>OY728141.1:930354714-930959936 GCA_963277665.1 Viscum album
GGTAAATGTCATAATCATCAACCTTTACTTTCCTTAATCATCATCTTCTTCTAGGTTATCTAGCTATGAACCACAATATTTTTGTGAACTAGGCAAGAAAGGTTCTTTATGTTTTTTATAATTAAATAGAAAAAATCCTGAACCAAGAACCAATAATGTTTCCCTTTAGTTTTTTTACTTATAGCCTATATATCTCCCTATTAGAGAAGTATAAGGAAAAATAGGAGCTATCTTCCCATGGGATCTACCTTAGTGAAGAACACACTGGATGTTATAATTTTATCCCTTAATGGTCTCTTCTTCAGTCAAGGATGAAAAATAAAAAGTCATCGAAAAAATTCTCACTAAGAGATAAGAACCCAAATGAAAAAGAAACAATCAAGAATTGAAGTTTTGATTATGTTTATTGTTTCAAGTTACATATATCAAAATATTAATAAAGATCCTTGATTAATATAAATTAACTTAAAGAAGACCATCTGAGTATATATGGATGTACATGGGGTAGCATGTGATTTTCCACTAAGGATATGAACGAATTTAACCAAGTTATCTTAGTAATAAAAAACAAAAGGGAAAAAATATATTGATCTGTTCTATATTATATGAAGTTATCAATGGTTTATAATACAATTGTGTAAAGTAGTTATATTGACCAGTGTAGGTCAAGTATACTAGATAAAGAAAATAGTTCTATTATAAGGTTATTGACCAAGTGAAGATAAGCCAAGCCTAAAATTTAAATAACCTAGACTAATATTAAATTTAGATAATTGGGTTTTAAAAAAATTATATTTTTTATTAAATATAATAAAATAAAATTCTCAAATAAATATCACTAAAAAATATAAATGTGATAAATAATATGAAATTTAATTTCTAATTTTCATGAAATAAGTTTCAGAAACCTACACCTTGAAAATGTAATGCCTCACCCAATCAACATGATGTTATTATATCACTTGTTAATTAAGTTGGGAAATTTTTAACAATATAAAAAATAATTATGTATAATATTACATAGATATAGCTATAGTTTTCATTGAGTATATCCTTAATATATATCAAGACGATATACACTAAATTGAGTGAAATTCATCCAATATTGACTACTAACATACTCAGAAGTATAACATATTATAAGAAAATGAATAATGATATTTTTACCCACTATATATCCACATATTTTATATATATAACTCTATTAAGGCATTCCATTAATAGAACAACAAAACACAAAAACATCAATAAACAGGGGATTGTCCAACCTATAAAAAAATATGGAATAGCATCTCAAATATATTCAAAAAGTATATCTCTAATTTATGAATACTTAAATATGTGAAAATTACTATTAAAATAAATCATTAATACCCATATCTACATGGATCTGATTGAATAAACACTTATCTAAATCTAGACTGACCCAAACACCCCAACCAATGAGGAAAAAAATGGAAATCTCATTTATGCACAATTCAGATACCACATGAATATATTATGAATATAAATCAATAAATACCCTCCACTTAAGAGGATAAAAATTCCAAATATTGTTTCATATGATGTTCTACATTCAACTTACAACTCCCATGAAGCATTAAGTTCTATGTACAATTCTCATGAACATGAGAATACACTAACAATTCCAGGACATTGACTATTAACTAAAGGAAACCCACCTTGATCTATATTTTCTAATAAAACCAGGTTCCAATTCAAAGTAACATTTATAACATTACTAAAATATTTTGCAACATTACCATAATATTTCCCCATCATCATCAAGAATTTACCCATGACCCTTTTACTAGTTAAATTTTTAACCATAAATCTCACCTCACTTCCACTCATTCTTAAGAAACCATCCCTCAAAGGACACATGGGGAATACTTATAGATGAACCAATACTAATCATATGGGTTTATTATATAGGTTCTAAAGGATATAAGAACTATTTTAACCATTTTCTACTAAATTTTCTGCAATAAAATAATTATTTTGTTTCAATAAAATCTCCCTCTTAAAATGATCAAACTTTTCAAATTGATAGAACTTAACATTACTAAATATTTATTGGATATTTTTCTTCTTTTTATTAATTATTCTATTCACATATCAATAGTTTTTTCTGTCCCTTACACTAATATTATCCTACTCAAACTTTACTATAGTCTTTCACTAAAAATTCCATGAAAAAAGGGATAACTAACTTCTTTTAGAGTTACTGACTCCATCCCAATCATCATCATATCTTGAAGACTATATAAATACTATTTAATTAGTATAAAAAATAATATATAAGTCCTTATTTTCTATTCAAATGTAAATATTTTTTAAATTAAGTAAGATCTTATTAAATTCATTAATATAAACCTAGGCTAAAGTATTAGAATACAAATTAAATGTGTAGATTTTAACTCTCCTGTAAATACTATCTTCTAATGACTTTATTATGGTAAGGTGTTTTAAATTGACACTAATATATGTTGTTTTAGGTTTTTATATCACCTATAATATCATTTTGTAACCTAAATATAATAGGAGAAAACTATAAACCTTTTTCCAAGATATCATTAGGGACATCAATGTAAGATAAAGACTATAATCCCATCGATTGATAGAATGGTCACCTTATTCTTAATAACATCTAAGAAATATATAATACATTGATTGATAAGTAAATAACATAACTTAATATGAGACAATTTTAAAACATTTTTAATATCAAATTATTAAATTTTAAATTTTAATAATTCCATCACTATATACAATTTGGATCTGATACAAATATTTATGGGTGATGTCATGGGTTTCACCAAGGAATCTAAATTCAATGGTTAGGAGATATGTTATTATGGTGGTGTATTGGTTAATTCCAAAATAATTTGTTTTATTAATCTATTTTAAATATAAAAAAAACTAATAAATAGAAAATAAAATTCAAAAAATAGTCCCTGAAATAAAATCAAGAAAATTATATCAGTGAATACTATGAATCATAAGAAATTAACAGTATCAATACTTGACAAAGAAATTTAAAGAAATTATAATGTAAAAAAATTAAATTTTAAATAATTATCTAAAAATGGAATTGGTATTATATAAATCGGGTTAACATATTCAAATATATTCTCTGAAAATAAAAAATTATAGAATCACAGTCAAGGTGCATAGTACATACTGAACCGATAACAACAAACAATTAAAATTCATGAAATTCATAATATTATCATAGAATAAATAATAAAAAGTACATAAAAATTATTTTCATTTTAATATAGAACCATTGAAAAAATATAAGTATAATTCATTTATTAAAAATGAATGAATCGATGGTTTTAGAGAAGTATCATAATCAAATGAGAATCATTTGATTAGTATAGAGAATGGATTAGAATTGATGAAAATAATAAAAACACTAATATTTATATTCCTTGATCACAAATAGAACTACATGCATAAGAAATAATCATCATGAGGATTTAGTATGAAAAAACAAGAACAAAATTTCAATAAAGAAGCCGAGAAGAAAAGAAGGTACAACAACCTAGGCTAAATGAACACATTTATTTCATTATTTCACATGAAAAAAATATTCGATCTCACAAATAGTTTCCAAAACTAGAGAACCAAATGTTTAATGTCATATAATATTATCTACATAGATAACTCGTTTTAAAACACTCATCAACATTTTATCATATCCACTCAACTCAAACCCCCTACAAAACATCTCACATGTAATACCCTTGTTCATATCCTAAGGGAAAGAAAATATAAGAATTAGGTGAGATTAGATTCTTAGTAAAAGAAATATAAGTGATAACCAATGAGGATAATAAGTGAGAAAAAAGGTAATTATATGGGTATTAGAGAATAATCAAGATCCATGAACATAACATTAGGAAGACATCGCTTGATAAAACATGGGACATAATACATGAGCAATTATAACACAAGTACATTTCAAAACATAATAATATAGAACGTACATGAGAATATAAATCATAACATTATAGATTAGAATTAAAAACATGCTTCCCTTAGAGGATCAAGATTCACTCAACTATTTCTCTTAGTGGATCAGGATTCAATCACCTGTTCCCTTGGTGGATCAAGAATCATAACTCATTCTCCATTATTCCAAGAGATATAAAGTTATACCCAATTAATTAGAGGGATATATTGGTCCCAATAGCCACTTAATATAAAACCATACATATTTGTGTGCCATAAGATATCAATCATTCAATATATCCTAAGAATCTATGGGAGAATATGGGTTTTATTCATCACATCATAAATAACACGTGGAAATGAAAATGGGTTTTTCCATATTTCTATATGGTATTATCAACATTGACCTCAAGATTTTAAATGGTTGGTACCCACAACTCAATCACCTCAAAAGGGTATTTTATAATAACATTTATAGGTTTATTTATGAAAAAACTTCTTATAATGAAATAAATCCTTAAGAGATAAATAGGAAACTATAGTGAAACCATAAAATAGTTTTTTGAACATGCATTTTTATTTAGTGTAAAAGTTAAAGTTACGATCTCTCAAAAAAGTAATTTTTAGAAATTTCACTTTTGAGAAATTGAAAATAATTAATTTTAAAATTAAAAAATTGGAAATTAATCTCAAAAAAAATACTTTAAAATACATAATGGTTTCAAAAAGGTGAAATGAATATATTTTTGGAATCTTTTACATTTGAAAAGGAATCTTTAATAAAGTATCCTTGAAAAGTACATAAAGGTTTCAAAACATGAAGTGAAAGATTTGGAAACACTTAATTTTAAAAATAAAATTCAATAATATATACTTCAAAATAAATAATGGTTTTAAAAAAATATGTAGTTAAATATAAAAAAATTATTTTGAAATGATGGGAAAATATTTTTGAAATACCTTTGATGAAAAATCATGTTATAAAAAAGTATAAAAAATAACTTTTAAAAAGAGGATAATGGAATTATTATGGTCACATTATATAACATATAATTAGGTTTCCAAATATAAAGGATTACATTGGTAGGAAATAAAAGTATGGACAAGGATGTAAAGTATTGTTAAAGTCAGTGGGATTATTCTCAATAGTGATATAATTTTTATAGGGAATAAATTCATCAGTGGGGAATATTTGAATCAAAAGTAAAGATTTAGTAATATAGTAATAAAAATTATTATGAATCAAATTATTTTGGTGGAAGAAACCAAATTTGGAAGAAAAAATTTCAAGAATAAGAAATATAAATAAACAAATGTTGATAAGTTAAAAAGACGTCCTTATAAACTCGATATCCTTTAAATAGAAATCCTCTTAAAAGAGAACATGGTGTGGTTCTTAAAAAATAATTATTTGAATGAATATAGTAAAAAACATCAATTAGGATGTAATAATTCCATATTAATGATTTTATAGTGCACAATAAGAAATATGCATCAAGAAATTATAATGGAGACAATGAACCCCCTACTTAATTCCTAACATCCACTAAAGTGATTGAATATCTTGCATAATAAAAAAATCTTAATAAACTATTTAAAAATATTATTCCTATCTATATACTTTTAAAAATATTTATTTTTTATTATTCTCTACATTTTTATTAGTTATTTATTATGTATTTTCATTATCAATTTTGGGTAATCTTAATCATTTTGAACTAGTTTCATAATAGTGGTTTTGTTCACCATTCTTCTCTAAATTATCATGATTCCCAGGTCATACAAGGTACTAGAAATGATTTTATATAATTATTTGTAATGTTATAATTATATTATATGGTATTTTTTGTTATGGTTCTTGTAGATGAAATGGGTGACGAGCATTTTTAGTGGTTTTTAACTAATGATTGTTGGTATCTTAATTAATGAATTTAATAATAATGTAAAAAATCTAGAAAAAAAATAAATTATTTATTTTAATATTTATATCATAAATTATTAATTATGTTCTCATTGATTACAATGATATTATTTTATATAATTCTTCAAGAAGGTTGTTAAACCGACCAAAACATGAACATTCCATAATTTATGGGTGATTATGATTATGAATGTGATTTATTTTTGGAATAATATCTCTATTACCGAAGAATAATGGTATTATTTAGATAATTTTAAGGTATATAATTATATTTTAGTATGTTTTAATAAATAATAATGAAACTAGATGAAAAATGGGATATGTTACTTCTTAGAGGTCGTAGTCTGCACAACATGCGTTTAACATTTTCTTTTCTCAAATAATCAGAGGAAAAGAAGGTGAATTATAATTTTTTGATTTAATAATAATTATTCAATTAAATTATTCATATTGATTCTAAAATTTCATCCTTATAATCAATGTAGAGAGGTGATGGTGAAAAATGAAATTCATAGCTTCATGGAGATGGTAGTTCACACAACTCGTAAATGACATTTTGTTTTTCTAAGTAGCAAACGGGAATGGTGGTTAACATTTATTAAATTATAATAATACCATTTATTATACAATAAATAAATATTTAATTTTATATGAATAAGAAAATTTTATTTGGGAAAGTAAGAAATAAAAAAAATATGTTGGTAAAAAAGTATTCACATAGAGGACTTGGGCTTTCCCTTGGAAAACTCCTTGGAAATGGAGGTATTAAGCCAATATATTTTGACTAGTGGTTCAATTAAAAGGAATGTGAATATAAATTAAGGTTAATGGGTATATTCTCATGTGGAAACTAAATTTCTTGATTGGTCTTTACGGTGTAGTGAAAGGCTCGTTCAATAATTAGTGAGAATGATTTTTTTTAATATTTCAACTTAATATAAATAGAGAACATGTTTCACATATCATAAAGGTTAAAAAATGGAAAATAAGGGATTTTGATTGATATAGGTTCCATAATTCCACAAAAAATAATTTTCACACATGCTTTAAAAAAAATAATGTCATTTCCCCTATAATTTTCACTTTTACTGTTTTTCTGTTTTATTATGGTAACTAATTTAATTTAAGAAATTTAATTTTAATGAATAAAAATAAAATAGACCTCATTACATAATTTGGAACTATGGATTAAAAATATGAAATTCATTTTATAAGATAAAATATCTATGAGTAATAAAAATCAATTATAACCTTAATGCATGTAGTGTGTAAAAACCCTTTTTTAGAAAAATTTAATTTTTAATTGAAAAATTTATGTGTATGGTAAAATATTACTGGCCCATGGTTTTAATAATATAAATTATTTTCTTATGAAACAAATAAAATTTATGAGTATTTAAAATAAATCTAAATCCTTTTTTCGAAAAAAAAATAATATTTAATTAAAATAAAAGACCCAAAATAGTTTCTTTTATTAGGAAATATTACTTAAGTTAATAAAAGGTTATATATTGGTTTTCTAAATTCATAATAGTATTTTTTAAATATCTATTTTTACTCCTTAAATAAATATTTTATTATGAAAAAAATTATAATTTTTTAAGTTATACTTACTTATTTGTGTATTCATAAAAGCTATGATTTTAGTAAAATTGTATTTATAAATGTTCACCTACAAATAAATTATATTATAAAAATATAAAAATTATTTTAGGGTAATTTAAATATGATAGATTCAAAAAAATAATTTTAAAAAAATTAAATTCTATAATTTATAAATTTATCTTTTAGATGAAAATAAAATATATAAATAAAAACTAATTTTATTGAAAAATGACCTTTAGAAAATTTAAGTGTTTATAATCCAGTTTTATATGAATTTATAATTGATTACAATCTATTCATTTACCATAGGTTTTTTTATTCCTGATTTTTTTTTCCTAATATTCATCTAATATGTTGTGGCTCTTTTTATTTAGGGGGTATGTGTGGACCAAGCTGTCTAATATATTATTAAATTAAAAATATATATTCCAAAATCTCATGGTTTTACAGAGGGACCAATAAAACTATTCGATAATGGAGTGATTGTAACTATAGGATTTCATAGTCAAGATGAACTGAAGGAAGGAAATATCTACCCTTCAACTATACTAACTCACATGATTCACAGGACTCATACATAATTTATATAAGCGACTAAGAATATTCTAAATATAGTAAAAGTAACTCATCAGACTGAAGCTACCTCAAAAAAATCATCATTTCCCCTCTTATTATGTCTGATTCCTCTACCATAATAATTAATATCATCTTCTTTATCCTATTTTGACCACCATTGTAATCATTCTCAAGGTTTACTATCTACGAATCATGATCACCATGTGAGTGGGGAGAGAAAGCCTCTTTACATTATCCAAAACATAAAATCACCGAACCAATAAATAATAAGTATGAGATCTAGTATCTTCACCAATATCCTTCATATATCTTTCTCATGATAAAGAAAAAGGATAAAAAATATTAACCTCCCTTTAGGATCTGTCTCAATAAAGATCACATCAAACAAAAAAATCCTCTTCCTCAATGATATAATTTTCACTTAAGGAAAAGTGGAGTTTCCAACCTCATAAATGAAAACACACTAGTGTCCAAGAACCCTAATGTTAAGATGATTATAAATTATTCAAGAAGAAATTAAATCAAACATGTCAGATATATTTCAAAAACATAGTCCCAAATCACCCTAAAAGGGTGGTGAATTTGGGAGATTTAGTTTCATCAGTGAAGGGAACTTATTATCATGTTAGTAAGAGTAATTAAACATATCAACATAGAAAAACCATAAGTACTATACGAATAAAATAAAAAAAAATGTAGGAAGTTGGATATTTTTAATTTTTTTCCATAAGTTCTATGATCAAATAGTATACACCATTAGTGTTCTGAAGTAATAATAAAATCAAAACATCATTATTGTGATTACAATGTTTAATACCAGCTCTGTTCTAGATCCAAGTGCTACTCATTTTACTTATTCGACCACCCAAGACTTCAAAATAAGCTAACATAAGTATGAATTATAGGTTTTATGTAATAATTATGTAAAAATATAATACTTTAAACATGCCAAGATGGGTATTTCTCTTTAACTTTGACTACATAAATAAATTTTAATCTCCATGTATATTAAATTTATTTTAAAATTTATCATATAATATTTTTATATACAATTATTATATGTTCTTGATGTTCCTTCCCTTATATTTCTATGAATATTTTTTTTAAACTTCATTTTAATTTAATAACTTCCTTGAAAATATTTTACCACATTTTCCATGGAACATCATTATTGGTTTTAAAAAATATTCACTATGGTAAATTTAGACTACACATAAGATCCTAAACCTTAAAAATTTTAAAAAAGTTTCAAATACATAATTTATATATAAAATATAAAAACAATGAAATGGACACCATTGTACTAAACCCAACCCCAAAATATAAGATCAGATTCTTTCTTTGTTAAATTGGAATTGATATAAGGGATCACATCTTGAAGGACTAAATATTTTTGTAGTCTTGATAAAATAGATACATACTTGATTCGTTATTAAATTTGAATAAACAAATTACAACATAATTTTTTTTGAGAATAAAATTATTCCCTTTACTAAATCTATTCATATCAATCATAGTATACTTAATGGATCCTTGAAGAAAGGAAAGAAATAAGGGTGAGCTCAAATGCTTAGTAATGGTTAATTACAGAGGAAGATATTATGAAACAATAAGCCTAATTGATATGTTAAGGTAAATAACTAAGATCAATTTCCATTTAATCAATAAACTGTGAATGAAATTCATTAAAAATAATGTCATGGTGAAAGTCTCATGGATAATAAGATAACTAAATTATTAATTAAGAAAATGATTAATTATTGGACATCGTGTCTGAGGAACATGAAAAATTATACCCTTAAGATCTATCCTCAATAAATTTTAATTCTAATAGGTACAAACCCATCCAGTTTGGACAAGTAATTTGTGCTAATACCTTTTACAAGACCCTTTCTTTCAAGATATATCCTCCAGATAGTTTAAAACTATAAGTAGAAACCTGTTTAATTTTCCAAACTGATTTTTCTCATAACACCTATTGATTCATTGAAAGGATATATAAAATACATGCCCAACCCATTATTTTATGACCAAATCCTTCCTCATAAATCAAATAATCAATTTAATTTATGAACAATGTGTCTTACCATCAAATATCCATATTGAGTAAAGGGTACAAATTTATTAATATTTCTATAGTAAATCAAATAACTTTCAAAGTAAATACCATATGTAAAAGTGGTATAAAATTTAGAAAATAATAATATCCATAATATAATAATTTTTATATTTAATGGAAATTTAATTTTAAATTAAAAATTATTACAAAAAAAGTGGTTGTTACAATATAAAGTTAACAATCACAAAATGAATTAAGATTTTACAATAAATTTTACCACATGGAAATTTTCAATTCAAATCCCCTTGGATGATATAATTCAAATTGTAACTTTAAATATCATAAATTATGAATTAATCATGATATTACATGTTAAATGCTAAGTATATACACCGCATAGAATATAATAGATTTATAATAACAAATAAGTCTCAATAGAATGTAAATTGAGATAAAATCCCTTACCTCACACTTCCATTTGGGAGAACTGGATTTAACCTCCTATATAGGGGTTTTAAACTTTTTATTGACTTAAAATCGAACCATAATCATATTTATAATAACATATATGATCTTATTATAAAATTTTTCCCCTATTTTATAATAATTTTTCATTATCTTCATTGTTGCGAGTGTTAATCATATTGTTTCCTCATTTGTGATTAGTTATGAAAGTTCCATTTATTCCTCGTATTATATAGTTCCATCATATCTAGTTCCATGAACCATCCTGAGTACCCTGGTAAACTGATAACTGAGCCATTCCTCACATAGCCTGAAGGGATTTCCCTATCCCCATGGGATAAAAACTAGCACCATGCATTATAAATAATGAATGTGTGAATGATTTTTCCACCAACATTGTTTAATTACAAGAAATAAGACAATATGCATATCAAAATAAACTCCACTAGGGGTAATGTACCAGAATCCAAAATGGTAATAAATCCCAACATATTATAACCAAAGTGATAAAATAGGGAAAACAACCCATTCCCTTAAGGACACATCTCACCAAGTCCAAGGTTCAACAGCTAGATCCACCTATAGGAGATCATTTTACCTTACTCGAACCAAGAAAGAGATAATATACAAACACAGAAAGGCATAAGTAGGGTGTGATCCAAATACTATTATGATTTCACACAAAGGTTTCATAACAAGGTTCTTGTATCTAATTAAACAATAATGTGATTTCAATTTTCAAATAAATAGTTTTGGCATAACAAAATCATATTTAAAAAAATCATCATTTAAAATTTAAAAGATAGAAATAAAACTAGCAATTCATGCTTCACATTTCAAATGATGGAAATATATTTCAAATATGGAATTTAACATTCATCAAGGGTTCTTTAAACAAATGAAACTTTTCACAAAATGGATTAATTAAAAACTTTTATATAAAACGGTTTATATAATTTCAAAAATCATGTAAAATAGTTTACTTTGACGATATATATTCGTTTAAAATAAAAATAAGTGAGAAACATTGTCATGTTCCAAGTAGGTATAGTAGCTCTAGGATATATGGAACTAATAATGTGAAATATAAAAGTTTGTATATACATCCCTTAAACCAATTCCAAAAGGACTCATCACCATCACCTAACGGATATGATGCACTGATATGTTGTTTTAGAATATCGTAGAATCGTAAAGTGTTGTCCAAATAACTCACTAACTACCTATGTATTTCATGTCCTCAAGTAAAAATCAATTATGGGAAATATATTTAAAGACTCATTAAAATAAAGTTCATCCCATTATCAATTTCAAATATTCCAATTTTCTCTTTAAAACCCATAATGGGGTTTTAATAAAAAACATGCCTTTTTTTAAAGATGAAACCATCGGGTTTCAATAAAAACTATTTTTAAGCCATTTTTTAAAAACAAGTATTTTAAATAAATTCACCATGAAATTTCATAATCCAAGTTTTAAAATTAAATTCAATAATTTAATTTTCAAATAAATTCCAACAATTACATAACAAACCCTATATTCAATGGAATTGGGGTTTTTCAAAAAAAAATCCATCAAAATAATTTTCACAATTAAATCAAACAATTTAATTGAATAAATTTCCATCAAAATAAGAATTTAAATTTAAAAATTTAAATTACCATAATTTCCATAAAGACACCCAAATTCAATAGATTTGGGGGGGGGTTCAATTTCATGCCAAAAAATTATTTTTTCTAAAAACCCACAATTCAATGGAATTGGGTTTTTATAAAACAAATTGAACACCTTTTTATTAAAATTAATCAATTTCATTTAATTAAAAATAGTTTAAATTAAATAAAGAAATTAAGGGTTAATAAAAATTGGGAATCATAATGGAACCACCTACCTTGGAGGTGCTAGATCTTGAAGCGGCAACCCCTAATCGGGATTTTTTGGGGAAGAACAACAACAATGGGATCTAGGGAAAAAGGAACAAAACCATGGTTTATAACTCCAAAATAGTGGGTATTTGATCCATAATTAAACACAAGGATCCAATAAACCATAAGGATAAAGTGAGATATCACGGGATATCAAGAACGAGAGGAGGAAACTAATGATGAGAAGATCAAAGGGCATTCCTCTAGATTCATATCACTTTTTGGAAGGATCTGAGGGGGAAAGAATCATCCTTGGGAGCTCTAATGAATAGAAAAACGATTTTGGGTTGAAGGAGCTCCATTTGGGACCTAAAAAGAGGGTTTGGAATTTTTATTTAAAATTCGCATTAAGGAAAAAAGTCATCTACACGGTGTCTTAGGAATATGCACGTGGTTTAGATAAATTTTGCGTAAGTTGTGATCCTATTATAAATGGGTTGCATGATTTCTATATAAAGGTTTCATGTTTTTGTGAACTGTGTGCAAGTTGGGAAAATCTCACCATATAATTTTTCTATTTTTGTTATAGAAGGGCACACGGTTTGTCAAACCATGTGCAAGTCGTGCACCAACCGTGAACTAGCACAAAAACATCCAAAAACATTAAAATTTCACCCAAAGAAACCCCAAACATAACTGAACCAAAGATCAATAAAAAGGAGGGTTTAGGAATACCTGAAAAATGTATCTGTATGTTACAACCTCCCCTCCATAGAATATTTTTTCCCCAGAATTCCTACAAAGAATCTTTCATACCAAAAAAAGATAAGGCCATTACTCTCTCATCAGTGCCTCTCTCTCTCACGTATCATGAGAATCAGAATTGTGCTACTATAGCACATTCACCAAATTTATCATTCTCCCATGAAGTTCTTTAGTTTCATAATAAACAATCCTGAATAGTTATTCAGTCATGGATAAATTAGGTTCAATATCAAGATCACTCCATCTCAGAACACGAGATTGATCAGATTAACAATTATAGAGCTGAGATACATGAAACATGTTATGTATCTACATCAGTTGCGGTGGAAGTGATAAATCATATTCAACTCTTACCACCTGCTCAATAACCTCTTAAGGTCCTACAAATTTTGATCCAAGATTCCCTTGTCTCCCAAGGCGTCGATGACCCAACCGGGGTGAAACTTTCAAGAACACACAGTCACAAACTAAGAACTCTAAAGGTCTATGGTTATGATTAGTATAAGACTTATATCGCCTATGTGCCATCAAAATTCTTTGACAAATCAATTGAATATTTTTTATTGTCTTTTTCACCAGACTTGGTCCAAACAAGTATCTTTCACCAAGATCCAACCAACACAACATAGATTTACAATTTTAGCCATACAAGTTCACAAAAGGATCCATCTTGATCACATACCGGTAACTATTTTTATAGGAAAACTCAACCATCCCCAAGTGATCATCCCAAGCTCCACCAAAGTATAGAACACAATCACAAATCATATCCTTAAGAATCTGTATATCTCTTTCTTTCTAGCCATCTGACTTCAGATGGTATATTGTAGTAAAATGGATGTGATATCCCAATTCCTTCAGAAGGTCTCTCCAAAAACAAGAAGTGAGCTAAATATCTCTATTAGAAACTATAGTAAATGTAACTTTTTTCAAATTAACAATATCTTTCATATAGAGATTTCCCAACTTCTTAACTTTGGTTGTATCACAAATGGGTAAGAATTGGGCTGATTTCATCAGCCAATTAATCACAACCCATATCAAATTCTTCTTCCTTTGGGTATGTGGAAACCCAACCCCAAAGTCCATATAGATATTATCCCACTTCCAAGTATGAACTGGAAGTGGTTGAAGAGAACCCAATGGTTTCTAGTGCTCAGACTTCACTTGTTCGAATTTATAATAATGTGAAACAAATTCCTTATGCCCCATCTCATAACTAGCCAGCAGAACTACCGTCTTATTTCATAGAACATCTTTTTGGTCCCTGGGTGCACTTCCTACTGGGAACTTTGACAATCCCCCATATTAGATTTTCTCACTAAAGATGATATCAAAAAACAGTTATGAAAGCTTATAATTTCCTTTATGAAGAATTACCAATCAAGAATAGTCTCCCCACTATTAAGAGAGTCTCTAATTCTAATGAATTCCTCATCATGTTACTTATCCTAAAGAATAAAATAAAGAATAGTGGATATTAATTGAACACTAGACAAGGAAACCTTTACCCATTTTTCCTAAACATTAATATGCAACTATGAAAAGAGATCCATAAAGTTCCACTCTTCTAAAGATTATTTTATTACCTAGGTTGGAAGATTCCTACTCAAAGCATCTGAAATTACATTCCATTTCCCCATGGTATAGCTAATGTTGAAATCAAAATATTTTAGGTATTCCACCCAACTCCTTGGAGAGAGATTCAAATATTTTTTGAAAGAATATATAACTCAATATATTTTGGTGAGAAAACATGGTAAACCTTTCTCCATTAAGGTAATACCCCCAACTCTTAAGCACATGCATCATAGTTGAAAGTTCAATTTCATGGGTCGGATAATTTTTCTCTTGTGGCCTAAGATAACGAGAGCCATAAACAACAACATGATCACCTTTCATAAGAATGTATCCCAAACCAGAACCCAATGTATCATAGAAGACCACCTATCCCTAATTAACCTCTAGAAGATTCAACACCAGAATAGCCATAAATATATTTTTCAACTCAACAAAAGAACTCTTACATTTTTCATTCCAAGAAAACTTTACTCCCTTTTGAGTTAGATCATTCATTGGAGAATCCAACTTTGATAAGTCCTTAATGAAAAAGAAATAATATCCAGCCAATCACAAGAATCTTCGAATCTAGAAGAAATTATGTGGTTGTTCCCTTGTCATAACAACCTTCACTTTCTCAGGATCAACTGATATCCCATGTTCAGAAACCACATGTCCCAATAATTTCACATCCTGATTTCATAAATCACATTTCTAAAGCTTGGAATAAAGTCCTTAATTTCACAGCAAACTGAAAACTATTCTCAGATGATGTACATGATCCTCTATAGACTTAGAGTAAATAAGGATGATATCCACAAAGACTACCACAAAGGTATCTAGATACTCAAGTAAAATCTATTTTATCAACTCCATGAAAACTGTAGGAGCATTGGTTAGAAAAAAGAGCATGAAAAGTCACTCATAATGGCCATACCTTCTCCTAAAGGAAGTTTTATGAATCTCATATTCTTTTATTCTCATTTTATGGTAACTGAAGAGAAGGTCAATCTTTGAGAACCACTTTTCCCCTTTCAACTGATGAAACAGATCACCAATCCATGGTAAATAATACTTTTTCTTTACCATCACTTGATTGATATTTTGGTAGTCAACACATAAGAGAAGTGAACCATCATCTTTCTTAGCAAAGAGAATTAGCACTGCCCAAGGTGACACACTTGGGAATATAAAGCCTTTCTCTAAAATATCTTCCAACTGGGACTTTAACTCTTTCATTTCATCCAACACCATGTGATAAGAAGGTATAGAAACTAGATGAGTACTAGGAATTAATTAAATGGAAAACTCAACCTCCCTTACTAGTGGAAAACCAGAGAAGTCAGAAGAAAACTCTTCAAGAAACATGACAAAAACAATTGGGAGATCTTCACTCAAATATTCCTACTCCATATCAAAGGAAAACACCAATATTACATTACCTAACTCCGGTTAAGAAGGTTAGTATATTCTCAACCATTATCCTTCAATGAAATGGAAAACAACACTACGTGTAGAGAAAGAGAGTAATCAAATATATTAATAAATCTAGGATTTATTGGAAATGATCCAATCCATCCTGAAAATGACATCAAGAGATTTCATATTGAGAATTAGAAAATTATAAGCAAGCTAAAAATCTTACATAGAGAAAGTACAAGATGGACTATGGAGACCCAACTCTCTCTTTACATTAAGGGGTGTAGTAATATCCATTTCACAAGACAAAATGTCCATAGGAAGATTTAGAATATTAACAAGATGGGTTAAAATAAATCAATGAGATGCACCAGTATAAAATAGAGTATTAACTGATGATGAAGCTACAGTAATGGTACCTCTCATAGTCACTGGGACCATATCTACTTCCTTTGGAGACTCTTATACTATGTGAAAAAGCTTCATTCCATATTCTTGTGTCTAGAACCCCATTTCACATGAACAAGTTTATTTACCTAAAGTTTTAGGAGGATTTGATGATCTCATTCCACTACAAAAAATGGAATAGATATGGAAGAATATCTATAAGTTCCTTAAACGCTTGCTGGAGCCACAGTTCTTGGGTGAATCAGTGAAAACCCTCTATGAATTTATTGTCTTTCCATACTGATAACAAACCAAAGGACCTCTTCCAGTCACTTTAGGAGTTCTAGAATGACCCTGCTATCGATAACTGCCATGAGAATCATCATGTTTCTATTTTCCCTTGAAGGAACTCATGTTGTCACTGGTAAAAAAAGAATCTCCTGATAACCCTGACTTTCTAACTAGATATATCTCGACCATTAGCACTCTATCCATCACATAATCATAAGAAGGAAATTTTAGCAAGAAAACCAAATAACAAATATCCTAATGAAGTCCCAACTATAACCTTCGATCCATTATCTTCTCACTCAAAACAATCTTAGTTGTGAAATGCATGATCTCACTAAAATAGTTTGAATACTCAATCACAGCCATTTTCGCCTTCTTATGTTTAAAAGCTCTATAGACTTGGCTAACAACATTAATTCTAGAAAGAACTGTTTAGTGAAAAGAACTTTGAATCCTTTCCACTCTATGACCTCATGTTTCTTCTCTATCACTATAGTATCCCACCATCACCTTCTCGGTCCTTCCAGTACAAAGGTGGGCCACTTCACTTATTGGGTGTGTCCAAGATCCTAAACAAATGCTACATTCAATTTAAACACTTCTTAGCCTATTAAGGATCATTTAAACCTTTGAATGGTGTGGTATTCTTAAGTAGTAACTCTTGAGAACTAATCTGTAGAATTTCCTTCTAAGGCTGCACAACTGGAGCCCAAATGGGAACTGGAGTTGGTGCATGCCCTAGGGCTTAGACAGTGTGCGAAATCACCTCTACCAAGTTTTGATCCACAAGGGGATTCAGTCATTGAGGTTTAGTAGTAGATTCATGTTGTATTTTATTCACACATATTCTAGGAGGCGTGATGCTACAAAACATCAATATACAACAAGAATACATATGATTAACACTCATACAGATCAAGTAGGGAAAATTAATCCCAACAGATAGATAAAAATATTTGGATTTTACTCTACCCAAATAAAAATGGGGAGAATAATTGAACTAATCCATCAGGAATATTTCCCTAACCACCCCTAGATACTTAAGGTTCATTGCAGTGATAAATGGCTAGAAACTCAACTGAAACTACCTCCTAATTCCCAACAGAAATATAAAAATTCAAACTATCATTAATAAAAAATCTCAATTTGGAGCTCTAATGCCACTTTTTCATGAACTATCCTGGGTACCCTAGTAAACTGATAATAGAGTCGGTCCTAACATAGCCTAAAGGGAGTTCTAAATACCCATGGTCCAGTGACTAGAACATAGAATCATATAAAATGAAAGTGGTAAAGATTTTTTTACCAACATTGCAAAAGTAAAAGAAACAAGATAGTATTCATATCGAAAGAAAATCCCTTGGGAGTAATGTTCGTAAAGTAAAACAGAAAATAAAGCCTAAATTACTATAACCAACATCCTAAAATAGGAAAAACAGTCCAAGTCCATGAGGAGACAACTCACCAGGTCTAAGTTTTAACAGCTAGAACCACCTCCAAGAGATCCTTTTCTTTTTCTCAAACCTGGAAGGAGATAATATACAAAAACCCGAAGGTGTAAGTAGGGTGTGAGACAAATCCAAGTAGGATTTCACCCTAAGGTTCCTTAATAATATTCCAATATCCAATTAACCAATAATGTGATTTCAATGTTCAAATAAATAGGTTTGGCATTAAAAAATAATATTTAAACAAATCATTCTATAAAATTTAAAAGATAAAAATACAACTAGCAATTCATGCTCCACATTTCAAATTATGGACGTATATTTCAAATATGGAATTTACCTTTCATCAAGGGTGATTTACAAAAATGACTTTCACAAAATGGCTTAAATAAACACTTTTATATAAAATAGTTTATATAAATTCACAAAGCTTGTAAAACAGTTCGCATCAATGATATATATTCATTTAAAATATAAACAAGTGAGAAAAATGGTCATGTGCCACATAAGTAAGATAGTTTCACTCTATAGGGACCTGACACTGTGAAACAACAATGTATGTACATCTATCTCTTTAACCAAGGCCAAGAGGACTCATCACCATATAACCTAATGGATTTTAAATCAATTCACCATGAAATTTTACAATAAATTTTTTAAAATTTAATTCAATAATTTAATTTTCAAAAACAAATCCATAAATTACATAACAAACCCCCAATTAAATGGAATTGTGGTTTTTCACAATTTTCCCATTAAAACCATTTTCACAATTAAATCCAATAATTCAATTGAATAAATTTCCATCAAAACAAGAATTTAAATTTAAAATTTAAAATTACCAAAACTTTCATAAACACTTCTCAATTCAATGGAATTATGGGTTTTCCTATTTTATGTCAAAAACTTATTTTTCCGAAAAAAAACTCAATTCAATGAAATTGGGTTTTTATCCAACAAAATTATTGAAAGTATTTATCAAAATTAAATAATTTAATTTAATTAAAAATATTTTAAATTAAATAAAGTAATTTAGGGTTAATAAAAATTGGGCATCATAATGGAACCACCTGCCTCAGAGCCACTAGATCTCAAAATGTCAAAATATAATATGGATTTTCCAAGGAAGAACAATAAAAATCGGATCTGGGTGAACGAGTATCAAAACCTAGGTTTGTAACCCCAAAATAGTGGGCCTTAAACCTATAATTAAACACAAGGATCCATGAAACCCTATGGAGAAAGAGAGGGATCATGGGATATCAAGAATTGGATGGGAAACTAATTTTAAGAAGATTGAAGGGAGTTTATCTAAATTCAGATCACTTTTAGAAGGTATCTAAGGGGAAAAGAATCGTCCTTGAGAGCTCTCATTAAGATAGAAAAAAATTTGGTTCGAAAGAGGTCTATATGCATCCTAAAAGGAGGGTTTGGGAATTTTTAATTAAAATTTTGATTAAGGAAAAAGTCATCAACACGGTTTCCTAAGAATAGGAATATGGTTTAGACAGATCATGTGCAAGTTGTGCTACTGTTAGAAATAGGTTTCATAGTTTCTATAGAAAGGGAACATAGTTTGGTAAACTGTGTGCAATCCATATAAAGTCAACTGTCCAAATTTTTCCATTTTTCAACATCAGGTCACACGGTTTGGAAAACCATGTGCAAGCCACACACCAACAATGCACTAGCCCAAAAACATCCAAAAACATTAAAATTTTACCCAAAGAAACCCCAAACAAAACCCAACCCAAAATCAATAAAAGGTAGGGTTAGGAATACCTAAAAATAGTAATAGGATGTTACATCTAGAAAAGTTATCATGATATAGTTACTATATTTTTACATCAATTATAATTTTAAGACCCATAATGAAATATGGTTTAGAAAAATGATGTATGTTATGATCTTAGAGATGGTAGGTCATACATATGAATGAGTAACATTTCCATTTTTTAACGATCATTATAGAAAGGTGATAAGTAATATTTTATATTCCTAGAATGATAATAATATCATAGATACCATATTATTTATTTAAATATACTTTTATATATCATCCATGTGGTATGGTGATGAAAATAGAGCCACATCATTTCATGAAGGCGGTAGTCCACATGTATATGAATGATGTTATCATCTTCCATTGAGTGAAAAGCTACTAATAAAATTGATATATATTATCTTTCTAGGGTTATAAATATGTCATGAATATCATAATTATTTTATTTATAACACAGATATTAATTTACTCCATCCTTACCACCATCCATGTAAAGTGTTAATGATAGACGAATCACATCGCTTCATGAGGCGGTAATCCTTCGTACACACAAGCGACGTTATCGTATGTCCTATGGAATGGAATGTAAAAAAAGGTATATATGATATAATAACCTCAGAGATATAATTATGTTATAAATGTCACATGTATTCTTTATATCCATCATCATACACAACCATGAGAGGTGGTAATGGAAAATATGAATGGCATCGATTCGTGAGACAGTAGTCCACTGTACACACAACCGATGATTTTGTTTCCCCTTTGATGTAATTGAAGATGATTTAATGTCATAAACTTGTTATAACAACATCCTAGTATATATAAGATATTTAATTTATTATATCATCATGGTTTAATAATAATTTAATAAGGCGGAGGAAGAAATAAAATAAAAACTACCATTGAATAACATTACCACTTCTTTAGGAATTCTATTTTTCTTTGTAATAAATTCTTACTAGGTTGGATTAATTAGAAAAATAAGGATTATAAGATGAGGTTAGGGAAGTTTGGAAGTGTTTTTTTAGGGTTTGGTTAAGGAAAAAGGATTGAGGGGTGTGAATAGGTGAGGGGAGTGAGTGCCCTTTTATAATTGAGGAGGGGTGGTATTTTTGTAAATACCCAAAATTATTCACTACTAGAAAGTCAATATTACCTCAAGTGCCTAAAAATTTTATAATAAAAGGGTTTTTGGGATGATATGTTTCATAAATACCTCCACTGCACAATATACTGATAGTTTCAAGAGATAGTTAACAACCACAAAAGGAAGTGATATTTTACAATAACTTTTACCACTTGGAAATTTTTAAGTCAAATACCCTTGGATGAAATAAGTGTTAATGGAATGTAAATTGATATTAAATCACTTACTATGTGCTTCATTTTGGGTGAAGGGGATTTAACAACCTATATAGTGGTTTTAAACAAGCTATCAACATATAAAAGAACCATAAACATATTTTTTATGTCATATATTATTTTATTATAACATTTTACAACCAATTTGATAATAATATTCCATTATCTTCATTTTTTTGTGTTAATAACATTGGTTCCTCATCCATGATTTTTTATAATAATTATGTTTATTGCATATATAATATAGTTCTATCATCTCTAGAATAATAATAATGACATATATTTCATATTTTTACATAAATTATAATTTTAATAACAATAATTAAATATGGTTTTGAGAAATTAAGTACATAACAATCATGGAGATGGTAGGTTGTATGTACGCATGAGTAATGTTTCCATTACTCAAATATCATTATGGAAAGGAGGTATATCATATTATATATTTCTATAATTATAATAATATCATAAATACTATATTATTTCTTTAAATATACCTATATATATCATCCATGTGGTGTGGTGATGAAAAGAGATTCAAATTGTTTTGTGAAGGTGGTAGTCCACATGTACAAGAATGACATTATCAACTTTCATTAAGTGAAAAGGTAAGAATAAAAATAATATGTATTATATTTAATGAATGATAAATTTTTCATTAATATCATTATTATTTCATATATATAGCATATATTAATTAAATTTATACTTATCACCTTACATGTAAAGCATTAGTGAAAGATGAATCACATCGCTTCGTGAGGCAGTAGTCCACAGTATACTTGAGTGACGTTATCGTATCTCCTATGGAAGGGAAAGTAAAAAAAATTATATATGATATAATTACAAAACAGGTATATTTATGTTATAAATATCACATATATACTTTAAATCCATCATCATACCTGAATTTTAATAGGCGGTAATGGAAAAATGAATGAGATTGGTTCGTGAGGCGGTAGTCCTCCGTGCACACGAAAGATGATTTTGTAACCTATTTTATGGAAGTGGAGATACTTTTTCATCATTATATTATTATAAAAACATCCCATTATATTTAATATACTTATTTTATTATATCAACATGGTTTAATAAAAATTTATGTATGTGCAGGGAGAAATAAAATAAAAAGGTTCATTAAGGAACATTACCTCTTCATTAAGTATCCTCCTTAGGTTTGAACTAAAGCCTTACTGGGTTGGATTTATACCTAAAATAAGGCTTATAATATGATAGGAGTGAATTTTTTTTAAGTTATTTGGTTATTTTTTGTTCAATACAAATTTCTTTATGTGTGTGAAGATGTGAGGGGAGTGAGTGGACTTTTATAATTGAGGAGGGGTGGCATTTTTCATAATACCCAAAATTATTCACTATTAGGAGGTCACTCTTACCTCATGTTCCTAAATAATTGATAATTATAGGTTTTAATGGATAATATGGCTGTTAAACACCTCCAACACACAATATAATACGTGTTTTAAACATTTTAATCCTTAACTTCTTTGTTTCCTAACTTTTACTATTTTCATTTTTTATTATGGTTAATATTTTTAACCTAGATAATATAGACTTTAAGAATAAAATAAAATGATCCTTAATAGATAATTTTGAACAACTAAATATCAATATGATATCAAAATAATCAAATAAAAATAGTAGGTGTTTTGAAAATTAATTTTAACACAAACGAATGTAACGTGCAAGAAACACTACTTTAACCTTAACAGTGCCAGTTTTTACTTTTTAGAGGAAAATATATTCATTATAAAAGTAAATTTGTCCATGAATTTTCCATATTTTATATTTATTGAAATTTAAAAATAAATTTTAAGAATCTATTATTTTTAGTAATTTTAAATCATTAAAAAATATTATTTTTTATAAAATAACACTAATTTAATTTTTCACATTATTCATTTAATTTGAATTTAAAAATATCAACACAGTGATGGAATTAAAATAGATTTTGTTCGAACCTATGTAATAATATATATTAATCTAAAAAATTGATTTAATATAATAATTAATTCAACATACTTCACTTTTAATATTTTTAGTATCATTTATTTTATTTAATTATTAACCAAATGATTACTATTTTGGAATTTCTTAAGAATTTAATGTAATTAACTCAATTAAAAAAATTAAAAAAAATTATCCTCATGAAATTAGTTTTATTTTTCTCAAAATTACTATACATATTCGTTCACATGTTACATTTATCCATATGTGAATATATAATTGAAATTTAAAAGCAAGAGAGTGACATTTTATTCTTTTCATTACTTAAATTATTATATAGGTCACATTTATGGAAAAGTGTCCCAAAACACATCAAAATATATCCTAAGGTGATAAGTGTTGAAATATTTTCAAAACATGGGTGTTGTAAAAATTGGTAGGTTATTTTAACCCTTATATTTTTGTTTAACCTCTGGTAAACTCATTTTCACCTTAACTACGGTAATTAATTTTTACAACATTCACTATTCATTTTGGTAAAAAAATTAAGTTGACCTTATTAGAAGTTATAAATTATAATTATTAAAAATATTTAATCCATTTTCAAAAAATTAATTCATATAAGAGTCAGAATTTAATTTAAAATTAATCTCATAGACACAATGAGAAAGTGGGTTTTTAAAGAGAAAATGTTAAATAGTTTACAAGTTTTTATATCAAAGTTCAATATGAAAATTATTAAAATGATCTAATTTGTATGAATTGATATAAAATTGATCTAATATTAATTTAAAACAAATGAATAATATAATTTAATTTAAAAAAAATAAATTAAAATGTAGTTTTTAGTTAAAAATCATTATTTTTCAATATTAATCAAAAAATGAAACTTCTTAGAAAAATCCTAAATATTCACCCCAATATAATTTTGATATTCCAATTGCAAAAAATAAATTTTATAAAAGTGTTAAAAATTAATTTTAAATTATGTGTGGAACGTACAACTAAGCCTCTTTTTAGAAAAACAATATTATTTTCAAAAAAAACATTTTTTTCAAATGGCTTTTATTTTATTTATAATCAATAGATAACCACTGAATTTATTTTATACAAGTTTAAAAATATATTTTAATAGGTTAGTTTATCTTATTCATACCTTCAATTCCAATTTCTAAGAGATAACTAACATATTAAATAATAATATTAATATTATATTGTTTTTTATAAAACTCAATATTGTGTGTAACAAACATTATCATAGAGACTTGTAGTTGCGTGAATGCGTGCTAAACATATTTTTTTATGAATTTCAATATATCAAAGGAATTATATTTATTCTAAAATAAATATATTGTAAAGTCTCAGGGTGTTTTATTCTCTTCTAAGCTTGGTGTTTGGTGTCATGCATGAAATCAAATAAAATGTTCATATTTTAGAATTTTAGAGTGTTACATTCTCCCCAACTTAAATAAATTATTTCCTTTAAATTTAAACTTGATCTCATAAATCATGTTTTTGAAATTTGTAAATACCATTTTTTAAAAACCAACATCTTAAAAAGGGTTAATAAAAAATCCTCTTAATAAGAGAGAACGGAAAGTACGAAGCTCGTCTAGAACAATCACATGACTAGGTTTCCAAGTAGGTTAACATAGGTTGGAATTTAAAATATGGATAAAAAAGTAAATACTAACACCTAAGGATTAATAGAGAGTGATATATGATGTGGTTAGTTTAAATTTAACCACCAAAAAACCATAAATCTATGATGAGTTAAAAGACCATTTATTCATCATATATTAATGTAATAGGAGAACCATTTTATTTTATAAACTTTTTCCTAAAGTTGAGGGGTAGTTTTATTATCAAAATAAAAAATCGAGAAAATAAACTTACTTTATTCTCTTCTATGTCATAAGAATAATCTCATCCTTTGGTTGTGTTTAAATCAATTTCCATTTCATATCATATGATATAAAATGGATATTCCAAATCAAAATCCTTTTTATATATGAATCACTCTTAATGAATAATAATGTCCACCAGTAATTACTTTTATTGAAACCAAAATGGTCAACATAGGTTATCCAATATCTTAATTTAACCATTAATAATAGTATCCAAAGTTCAAATTAATTCATTCAATAAATATTCAACCTTTAGTCTCCTCCAAAATATCTCTAACCAAATTCAAAATACAAAAATAAGGTCACTAAATTAATATTATATTCCCAAACAATAAAAAGAGGATCTTAAATTCACATCTCATGCATGTTAATACCTTGTATTTTATTGAAACATGGTAATAACATGAACTACCATAAAACCACCTCAAAAATATGCATTGTTCCTTATTCCTTAAGTAAAACATAGATAATTGGATCTATTCCTTAAATCTAAAAATTTTTTAAACTCCATCAATGATAGAATAAACCAGATTTTCAACAAATCATTAATCACTTCTAAGGTAGTCAGTACTATCCAATTTAAATTATCCATATTTTTCATCTATTTATCCCAAATTCATTATCTTAGTGTAAGGAACTTAGTAAGGGTTATCTTTACTTCAATATTTTTTCCCAATAATTTCAACTTTCTACTGAATCATTTTTTGGTTATTGGTATAATTCAAAATAGGCTCCCAAATCCTTAATGAAATAGTATTGTATTACAATCCTCATATATTTCATAATTCTTATAAATATAAAATCATTAATAAATAACTCTTATAAAAAATTTCATGGATCCAAATACACAAGAAAATTAATTGTTCCTCTTTGGTTATATAAATATCATATTCTTGACCTTGATCCATTTTCTTTTTGGGGGGTATATTACCTTGATGCTTGGGGCATTAATTTGTATAGTACCACATCTCCCTGTAGTTGAAACATTTAATATTGTCATTTTATTTCTTCCCCTTGCAATCTTTATCATGTTGACCCTTTTATCATTACTTATGAAGAACTCCCAATCCCTTCAATCATTTATCAAGGTGATTATTTCTATAGTTTTCACAATATGTAAATCTTTTTTTGTTTTTATTCTTATTTAACACATTCTATTTTTCATGGTGTTGGGATGACCTCTTATTCTCTTGATTTACCTTGAATATTTATGATCTAGATAATTACTTCTTTGTTTTTATGGTATATAAAACTATTTAATCATATGATGAAAAATTTTGATTGAAAATTTCCCTTCAGAGACTTAGCTTAAACCCTTCGAAAAAATGGTCAATCTTATACTATGTGTTGCGTATATAATCTATAGCATACCAATATAACCTTATAAAGGTGTATTTGTACTCCTCAATACTTTCTTATTCATTTTTCTTTAACCTAAGGGACTTTATATTAATCTAATTTTATTTATAATGAGGATATATTTTTCAAGGAATGTCTCCTTAAAATCATTCTATTCTATGAGTATTGTTTCATCTTCATCACTAGTATTTTAGATTAACGTCCACTACTAATCTATATCAACTTTGATGAAATACAATGAAAATGTATAATTTTTCTTTTCACTATATCCCAACACCATAAATATATTCTATAAAGATTTAATCTATTTCTTGGCTACCACTAAATTAGAAGTCTCACTATGTGATTGGGGCTTATGTCGCATGAAGTGATCTAACATAGGATAATATCACTTTAGAATAGGTTTCTCTATCTGGTCAATGTTATTTTTCATAACTATATTAATCTATCCAAATATATTCATAAATTTCTCAGTTCTAATACTAGTTTTATTGGCTTCCTCAGTAAGGAAATATCTGTATTGGCCATGAGTATTGAAACACTTCTCCCTTCTAGGTTTCATTTCTAAACAATGGAATATATGGGATTATCTCATAAAATAATGATTTTTATATCATACTATATAATTCCAAATATGGTGTAACATATATCACAAATTAATATTTTTTCATTATTTAACTTAGAATAGTAAACTTTGGTTTTTTCAAAGATATTTTTATTTTCAAATACAACATAATGGTTTGTAAAGAAAAAGTGAATTATCCTAAGAATACCCCCCAAGAGTGTCAAAAATAGTTTCATAATAAGGCTCATTGTCATGTACAAGGTAACACTCGAGTCAATCCCAACATGAATTTTTTGGAGTTATTACCCCTACGTACCTCTATTCCAAAACCACATCCACTTGTAGTATCCATATATGGATGTATTTCTAGGAAAAACAATAGAATATTTTCCTTACCAAAACCTTAGGATGTACTTATATTATTATCCTAAAATTATATCATAGGGTTATGTTCCCTAATATATGTTTTCCTTAATCTAGTTCCCAAGGTTTATATTAAACTTTCTTTGATAACAACTACAGTGACCACAACCCCAGTATACCAGAGTCAGTGCCTAGTTTATTACATTGGTATAGATACATGGGGTTGCATCCCAAATGACCAAATATTTTAGTAGTCATGGTAAACTAGATGCATACTTTTTTCAATATTACATTTGGATACACATATTAAAATATAATTTTTTTTTTCTTGAATAACATTTTCTATCTAGTGTATCCTTTCATATCAATCACGGTACACTTCATTGATCCCTAGGGAAAGGAAAAAAATAAGGGTGAGCTCAAATTCTAAGTGACAGTTAAGTACAGTGGAAGATATTATGAATCAATAAGAATAGTAAATATGTAAAGTAAAATAACTGATATCATATTCCATTTAATTAATAAACTATGAATGAAATACATCCACAAATAATATGATGGTGAAAATATCATGGATAATAAGATAACTGGACTCTTAATGAAGAAAGTTCTTAATTTTTGGATGTCAAATCTGAGGCACATAAAACTCTCTAACATCAATATATATCCTCAATATATCTTAAATATACTTTCTAAAAACCTTTATAATTTAGATAACTCATTTATATCAAGACCTTTCACAAGACACTTACTATCAAGATATATCCACTAGATAGTTTAAAACTATAGGAAGAAACTCATTAAATTTGGAAAACTGATTTGTCTCATGAGACCTAACAAATAATCAAGAATATATATAAATTTTGGATCCAACCCATCACTTCAAGTCCAATTCATTCCTCATATATCAAATAATTTAATTAATTTTTGAATAATGTGCCTTATTATTAAACATCTGTATTGTGATAATTAAGGGGTTGGGGGAGGCGGGATGAAGGCAACGCTCTCAGGCGATAGGCGTGTTAACCCTAACTTTTCTGATCAGGGGTTCCAAGATGAGAGATCCTTCACAGATTTGGTCTCAGGTAGAATCCCACGCACAGAATCGAAGCCCTCCAGCTTTATTGCTCCAAAAACCTACAGACATAGAGGTCTATCGGTGATTGCATTCTCCAAGGATGAGGTACACGATCTTGCTTCATACCTACGATTTGTTCTTGTAGGCCGCTTTATCAAAAATCTCCCTTCTCTATTCTTCTTACGCAAAACTCTTAAGAACATAGGTTTTACAAACTTTCAGATTGGACTTATGAACTCTCTGAATGTTGTGTTTCAGTTCTCCTCGGATAATGACTGTTACCGATTTTGGATTTGAGGTTCATGGTCTTTTGGGGGGCTTCTATGAAGATTTTCAAGTGGTCTCCAGATTTTGAAATAGGTTCTGAGCCCCCTACTGCTTCAATTTGGATCAGTTTCCCAGGTTTTCCTCTACATCTCTTTAAGCAGCGCGCTCTAACTGCCATTTCAAGTCTATTTGGAACTCTGATTAGATTAGATTCTACCACCTTGAACTTATCTCGTCCCTCAGTGGCTAGGATTTGCACTGAGATTGATATATCACAAGCATTGCCTTCCAGATTTTGGCTCCAGAATGGTGATAAAGGTTATCCTCAAGAGGTGGTATTTGAAAATGTTCTACCTTATTGTAATTGCTACTACAAAGTGGTTCATACTATGGAGGATTGTGAGTCAAAAAAAATTGAACCACCTCAACCTTGTTGCAAAGCGGTTTGGGTAGAAAAAGCTAATGCTAAAATTAACTTGGATCCTTTTAAATAAAACCTTGCTGATGATATTGTGACTCCTATTTCCAAGGATGTCCCCAGGACTTCTAATGTAAGTTCATCTCTGGATATGGGCGAGAAGGGGATTTCAACCACTATGGTGAATGAAAATGTCCATCATAGTCCCTCACCCTTACTTGAAGATAGGTCGATAGAGAAAATAAAAGAAGGCACTCAGGAAGATGAGGAAAATGAGAGGTGTGATGCATATGAAGATAGTCCCTCACAAAGTGATAAGGAAGATAAATATACTAATATTGAGGAGAAATACCTAAGGGAAATGGCCAGGAAAGGTAAGAAACCAATAGTGGATGCAGATGGGTTTATTACACCCAATCCTAAAAAAACAAGAAAACACAGGTATTTTTCACATGTGGAGAGGACTATTGTCACTCGTTCCTTGGAAATTGCTAGAAATAATGTATCTGCCCCTATTGAAAATCAACATGTACAGAAGGAGAAACCAGCTGAAAGGGTTGATAAACATAATTTTCTAGCTTGTGAAGCTCCTGATCCTTCGGCGAGACTCAGCGATGAAACCCTATACAATTCATTTAGGAAAGGAGAGATCACTAAGAGCACCTATTTGGCTGCAGAGCAGGAAATATTCAATGAAAGAATCAGGAAAGATTTCTTAAACTGATCATGTTTTGCAAGTCTAATTTCCAGCTTTGATCCACTTTTGTTCTTGCTTTTCAGTTGGATGATATTTTTCTCTATGAAGACTGGATTTGAAATTTCCTACTGTCTTGATGGATCTGTTTTAGAGATTTCTCTGAAGAATTTTCTTTTATTTCTTTAATCCTTTGCTATCATGCTGCCTACTGTGATTCTGGATTTTCTGAGATGGAATGCAATAGGGATGCACTGTTTTTTGGTTTTTCTTCATCAATTTATGTCTGAGATTCTCTTTGGAACAAAAGGGAGCCTGTTTGTATCCTGATACAATGTTTATTGAGGATTTTCCCCCATTTTTTGAAGCCTATTCCGCTACTCCTGAGAGATATGCACTGGAGATGTTGTTTGGAAGGAAGGTTGGATGCCTTCTCTGTGAGCTCTGGATTTTATAAAATCTCTCCTGGAAAAGAAGGGTTTTATCATGAAGTAAAGAGCAGGTTGGGTTTCAGATTCTAGCTTGAGGCATGCTCTCTTGGTGAGTTTGTCAGCATGCAGTGTCATCTCTTCCTGGTTCTGGAGAAAAGGGTGCTGAATGTGATAATGATGGTCGCAGAATTGGTTCTCAAAGTAAAACACCTACTGGACAGGAATGCGGTTGGTGAGGGAAATGTTGAAAACAGTGATGAGGCCTGATGTGGTGCCCAACACTGCTCTTTATACAGTTTGAGGATTATCACCTGTAGTTGTAATAAGGAGTTATTTACTTGAAGCTAATTTGATGATCCAGTTTGGCAGAGGAGGTTCAAGCCTATGACGCTGGTGTGCTCCTACATCGTTTTTACTTTTCTAGATTAAATGATTGTTTTTCTCCAACTCTCTTCTGGTGTAAGCTCATTACACCTCATGTGTTAACTGTAACTCTTGTTTTATTTAATAAAATTTAGGGGTATGGGCTGGGAGACCAACCCATATCTCAGTTTGTCTAAAAAAATTAAATATCTGTATTGAGTAAAGGATGCAGATTTATTAATACTTCCCCAGTAAATCAAATAACATTCAAAGTAAACACCATACATAAAAGTGGTAAACTGTTTATGAAATAATAATAACCATCATACAATAATATGGATATTTAGTTTAAATTTAATGTCCAATGAAAAATTAGTACAAGAAATTTATTTTTTCCAGATAAAGTTAACAATCAAAAAATGAAATGATATTGTATAATAACGTTTACCAATTGTTAATTTTCAATTCAAAACCACTTGGATGAGATAATTCAAAGTAAAACTTTAAATACCATTAATTATTAATGAATCTTTATATTACATGAGAAATGGATAGTATATACGCCACATAAAAGTCAATCGGTGCATAATAAAAAATAATTCTCAATAGAATGTAAATTGAGATGAAATACCTTACCTCACACTTCTTTTTGGGTTAATGGGATTTAACATCCTGTATAGTGGTTTTAAACATGTTATTAACTTATAAAAAACAATAATAATATTTATAATATCATATATGATCCTCTTATAATATTTTACCACTAATTTAAATATAATATTTCATTATCTTAATTGTTTCATGTGTTAATCTCATTATTTCCTCATTCATTGTTTGTAATGAAAGTTTCATTTCTAGAAAATATTATATAGTTCCATAATCTCAATAATAATAATCATGTTATAATTTTCATATTTTACATCATCTATAATTTTAATACCAATCTTGAAAGATGGTTTTCTGAAATGAAGTAGTATGATCATAGAGACGGTAGGTCATATGTACGCATGAGTAATGTTTCCATTTATCAACAATCATTATGGAAAGGAGGTAAGTGATATTTTATATTAATATAATGATAATAAAATGATAAAAACTTATTATTTCTTTAAATATACTTATATATATCATCCATGTGGTGTGGCGATGAAAAGAGTGTAACATCGTTTCGTGAAGGCGGTAGTCCACATGTGCACGAATAACATTATCGTCTTTCATTGAGTGAAAAGGTAAGAATAAAAATGATACATATTATGTTTCCATAATGATAAATATTTCATTAATATCATAACTATATAATTTATATTACATATATTAATTAACGTTATCCTTATCACCTTCTCTGAAAAGAATTAGTGAAAGACGAATCACATCGCTTCGCATGGCAGTGGTCCACCGTACACACGAGCGACATTATCGTATCTCCTATGGAATGGAAATTAAAAATATTTATAAATAATATAACTATCTAATAGGTATAATTATGTTACAAAAATCACATATATACTTTACATACATCATCATACCCAACCTGATAGGCAGTAATGGAAAAATGAATGACATTGATTCCTGAGGCGGTAGTCCATCGTACACATGAATGATGATTTCATAAACCCTTTGATGGAAGTGGAGATATTTTTAGGTCATTAACTTTTTAGAAAAATATCTCATTATATGTAATATATTGACGTTATTATATCATCATGTTTAAAAATGAATTTAAGGAGGTGTTGGAAGAAATAATATAAAAACACTCGTTGAAGAACGTTACCACTTCTTCGAGTATCCTTCTTAGGTTTGCACTAAATCCTTCATAGGTTTACTTTATACCAAAAATGATGCTTCTCAAATGAGTGTAGTGATGATTTTAAGTTATATAGGTAGTATTTGTCTGACCAAAATGGTTTTTAGGTGTGTGAATAAGTGAGGGGAGTGAGTGCCCTTTTATAATTGAGGAGAGGTGGCATTTTTCAAAATACCCAAAAGTATTCACTATTGAAAGGTCAATATTACCTCATGTGCCTCAAAAGTTGATAATTAAATGTTTTAGGGATTATATGTTCAAGAAAAACCTATAACATACAATAAAACACATTTTTTAAACATTTTGTTCCTTAACTTCTATGTTTCCTTACTTTTACAATTTTAGTTTTTTATTACGGTGACTAATATTTTTAAACAAAGTAATAAATCCTTTGAGAATAAAATAAAATGATCCTAATTAGATAATTTGGACCCACTTGTTATAAATTTTAAATCTAATTAATCAAATAAATATAATAGGTGTGTTGAAAAATAATTTTCACACAAGTGAATGTAATGTGAAAAAACACCACTTTAACCTAAACCATGATAATAGAGTTTTTATTATTGTAGGGTCAATATATTCCTTATAAAAGGAAAATTTGTTAACAAATGGACCATATTTTATATTTATTAACAATTATAAATCACTTGTAATAATATAGTATATTTATTAATTTTAAATAATTTAATAAATTATCATTTGTTACAAAATAACATTAATGTCATTTTTGACATTATTAATTTAATTTGAATTTAAAAATATCAATATAATGATGGAATTATAATTTTTTATGTTAACACCTATGTAAAATTTTATATTAATATAAATAATAATGGAATAAAATAATTCATTTAATTTTCTTCTCTTTTAATTTTTTTAGTGTCATTTATTTTATTTTTTTATTAACTAAATGGTTACTGTGTTGGCATTTCTTAAGCATTTAATGTAATTATGTCATCTATAAAAATTAAAAATAAATTATAATCATGAAATTAATTTCATTATTATTATAATTACCATCTATTTTCATCACATGTCACATTTTTTCTTATGTGAACACATAACTGAAATTTAAAAGAAATAGAGTGACATTTTGTCATTTTCCTTTACATAAATTATTATATAGCTCACTTTTATGGAAAATCGTCACAAAAAACACATAAAAATATATTATAATGAGATAAGAGTCTAAATATTGTCAAAAAATTAGTTTTTTATAAGTTTTTAGGTCATTTTAACCCTTATTTTTTAGTTTAACCCCCCAGTAAACCCATTTTCACCTTAGCAATGATAATTAATTTTTTGTGTTTTCACTATTAATTTTGGTAAAAAATTAAGTTAACTATAGTAGAAATTATAAATTATTCTAATTAAAAGTATTAAATCCATTTTCTCAAATTAAATTCATAGAAGTGGTAGATTTTAATTTAAAATGAATCCCACATACATGACAAGAAAGTGGGTTTTTAAAGAGAAAATATTAAAAAGTTTAAAAAGTTTTTATATCAAAGTTCAATATGAAAATTATTCCAATAAACTAAATGTTATTAATTGATATAAAATTTATGTAATGTTACTCTAAAAAAACAAAATATAATATAACCTTATAAATAATTTAAATGAAAAGGTAGTTTTTGATTAAAATTCAGTATTTTTCACTATTCATCAAAAAATAAAACTTCTCAGAAAAATCCAAAAAATCACCCTAATATAACTTTTAGATTCCAAATTAAAAAAAAATTACGTCTATTTTTTCAAATAAATTTTCTAAAAGTATTACAAATTAATTTTAAATTATGTGCACAAAGCATGGCTAAGCCTCTTTAAAAAAATACATTTTTTTCAAAAAACATTTATTTTTCTTTCAAATTGTTCTTATTTTATTTCTAATCAATAAATAACCATTACCCTTGTTTTATAAATGTTTAAAATATATATTTTAATAACTTATTTGATCCTATTACTACCCTCCATTCCAATGGTTATGCGATAAATAACATATTAAATAATATTATTAATATTATATTATTGTTCGATAAAACTCAATTGTGCGTGTAACAGAAGTTATAGAAGATACTCATTATTGCATGTAACAAAAGACGAACTCAATGTTTTCTTCATTTAAATCTAAGGTATGAAATTTATTATAAAAACTATATTTTAAAGTCTTGGGGTGTTATATTCTCTTTTAAGCTTAGTGTTGCATGTCATACATGCTATCGAATATAATGATCTTATTTTAGAATTTCAAGGTTTTAAAACCACATTTGTTACATGGTTTTTCTATTAATTATTTACATAAAAAGAATGGTCTCTAGTACTCCACTTTCTAAAAATTTTAGCTATTTCATTATTTTTTATATTCATAGCCGACACTAATGACAATGTAGTTTGTTTCTCACTATGTAATGGCTTAATCCAGATCCCCAAAAAATGTATCCAATTGGTTTCCCTAGAATAATTCCATGTATAATGGTCCGAAAAATAATAAATTTTCCCATTTTTTAGAAAAAAATATACTCAAACTACTTTCATAAATACTTTATGCACAATTTCATATATCGATTTAGTGAAATAAATTATTGAACCATAGCATGTACTATAATGTTGTTTTTTCCAACTCTACCCATTTTTAAATCATCTTCCATAACCATAATGAGTAAAAATTCAGGGTTTGATCCTCGAAAATATGATAGTAACTCCTGTTAAAACATCTAGCACATCATCTAAGACCATGATAAACCTTCTCATTTTAAACTAAATTGAGATTATAACCATGAAATGGTTTAATCATCCCATGTTGACTAGTGATTTGTTCAATAAAACTTTTTGAAAAGTGGTGACACATGGATAAGGGGATATCAAACCACTACACGGCCTTTTCTTAAATGTGTGTATGATTTCATTTATGTTTGTAAGATCATTAAATATATTGATGGTGTAAGTTCATTAAACCACATGTTATCATTGTATCTTATATTTTCCTTAATAATTTTTTGGGGGGAATGAGTTAGGATACCAACACGTCATAAATCATTTTAGAATAAAGGAACCTCCTCCCTTTTCTCTAGTTAAGAAGATGAAAAGGTGGAAGGACCTCACTTTTATTACATATACTCATCCTCTAAAATAATCTATTTTTTATGAACTTAGAGAACACACTAAAGAATATGAATAATAAAATCACATGAACATAAATTAATTAAAGGAGTACATTTGTGTGTAATAACTGATGCTAATATAATAGAGTGTTATTGACTATAAACCAACAAGTTTTGAAGATATATCCCACACATAATCTAACCCTTATACCACTAACCCTTTATTCTTTTAGAAATAATTCCAAAAAATTAAAACCCACTCTAAATAAATTTACTATATCACCATTTATAAATTGAAACCTAAAATTCTCAAATTATCCTTTTCCTATTAAAGGAAACTTAAATCTAGAGAAAAAACCATAATCAATAATGATAAATGTTAGTATTTCATTTTATTTTCTTGGAACTACTATACACCATAACCAATATTCAAAAGTTATCTACCTTAAAACATTACCAAAGCTAACCCATCAACATATTAAAACCTTTAATGAAACTTCAACCAACCAATTTTCCTAAACTATATTTAAAATATTACCCACATCGATCTTACCACCCAACTTAATATTGTATACCTAAAAACAAAATACGAAAAATAAAAATTTATAATTATAAAATAGAATATAAATTATATTCCACCTATTAAAATGTAGTTGAAAATTACTTATATGAGGTTCAAACATTAATAGAAAACCTATAATTTCTACCCATTTTAATCAAAATTATAGTATACATCTAAACATTATATGAAAAGATAACTTCCACAACCTACACAAACATATCTAAAATCTCTCTCTTTATTGACCTATTATATTAGAATGAAAAGTTTTGAAAAACTATTTATAAACAAGTTAAAGAGATCATGATATTAAAGGATTAGAAGGTTTCATATGATATGATATAAGAAGTATTCAATTTTCTTTATTTTATTCAATATATTCTAAAATATTAATCTTGATTTTTTTATTTCCCCACTTTATTTCATATAGAAATACACTTTACCATTTTTAATGAATATTATGATATATTATGTTTATATTTCAATGTTTATAACATTCTTCATTACTACTTGATAATCAAAAAGGTGAAAAACGTTATAATAGTAAGTATCGAAGTAAGGGGGATAACATTAATACCAAGAATTATCTAATTAAGGGGAATGATTATAATAGGATAAAAAGATAATTAAAATTTGGTAGATTATTTTTAATCAGTTTACACTTATTCTTTATCGACATTATTTTTTGAACTATATTTTTCTTTGATATTTATTGAATTAATATTTTATGTATTTTTAGATTTTAATATATATTTATTAAAATATTTCATTGATATGATTATATTTAATAATTAATTTACACTTTTTATTATTAAAACTTTGAAATTATTTATTCATCATCCAGATATCCACCCTCAAGTATTTTTTTTTCATAATCAAAATACACATTAAATTTCTTTAATGAATTTTTATATAATTTATTTAAGTTATTTTTTTATAAATATAAAATTCAATATCCAAATATAAATATAATACATCCACTAAACTAATATTGACCAAAAGGTGATAATTATACCCATAATGAGTGAAATAATAAACATAATATTAAAAGTTTAGAACGATTACATCCAGGATTCACTACATCATTAGATCACTATCAAGATTTCACTTCATAAGGAAACATGAATTTTTCAACTATAGACTAGAATATATAAGTTTAAATTGATGAACATTGAGAAACATGTGATAATTGAGATACTATTTTAGTTTTTTATCTTATAGGAAATTGTCAACATTTTTAGTTGAATACATAATATGGAATGAAATTTAAAGAATTCAAGTTATTTGTTCCATCATTTTTAAAGAAGTTCGACTATTATTTTTTAGAGATTTAGGTTTTTGTTTTTGTGTTGACCAAATGAATGAATGTAGACACCCACATGAGTGCAAGATCCAGTATCATATAGAAAATTTCCTATAAGAAATTCCCTATGATATTTAGGAATCATATAGTAATAAACATCATGATTTAGTGAATCCACCTAAATATCTGATATATGAGATATTAATATAAGACTTTATTGAAACTCACCCCACCAACTTGATCCATACACACCTGATTATTCGATACATGAAAATTAATAAAACTATTAAAAATTTATCAAAATATATGAAGATTGAGATATGATGAAGAAAATGAAAGGAGTTTGGAAACCTGTTATCAGGTTACTATCTAATCAATAATTCAATTCTATTGTCTGAAGATAAATTCTCAATTATACTAAACAAAGATGTAAATATTTTCATGTAAAAAAGACTAGGGAAATATATCTAAATCTTTCTAAAAATGTGATAATGATAAATATAATTATGAGAATATTGAATATCTATATAATAAAAAGTTTGAAACATAATTTGAATTTAAAATAACAAATATTATATCTCTTCATAGATATATGATAAAATTAGAATGATATAGAGAATATTAGAATAGACCATATGCAAGGATTAAATAAAAAAATCAAGAGATGGTTTAAACATTTATGGAGTTTAACATAAATTTAATGAAAGAAAAAAATAATAATAAAGGGAAGGAGAAGGAGAATGTTCAAGAAAACTTTGAATCCACACTGGATGAAGTTAGAACTTAGTCCATGACATTAAATATTTTTTTTGGGTGTAGAATCTTACTTAGATATGAGGGAATTTGACTGACCAATCAAGGACTACATATCCTTTTAGAGATTTGTCATTTTTATTTTAATATAGTGAACACTTCCATTTGATGTGGATTTATCAAAAATTTAAAATTTATATGGGAGGTATGTATAAAATAATTGAAGAATTCATATCATCATATTAAAGTACATAGACAAAAAGTTATTGAAAACTACTTAATCAAATTATCATAAGGATTGATGGTATATGAAAACTGAAAAATACAAATTAAAACTAATATATTTTGATTTAGATAAATATCACTTCCAACTTTAAAATATAACTAATTACAAGGTTTTCACATTTTACTTTTAGAGTATTTGAAAAGATAATTCAAATTTTAACTAGTTAATTTTAAAATATGAGTAATGGATAACATGCCACCCATTATAATGACCATATTTTCTAATGATCATATTTATAGGACTATATAAAGGAACCTTATAAGCTAATTTGAAATAATAATATAATAAGAGAGAAGAGGAAAAATACAACCTTAATAATTAATTAAATACATGAAAAAAATAATTAAACTAGAATATTAATCATGTTCTTCAAGTATTAAGTTTTATAATTTATATTTTAGTTCTTTTCTTGGTACCTATTATTATTAGATATTTAGAGGGAGATAAACTATGCTCAATACCTTTTTTACTCATCTCATATGTTTCTACATGCTAGTATATTTACTAAACCTTTAATTACTTGTTTAATAATGAAAATGTTTTGGGAATAAAGACTTGATTGTATTCATTATTCATTATAGAAATAAATAAAAAAATGATTATACTTAGTTTTGAAAACTGATCAATTATGGAGATAAAACTTTGGTGTTTTATTCATTAAAGAATTATATTTTTTATCTTTAATTGAGTGTTTGATTAATGTTTTATATTAATGGTACTATTTTTATCAATATAGAGATCTTTAATTAATATTCAAAACTTCTATCTATCAGGAGTTAATTAATATATTGATACTTTCTTAACCTACTAAATTTTTTTTCTTATAAATTTCATACAAATTTAAATTCTTATGTTTTTTATTACTTTTACCATGATTACATTATCTTACCCTTATGTAAGAAATATTTTCTAAGGATTTTATATTTAAAATTTCATTAGATGTAAACTATTTTTTTTACTTTTATCTTTTGAAGTTCAATACATGTAATTCTTATTTTTATATTTACACCTATTGAGGATTTAATAATAAATCACTATTTCCACATATTTTGGGACCTATCAAGTACAAAATGAAAAAATTATATTCAATTATGAAAAATAATCATCCTGATCTATACATGAATATATATATATATATTTAGCCCCCTCGGACTTGAAAGGATGACCAGGTTTCTATTTTATTACTGGATGATAGAGGCATAAAGCATGATATATTTACACTAGTGGTGGAGGAGTTTTCGGATGTTTTTTCTGAATAATTATCAAGGTTTCCACCTAAGAGATATGTGGAATTTACTATTGAGATTATGCCTGGGGCTGATCCAATTTCAATTCCACTATAAATAATGGAACCTACATAGCTTGAAGAAGAAAATACTCAGCTGGAGGAGTTGGTGGGTAGGGGATTTATCTATCCCAGTATGTCGTCTTGGGGTTCTCTAGTGTTATTTGATAATAAGGATAATGAGACTCTACACTTGTTCATTGATTACCAGAAGTTGAACCATATAACTATGAATAACTAGTATCTTCTTCCACATATCGAAAATCTATTTGACCAGTTTTGAGGAGCTTGTGTGTTCTTGAAGATCGACTTGAGACCAGGGTATCATGAGCTGAAATTTTGGACATTTGATATACAGAGGACTTCTTTGAGAAGTAGGTATGGCCTATATTTTTCTTTCATAATTCCTTTTAGGTTGATGAATGCACCAACAGTGTTTATGGACATGATGAGTATAATCTTCGATCCATACGTGGATTAGTTTATTGTAGTTTTTGTGGATGAAGTCCTGGTGTACTCCAAGACTTATGACAATCATGCCCAACATCATGACATCATCATAGGTACACTAAGAGAGCATTGTCTATATGAAAATATATCTAAGTGAAGATTTTTGATTGACCATGTACACTTCTTGGGACACATCATCTCAGAGGAAGCTGTGTTAGTGGACCTAGAGAAGGTTTAGGCAGTGGTATCTTGGGAGAATCCCAAGAATGTATTCGATATCCATAGATTTCTGGGGTTAGCATGACATTATCATAGATTCATTTATAGCTTTTCTCATTTGGAAGCACTTCTTTCAGGCTTGAACAAAAAGGGGATAAATATTGATTGGTTGGAAACTTGTGAGAAGGCCTTCTAGGAGTTGAAGAATAATTTTACATAAGCACCAATTTTTAATAAAGTCATTCTTAAGAAAAATGATTAAAAACTGAATAAAATTCAAATAAAAATATTATAGGGTATAAAAAATCATCCAATGAAATTTATATATGTTTTGGTGTAATTTTAGAGGTTATATTGTTTATTAAACCCTTGCTTAACCAATTTTAACTTTCACTGTGATAACGACTTTTTCAATCTTCAAGGGTAATTAATGTTACCATAAATAGAAAATTGATTCATAAATTGAACATGGATGATAATTTCAACCATTTTTAATTTTTTTCAATTAAAATATTTTTATGAATTTTATATCATTTAATAAAATATTTTTTTATAAAATACCATTAATGTGAATTTTGGAAATATTCAATTAATTTGACATTGAAGACACCAATATAAATATTAAATTGGAATATAATCCAATAAACTAATAATAATATGTTATATTAATATATTAAATTTGGGTAACACTATAAATCACCCAAATTATATTACATTTAATATTTTTTAAATCATTTATTTTATTTTTTTTATTAATTGAATAAATATTATGTCAGCATCGAGTAAGCATTTAAGAAAATTATATAATTACTAAGAATTAGAAATAATTTTCCATCATAAAAATTATTTCATTTTTCTCAAAATAACCATTAATATTCTTTCATGGATTTATTTTGTCCCTATGTGAACACATAAGATATATTTAAAAGTCAGAGAGTGGTATTTTGTATTTTTATTTTATTTAAATATTATATAAGAAATTTTCATGAACAAGTATACATTAAGAAATTTAATTTAGATCCTAAGGTGATAAGTTTTGACTTATATTCATCCAATAAAAATAAGGATGAAAAATAGTGACCTTAACATTTATTTTTAACCGAGGTTAACCTGATTTACCCTTTACCGAAATAATAAATTTTACCACGATTACAATTCAAAATGAATAAAAATAAAAGGGACATATTTACCAAATTTGGACCTCCAAACTCCAAATGTTGAATCCATTTTTTATAATTAAATTTCTATAAATGTAATAAATTGTTTTTTAAATAATTTTACAAAACACGATGAAAATCATTATTTATAAAAATGCATTTTTAAGCATAAACTAGATTTATTCCTATCCCATGCCTCAAAAAATAATTAGTTGATTATTAAAACATTTGATTGAATATATATTATATAAATTTCATTGAAATCATTCAACAATAGTGATTAATTTATTTTATTTAGATAAAAATAAATTGTGTGCATAAAAACACCTCCTTTATTTTCAAATGCTTTTTTTTACTTTCTAATTAATTGATTACCAAAGAATAAATTTTATACATATATAAACCATAAATTTTTTATAATTTAGTTATTCTTAATTATACCCTTGTAAGATCCCAAACTTATCTAGAGTTTTCTAATGCATGTTTACAGGTACTCTTTTGCCTCATATTGAGTAATTTTTTATTGGGTTTTACCATGGGGTGTGTTTGGGTGAATTTCAAGAAAAAAATTAATGGAAAGAGTGTTGTGCCCAGTTGGCGCATGGTTAGTGCAAATCATGCACCCCGGCCTAGTAAAACATATAACTATGGAAAGTGGGGAGTTACACACCAGGAACACATCTTATCAAACCATGAACCCTTAAAATAATAGGTTAACATTTGGCACATGGTTTGGGAAAACCATGCACCCCTGCCCAGGAAACTGTGAAAGATATTTTTAATGGATATAAAATTAGCTTTGAATTCTCCTGAACCCCTGAAACTCACCCATTTCAACCCCAACTTGTACCCTTGTGATTTTTGATTATTTCCTAGCTTTTTTGATGGATTAAAAGGTCTTTTGGCCTCCATTATTCATGATTAGATACTCATATCAAAGATCCTCACCTCTCCCATTAAGAGGATCTTATCATGATTTCTTTATCATTCATTCTTTGTTCTTGGTTAGATATATACCTAATATTTTATATCCATATCTAGGCTTGTTGATCTAGATCTTGTTTTTGTTAATCTTAATTTAGGTTTTCGATACGGAACACATTCTATGTCGTTGTGCTGCTCAATTTTTGTGGATTTCCAATGGGAAATTGTTCATCAATGAATCGAGGTAGGTATTTTATTATTCAATTCCAAAAGTAATGATATTAATTATGTGTATTTTATTATATTAATTTCTAGTCTTTTTTTAGAAATTTTAATTCCTAAATTGAATTAATTAATGTGGATAATTAATTAATTATGTAAATTGGGGTTTTAATTGAGTAATGGAATTGGGGAACCAAGATAATTAAATTATGGATTAATTATTGTAATATTTAATTGTGGAATTGTGGATAGTCAATTTTTGTGTTAATTTTTGAAATGTTGAATATTGAACGGAGGGAAATTAATTGTTTAATTTTAAATTGAGAATAATTAATTCGTGAATTAATTGTTAGATGTTGAGTTTGTGAAATTGTTAATTAATTGTTGAATTGATTAATGGAAGAGTTTTCATTAATTAATTGGTGAATTAATTAAGTGGAAAGATCTGGTAAATTAGTTATTTAATTAATTAAAATGAAATTGATATTTTTAATAAATTTTCGAATTAATTAATGGAATAGAATTAATTAATTTATGAATTAATTAATGGAAGTCATGGTGGTTAATTTCGATAAGAGGATTAATATTTTCTAATCATAGTTGATGTGATAATGTGAAAACATGTGATAATGAGATACATGCAATATTTTGATATGTTATGATATATATGCATGGTTGATAAATAAGGTTCTAGACAATATGATCTATGCCAATGATATATATGAATAGTTGATAAATGGGGTGCTAGACATGATGATCTACTCCAATGATAAATATATATATACATAGTTGATAAATGTGGTGATAGACATGACGATACATGCTAATGATACATATGAATGGTAGATAAATGGGGTGCTAGGAATGAAGAACTATGCTAATGACATATATGCATGGTTGAGAATTCGGGTGCTAGACATGACGTTCTATTCCTATGATATATGTGCATGATTGATAAACAGGGTACCTGACATGGTGTTCTGCACCCAAAACATTGGCATTGGACGATAGTTCCAAGTGTCTTTAATAATGAAATTTAAGTGACATGGATAATGTAATCCCATATCCCATAATGAAATGTGAATTGAATATGTAACATAGTTCAGACCCAGTGCGGGCTAAAGTAGGTATTGAGGTGGAGGTAACCTCGTGAACCTGGTGGTCTATGTGGTTTAATAAAGATTAATTGATAATGTGATAATTTTTTAATTATGAATTGTAATTATTTATTTATACAATTGCATAGACTTTTTATTGACTGGATTTGTTTTAGACACTGTTGGTGGTGGACTACTAATTTGTACTCACACCCTACTTGGGTTGCCTGATCAATACCTGAATAGCCTTTATTGTTGCAATATAGAGGCCCTGTGTTAGATGGTTGGTTTGGGGATAGATTATGGTTAAGGGAACCAAATGTGGTTTGGGACCCTCTAGGATTCGTCAATGCCGTTCTATTGGGTATTTATTCTAGACACTAGACAAGTAGATTAGCATGGAATGTTTTCTTATTTAGTTTGGATATTGTAACACCTACTTTGATTTTCTTTAGATATCGGTATTATTTATGGTTATATATATGATTCCATTATTATTTATCATTTCAAATGGTGTATTACTATGATAAAATATGGTATTGTCTCCCATGATTGACCTATCAGGCACTTGATGATAATCAGTACACTTTATCATATGGAGAGGCGTTCTTGAGTTCATGTGACTGACCAGATCAGGGCATCGGTGTGTGGCACCCAGGTCAGGATGTTATAAAGTGGTATGAGAGGTGTTTTATTTTCTTTTTCTTTTGTATTACTATTTAGGGAAAGGTATATTTGATAATCGGAAGAGTCGAGGCTTGGACATGAGCTCATGCATAGGAGTTTCAAACCCATGTATGGGGGAAACCCAAGTACCCAGGGTGGGATTGTTGTTATTGTTGTTTTTTGTTACAGTTGAATATTATTTCACCTTGGGTGATGCACTTATTGTGTGAGGTGAAATTTTTTTTAAAATTTTCTGATAATTGACTCATTACCTAGATTAGCATGATATTTGAGTCTACATGCATCATTCCAGGCACTCAATATTAGTTTGGGACATGCATCATTTTAGGAATAAATAGGAAAAGGAGTTATGAGTAAGTTGTTGAACATGAACTATTTTTCCTTTCTTGTAAAATTGAATTAAAATAGTGCCTAATATGAAAGTGACAATGGTAAAATGATGAAAGTGACAATGGGAAAAGAGTTGGTGGTTATTTTTATCAGAAAATGGGAAAATTGTTCATAGTTATAAAAATATTACATGGTGTTTTTATAGATAAATCAATTGCAAACATCTGGGGTACTGAGCACAAAATTATTTTTTTTTGAGAAAATAACCACATCGTGATTAGTGATAGTTGTGAATATTAGAAGAAGAAGAAAAGTGAGATTTTAGAAAGGTGGAGTAATGGTGGCTGTAACACAACCATATTTTAGTATATATTTTAATTTAGTTAAGTACTATTTTAAATATCTTGCTCCACTTGAAACACAAAAACTGTGATACATCTTATTAAGATAAAATTAAATATTAAATGTGACTATTAAAATATACCCATTAAATTGGAGGGAATAAATAAAAGTAAAATAATTTTAAAATCCACTAAGATAGAAAAATAAATTTTATTTTTAATACCAATGCATTGATAAAATTCAATTAGTGTTGTTAAATAACTAATAAGAACATTTTATACTAAAAAAATTATTTTCCTAAAAATTTTCTTTTTTTGTTCTATGCATTTTTATTTTATAAAAATAAAAATATTATTATTAAATAATGATAAAAATATTTTTGATATTACTAATATATTAAAAATAATTTAATTTTTAATTTATATAAAATATGAATAAGAATAGTTTATATTTGAAAAATTCATTTTTCTATAAAAATAGTTTTTCAATATATTTTATGTTTCCATTTAAAAGTTAAAGTTTTAAATTTTATAATTTTAATTTTAAAAATTTTATTTTATTTTTTGATTCATAATACAAAAATTATCTTATGGTGAATGTTTAGTATTTTTCGAAAAAGGTTTATTTTTAGGTGAATAGTAAAAAATGATGTTTTACAAATACCCTCACATTTAAAACATCATCATGATATAAAAATTAAATAAAAGTCTTTAAAACCATTTTATTTAAAAAACATATATTCAAATGAGTGATAAAAAGTATTAAAAAAATATTAAATTGGATTTATAAATCTATGTTTAACATTTTGGAACATAAGTGTTATTTTATTCTATTAAAAGAACTAATTTTAATCATATTATTTAATTAATTAATTCAAAAGTTTAATTCAGTTTTTTATTGGTTTTAAATTAATTTAAACATCATTTATATTTTATTAAAACAATAGTTTTCATGAAAAAAAATATATACACGATTTTGGTGTAAAAAAAGTTTTATGCTAAAAAAGAGAGTTTTTCAAAAAAACTGTTTTTTTGTGTTTTGCGTACTTATATTAAAATTAGTTTTACCACCTATAGAAATTGAATATTTTAAAACAAAATACATTTTTTTAAACATAATAATAAAAAATTAGGTAATAATTTTAGCTTAATTTTTGGGAACAGAAATAAGTTTCAATGGTAAAAAACTTGACACCATGGTAAAGGGTAAAAAGGGTTGGGGGAGGGGGTAACCTAAGAGATAAGAACACAATTATCACTAACACATGAACCAATTTTATTTTTGAGTGAATTTAGACCCCACCTCATATTATAATATAAAATTTTCTATTTTTTCCTCTTAACCATTAAAATGACTTTATATTTTGTTTTAAATTTAATAGTATTTACAAGAATGTCACTCCCCTCACTTATAAAAGAGAACCTACTTTGATCACTTATCTACATACTATAAACACCTTAGATCAATAATGATATAAAAAATAACTTAAAAATCTTATAAAAATTTCCTAAAATTATTTTTCTTAGAAAAATGCTAAATTAATAAGGTTTAATGTGAAAGCGAAAGGAGGATATTTAAGGGAGAGTTAAATGTTTTAAACGAACTATTTTAATATTATTTATTTTCCAACTCCTAGAAATATTTTATAAAATTACTAATAAAATAAAATAAGTATTATTATATTTCTAAAATTTAATTATTTTATTTAATAACCATTTTATACACTCCGTCCATCAAATGTAAAATGAAAACATTGCTCTTGTATATGTGCGAACTACCACCTTCATGAAGTGATATATTTCATTTCTCATCACCGCCTCTCATAAATGATAATATAGATGAATTTTATTAATATATGTGATATATATGAAATAATTATGATTATATAATGTTAAATTATTTTATACCTTCCTTTATTTCCATTCATTGAAAAATGAGAACATATCTCGTGCGTATGTACAGACTACCACCTCTACAAAGTGATGTATTTTAATTTTCATAACCACCTTAAATGGATAACTATAAAAATATATTTTATTAATTTATATGATTTTAGGAGTACTATAAGTTATGAATATGGTTCTAAATGTATGAAATAATAATTAACAACATTATAAATCAATTCGTTGATATTAGTTAATAACCCGAAACAAGATCATTATTGATATCATCTTCACAAATTGTAAATAATGATCTCATGGAATGATATTGGAAAACTGTAAATCATTAGGGACCTTCTATTTTAGTAAATTTAATAATATTTTAATGATTATTATTTTATCAAATAATTATTTTTATGATTCCATTATAAAACATGCGTGAAACAATTAAAATTACAAACACATGATAATAAAAATAAACATTAAATAACTAATACATGTTTTATAAATGATTATAATAGAAAAATATAAATGTAAATATATATTAATAAGGTTATAAAATAATTTATTAATTTATTTATATTTATTATATATGAGGTTAAATATCTTTCATGGAATCTGATAGTTAAGGTAAGAGATTCCTCATCTTAATTTCCCTTCATTGAGATATGTTCAATATTCACCACCTTATTTTTTTTCATGGTGTATACAATACCTATGATTTTATTTTATGATAATTTTCATGAATATTATGGGTATTTACTAATCAATTAAGGTTCTATCCTCATGAGTATTTAATTCAATGGTTAGTAAAGGTGTAAGGGTTTGTATTGTAATCATAATTTTTATCAGGATTGTTTGTGTCTCAATTTACATTTTGGGAATTATATGTTATTTTTCAATTAAAAATATAATATTTTCTTTTAATAGGGTAATTTTTGGGGTTTTCAATTAATCTTTATATTTTACCTTTTTTTGTACTCAAAAATATCAAAATAATGTTATAAGATTAGATGAACTTATTTCTTCTTTTTTAGTCAGGAATATTTATCCCCAATGTTTATGATCTTAAAATATTTTTATTGATTCTTTTATCTAAAATTAATTTCTTGATAAATGTATTTTATACTGCCTTTTTATTTATTTACAAATTATTAAAAATATTTTTTCTGATTTTTTTTCAAATGATGTCCATTTTACTTTTTCCAAAAGTTAAAAAGAATGTTTTTAACATATACAACATTAATAAATTTTCTTGAAATTATGTCCATTATTCATGACTTAAATTCATTTAAAATATTCCATGTTTTTTAAATAAAATTAAATTCCCATTGTTCTATTATATTTTAGTTTTTAAAAGTTACCAAAAAAAATATTTTTCTTCTTTTTTTTAAAAGAAATTTTTTAATTCATTTATAAAATTATTTTTTATATATGTAAACATACATTAAATACCATTATGATTCAATGGGTATATGATCTAATGATATCAGAAAACTTTTTTTATAGGTGTATTATGATGATTTTTAAGGAAATTATCATGATACTTGTTTCTTTTTCATCGGTTAATTAAGATTTGAAGGAATGGTGAATGAATTCATGTTCATATGGAATATATTTGAATAGTTTTTTATTATGTGATGTGTGGGTACATTTTATCCCTAAAATAAATTTTAAAAGTTTATATATCATGGGATAAAAAGGGTATATAGGTAGAAAACCTAATCCCAAAGGGTACATAAGAGGTTATCCCAAGTTTAATGGGTACACAAGAAGTTATCCCTAGCCCAAATGGTGCAAAAAAGGTTATCCAAATACCAAGGGTAAATGAGGGTAATCTCAAGTGAAATAAATTACACGAGTGTTTATCCAAATCTAATTGATGTTTTATATGAACATGTTTTCATTTGGAAACATTCATAATTTTATGTTTTCTTATGCTTACTATTATGAAACATTTCTATGTTTTATTCCTTTGTTATGTTCCATAGACCTTGATTATTGTATTTTGTTTATGTAATCCTAACTTATAGTATATGTTTGATAATTTGAGATTAATTTTTCTTCTATCTTGACTTGTGGAAAACTATCATGAATCCATAATATGTTTAATAATATATTTATCCCATGATCATGTTTATCATACGCTTATGATCTAACCCTTGATGACATGTTGATAATTGTTTCCCTTATTGAGATTTTGAACTCACCCCTTCTTATATTTTATATTCCTCTTGTTATGAATATGTGAATAACCAAGGATATGTTTAGAATGTGTCTTAGTATGGTGTAATTGTAGAGAAATATACAAAAAGTATTGTAACATAGGTTATTTCTCTAAATAATCTCCAAATTCACCAAACCTAAATATTTTCAACATTGTGAGAGACTATTATGAGATGTAATATTAATGTGAAGTATATGAAAGTTTAACTTGGTTTATATCACTTGGAATCAAAGTTATCATGCAAAGTATGTGTTTTTATAAATTAACCTAAGAGTGCGGATATGGGGTGTCTTAGTGGCCATAGTTTTCAGGGTTAAAAATTTGACCAAGAAGCCATATCATGGTTATGGTGGGTACATCATGTTTTTCATATATTCTATACAAATTGAATATTTATAGCTACATTGAAAGTTTTAATGTATTATGATTTTGTGGGTAGTTTGACTTAACCATGGTGCATGTGTTTGAAAACTAATAATGGGGGTACACATAGAAGAGAGAGGTTGAATATTTCTGAGAAAGTTTTTATATTAAAATGTATTTTTAGAAAATAATGATCCATGTAAACATATATGGAGACATTGAATATGAAAGAAACAATTATGTATCTTGATATTCTATGAAAATTACTAAAAATAACATGAACATAATTAATGATCTAAATTTATTTATAGAGTTAAAGATAAATAGAAACACCCACATCAACCCAATTGTATTTAAATATATTCATTTTAAGAGACCTATGGGACATATTATTGTCACATTTTTTTGAAGTAGTGAGTGGGTGATAATTAGATGGAGTAAACATTGAATCTGATAATGAGATTTTATTATACATTATAATCATGATTTTGAGTTAGGTATTATCTTGGTATGTCAGCATAATACCAATGTATTTTCCTTGGATGTATCACTTATGGATGAACCATTTAAAAATAATCATCAGTTAATATTTTTATTTGAATTTGGATGTTTTTTATGGTTAGTATATATTGATATTTTCATGTTTTATTAATCTCATGAGAATAATATTTTCTCTATGAAAAACTGTATCACCCTAATTTACCCCCTCATAGGGTGATTTTGGGCCATGTAGTTATAAAAAGTGGTATCAGATACATAAGATTATCATATGGTGAAATTTTTAATAGGTACTTGTTAACATGGAAAAATCTATCAACATGAAGGGTGTACCATTATTTTATGGAAATAATTTTCATATTTGAAAAAATAATATGAAAAATCACTTATAATCTCTTAGGTTGGATATTTTCTCTAATGTGATTCATAAAGTCCAAGTTAGTGATCTTTATAAAATTTAATTGAATGAAATTAGTATGTTGCTATTCTATGCTAATGTAAAAGAAATAAATTAATTATCTAGAGAAATTTAAAAATTAATTTACATAAAATTGATGAGATGTAAATCTATGAAAGTAGTCTTAGAATATTTTTCTAATATCTATGAAGAATAAATCAATGTTAATAAGGAAATTATTTAAGTTTGATGATTTAAGGATATCCACCAACCAGAACACTGATGGTTTCTTTGACCATATCTTCAAGGTTATTAGATTTACAAAAAAGTTTTGGAGATAAAATCAAGGATGTTGATATTATTAATAAAATACTGTAAATGATGCCTCAATTTTATAATCAATGGTCTCAAAACATGAGGAATGTAATTTGGAAGAGGTTTCCCTTAATGATTTTTAAGGTATCATGTTGGATTATGAAATGAGGGTGAAATTAGAGGGAATGAAAAATCATTCATCCATGGAAATAGATTCTAATTAAATGAAGAATATTTACATTAATTATAATAAAGGAGGTGAAGAATATGTTATTGATAAATTCCATTCATTGGTTTCTATAATTTTGAAGGGAGACAAAGGGATATTTGAAGGAAAAATACTATTAGTATGATTTAGATGTGGAAATATTTATCAAAAGGAAACTATGTGTATAATATGGTTTGATAGAGTTGATGAGGAGTTTACCTACTCAAAAAACCAACAAAATATTTTTTTACTAAGATAATATATCTTGTATAGAAATCTATAACATCCCCCTCAGGCTGTGACCATTGAGCAGTTCATAGAATAGAGAAGTTAGTACCAGGACTTTAAGTGCTACCCATACACTAGAGGATACTAATTAGTATAGGGTTCTAGGGTGTTGTAATTAGAAGACAATATCACCATATTAGAGTATAAAATAATAGATGAAAATAACCAAACATTCATCAACATATGATAAAGAAAAAAAAATCCATCAATATCAAAATATAATGCATACACATATAGTCATACAGACTCATGGTTATGTCAACATATAATAATATTGATCACCAACTAGTCTGATCACATATATAATAAATAAAATAATAAAATATCCTACGACACTATTACCATCCACGAGCCTCACTTCATTCCAGTCACCAGACTCCATCTGAGATTTCCTACTCAATAATTAAACTCTAGGACACTAATAAACATGAACGTGAGATTAGTAAAGTATTATTAGGTACATAAGTGCTATAAAAACCTGATTAGTGTGTGATCACAACTTGGTAGGTCACCACTAATGCAGTCTCATACATAATCAATACATTTAGGGGGTACATATGTGATATTATTAGTATAAATAATAAAATATAGAAGAATAAAAAAATAACCATTATTTTTCATTTAATTCTAAAATTTAATGGAGGATCAACCCAAAAATGGTTTGGATAGTGTTGAAGTGTCACTGATCATGTCACACAACCATGCCTACCAATATCACCACCTAGAGCTAGGGTGTAAGCTCACCCTTCCTAAAAAATTATATATGGAAACTTTAGGGAGTACCCTATTGGGAATCCATCACCTAGAGTCAAGAAATATGCTTCTAGGAAATCCATCACCAAGAACTAGGGGTTTGTCTCTCCCAGTTAGGTATCACAACATCTATAGCTAGGGTATACCATTCTAGAAAAACTACATCCGAAACTTAGGGGTATTCTCTACTGGGAAACACATCATCCGATTCCAGGGGTATGAATCTCCCCTATCAGACATTGCATCATTCAAGTATAGGGGTGTGGTCCCCCTACTAGATATCATCTCATCCGATTCTAGTGCTGTAGATCTCTGATTTCAGAAATCATATCATATAGATACAAGGAGAGAAATAAGGTTTTGATTTTTATATGTTTTATTTTTTAATACCATAGAATGGGTGATTCTTGATTGATTTGAATTTATGTTTAAAATAAACTTATTTAGTAGTTATTGAAATTATTATTATTATTTAATTTATCTATTTATTAACTTTAATTTGTATTTTTATTAAATATATTTTAAAAAATGATTTATTGAAGATGATTACATATTCAGTTTTAAAATTTAATAATTTTCTTAGGAAATTATATGTTTAAATCTTGTTAAAACTTTTTTTTGTAATATTTATAATGGTTACATTTGAATGTAGTTTAAAAATTTTAAAATTAAATGAATCATCTTTTATAAATTTTTGGAATGAATTTTGAAATTTCATTTTGGGTGAAGGAATTTATTTTTACTTGGTAATATGTATACAAAATAAACAATAAACATAGAGTTTTCAAAAAATTTATTGAAATGAATGAATTGTGATTTTGACATGATGAATCTATTTTAGATGGTTTAAAGGGAAACTTAGGTTTTTGAAATTTTATTTAAATAAAGGTGTTGTGTGAGTACATTTATTATTTGGTAATTTAGATGTTTTATATCGGAATTGTGGAGAAATTTTTTGGTGAGATAAATATTTTAAATTCTATATATTATAACTTACAATAATACTCTATTTTATTATGTCCTTTCAAGGTTAGTATAACACTTTAGTATATTTGAATGATTTCATTCATATGGTGTGATGTTTTGGTTGGTAGTTTGAATAATTTTTTATATATATTTATTTTAATAAAAAAATTGGTTGTTAAGATATAAAAAACTATTACAAAACCTAAACCAAATTATAAGTCATTGAAAAACTGCATAACATTTATTAAATGTCTAGTTATAGTGATAAATTAATTAGTTAAAGTTTATTAGTTCATTTTATGGTTTCTATTTTTTTCTATGATTATATTTGATGTCCATAAATAACTAAACTAGGATGACCTAACATGTCACCCGATATGTCCCACCATAAGGCCTAAAGCATGTTCTCAATCACCATGGGCTGGCGACAGGAACCTGGGTATCAATATAGGAAATAATGAGAATGATCTAACCCTAAACATCACTAAGACATGTATCATGTACCAAATGAAAAATATATAAATATGCACCCAAATTAAAGTATAGAGAAGAAGTCTAAAAAACATGAGTCATAACATGATAAAATACCAATGGTATAAAAATTGATAAACCACAATCCAGGAGCCTATCACCATGTGACCATCGGTCACTGCTATCCCAAACCACCTTAATAAAATGTCAACTTAGAGGATCCATTAATATACATAGAGTCCCTCCCTTTACCTGGTTCTTTTAAAACCAAGTATACATACACCCAAAGGAATATATAGGGTATTATTCAATGGATATTAGGATACCACCATGAATATACACAAATTATTTCACCATAAAATCATTAGTTCTAGATTTAAAACAAAACCATCTTCATTAAGAGGTATATATGAAAACACATTTATATAAAACATCACTTTGGTTTCCCTAATAAGAAAATTCCAAATACCAAGCCTTAAGAACATGGAAGTAAAAAATGTTTGATTAAATAAAGGTAAATATCTAATAAATTCATGAATATTAGAACAAGTGGGAAATAAAATCAAAAGAATCCATGTATTGTCAACAAACAATGAACAAATTGGCTGCAAGAAGGAGTCTACGATACCAAGACACCAAGGAATTCTATCCAACAGAGTGAATCCTAGGTACCTAACAAAACATGTATTCCAAGGAATTCTCAAAGTGATAAATTCTACTATTATATGCAATAGAATCAAATCCCAACATTTTCAAATTTTCTTTATGTCATTTCATCAAATAATAAAAGTCTATAAAACTATTTTTAAAGAAAACACCCATTTAAAACATTTACTATCTCAACCAAAGATCAAGTATGATTCATGGATTTAAATTTAGACATTACCAACACCAATGAAACCATATTTATATAATTAAAACAAATAATATCATAAGAACATTAAATTATTCTATGGGAAATAATCCATTGGATAAATACACATACCTCGTCAATAGAGGAGATATCAATGCCTTTGAATCCAGTGTTATGAAATAAGGAGATCCAATCCTCATAGGATGAGATCTATAAATATAATTATCATTTCTAATAAAAACATATAGATCCAATAGTAAAATTACATTTGGGTTCCAACAAATCTAAGGTAATAGAGATCAAGAGGATATCTAGAGAATATGGGAGAAAATGAGAGGAGATTGGCACATGCCTTGAAGATATCCACACAAATTGGTGGAGGATGTCTAAGTGTCCAAGAGAGAACCTCCAAGAGAATAAACGAATGGATGGGTCAATATAATTATACATTAGGAGAACATTAGAGTTAAAAATTACCAATTTTATGAGGGGTATTTTCTATTTTTAAGAAACATGCATGGGTCGAATGGTTAATTTATATAGTTAGAAAAATTGTGTGATAAATGTGCGGTAGATACTTCCCCTTGAAACTCAAAGTACATGGTTACCTAGGAATAACCACAAAGTTAGAAAAAATATTCTCAAAACATATAAATGTCCACTAGAAACAATACATCTTTATCGCATGGTTACCACACAATTACTACTAACTGTGTTCCTGGACTATTTCTCCCAAATCTCTATTTTTTTATCATTGACTCCCAAAAATCATTTAGAACCTATAAGTAGATAAACCAATACCAAAAATAAACATACCTGTAACTCATAGGTAATCAAATTTCTCTCTATCCTTCCACATTTTTCCCTAAAAATCACTCAGGATCATAGACTTTCAATGAGATTTAGGCAATGTTCTATTGTCAATGCTTCTTGGTCCCATGTCTTGTGGCTATCTCAACCACACTACCTTAGTACACAAACCGTGGGAATCATTTTACCATATATAACATTATCTTAAAAATACATAATTTGAATTGGTTTCTCAACCAATGAGGTATCAACATCTAGGTCAACAACCTCCCATTTAATCACATCAGAAGGGTCTAGTTGATATATCCTCAACTGGGAAACAAGACACATGTCATGAATTTATGTCAAGTGATACGAGAAGTAATACTAATAAGTCACCTTTCTAGGTCATTCAATGATCTCAAAAGGACCAATATACCATGGATTTAACTTACACTGCTTTCAAAAATGATGATGCCCCAACTAATGAAAAACTCTAAGAAAAACTCGATCACGAACCTCAAACTCCAATCGTTGGTGATGATGGTTTACATAAGATTTATGATAAATCTGAGTTTTTTTTAACCAATTTCAAATCAATTGTACCTTTCATATCATCTCCTGAACAAGACTTAGTCAAACTAAGGACCATTCTCTTAAATGTTCCTAGCACAATGGAGATCTACATGGCCACCCATATAACTCTTCAAAGGTAATCATTTTAATAGAGGCCTAATAACTGTTGTAATCAAAATACTTGATAAAAGGAATATTTATTTCATAAGAACCACTAAAATAAAGCACACACCTGAATCATATGCTCAAGAATTTGTATCACTCTCTTTGTCTTCCAATCCATCATAGGGTAATATGTCATGATTAATTTTAATTGGGTACCCATAACCTTTTACAAACCCTTACAAAATCTAAATTTAAACCATGTGTCTATGATATAAACAGCTACATAAGTTACTCCATAGATCTTCATGATCTATCAAATATACATGTGTATGAGTTCTTCTACATTCTTTTTATTTTTAATATAAAGGAAATGAGTTGATTTAGTTTTTCGATCAATGACCACCAAATTGAATATTTTCAACCATGTGTTTTAAGTATTCTAATCATGAAATGCATGGATATCTCATCACATTTCTAAACAAGTATGGGTAAGGGATTTAAAAAACCAAAAGGGAATTGGGTATAACATGTAATTCATCATGATACAAAGTCAAAAATCAACCACATATTCCTTGTCCACCAATATAGACATCTCAAATCATGATACATATTAGTAGTCCCAGGGTGCACAGGCCAACTAGACTGATGTCCACTATCAATCAAATCTTACCTCAAAGATATCATAACAACCAATATTACTTGAAAACACAATAAATCATCAAGATACTCAAACCAGACACTTGAGGTATCCCCATTATATAGTATTTTACAAGAAGATTGATAATTGATGTATTTTTATTGCATAATCATAATCTGGTCATCAAATGATGAATAATATTTCATACAATCTAGGAACACCTTCCATTGTAATCTCTCACTTCCCAGATCATCTCAGTAAATAGACTCATCAAAGACCACTCCTACACTAATTCCTTCAAGGCTTGAGTTAGTAACTTTATATTTAACATTTCAGTGACTAAATTCTCTTTTTAAAGTTTATATGAAATATCAAAAATTAAAGTATGAAGATACTAAACCCAAAATCTCTGTCATAAGTCTAGATTCCTATAAGTTACAGTATACTTCATGATATTATGATCTGAATATATCATAAATCACTTTCTAATGAAGTAGTGGAGCCAAGTATTAAGAATGTGCATCACCGATTCCAACTCAAGGTTAGGGTTAGGATAGTTATTCTAATTAGGGAATAATTAGTGGGATATATAGGCCAACACTTTCTTTTCATGAATCAACACACACCCCAACCTGATACTTGAGGCATTACAATACACATTATTGTTTAAACCTAACTAGAGAATAAAAAAATTGATATGAGTGTGATATTACTTTCAACTCATAAAATTTTCTCTAGAAATACTCATTATATATATAAATAACAAACTTAGTGGTTTACTCTATCATAGTTGATGCAATCTTGGAGAAATCAAGAACAAAACATCTCTAATAACCTATTAAACCTAAGAAGATACAGATCTAAAACACATTTCTAGGTTTTTCCCATGACATAACTTCCTAAATCTTCTTGGAATCCCCTGAGATTCCCCTCTTAGATATCACATGGCCCAAAAATTACACTTCTTAGATCTAAAACTCAAACTTGTATTACTTCACATATAGATGATGTTACTTTAAGGTTCTAAGGATTATATCCAAATAATCCATGTTTTCCTCCTCTAAAATGGAGTAAAATAAAATATCCTCCACAAATAAAACTATAAAAGATTCCAATAATTGAATAAAAATATATTTCATAAATGGAATAAATACCAAAGTAGCATTAGTAAGACCAAAAAAAATTGAAACTCAAAATTACCATACCAAATCTTAAAAACTATCTTGGTTATATCCACTTATCAGACACTTAACTAAAGGAACCCCAATCATATTTCAATATTAGAAACTATAAGTCTCCTCTAATTTGGTCCAATAAATCATCAATCCTATGAAATGGGTATTTTTTCTTAACAGTAACCTAATTAAGCTTTGGTTAATCAATATAAAGTCATAGGATCTTGTTTGGCCTCTTTACAATGAGAACAAGTGACGCCAAATGTGAAATTATAGGATGAATAAATCCCCTAGAATCAAGATCCTAAATCTAAAATTCAATGTCATTCAACTCATCAAGTGTCATATGATAAGATATTATAGGTATAGGTTTTATCTACGTAGAAATTCAATAGTTAAAAGGCGTCCCTTTGGAGTGGAAACCCAGAAAAATCATTAAGAAAGACCTCGTCGTACTCAATCACCAATGTGGGAAGTGAACTACTCAAACACTGGTCAAAAAAATCAAGAAAAATTTCTAAAAACATACATGATATCATTCCAACATAAGTAAAAACAGGACACACTCTCCTTAATCTAGGATCACACTCACCCTAGAAGACATGATGGACTTCAATAGAAGAAATAAACTAAACTCATTAAAGATAAAAATAGATCTGGGCCTTAAAACTAATCATCAATTTTATGATAGTAATAAGGATGAAGATATAAATATGAATAACCTAGAAATAACATGTGACTTTTAAGTTGTAAATCATCACTCGGCACTTTGGTCATTTAAAACATTTCCCATTCCTCTTTACTAAGGGAGTGGAAAGATCCATCATGAAGGAAATAAGCTCCAAACATAAAACCAATGTATCAATCCACATAAATGATGTGAATGAATGAAATGCACCAATTTTAAAAAATTATAGAACCATAGAATATGAAATAAACACCATACTTATCATAGTAGTTGGATCTAATTAAAATTTCTATGGTGCATACTCTACTATATAAAGATGACCAACCTTAACTCCTCGATATGCTTTATTCACTACCTAAGTGACCCCTTTAGCATACGAGTGAGATTCACCCCCATTATGAACATCAAACTCGAATTTAGATCCTTTGGTTACCATGGATCTAGATATGTTACCTTGAGGTACCTTTCCACAGATTCATTGGAGATGGCCATACTGTTTATATATATTGAATTATATGGGTGTTGTCCTATAATTAGGCTTTGTGTTTCTATAAATCCCACACCAAATGTAGACTACAGTACCCTATCTTGATTTATTCTTCACACCATTTCCAATACCATAGCATGGATCATCTCACTTTTTATTTTGGATAGAAGACACATCCTATCTTCCCCCTATAGTTATTGAAACTCTACTAAGACCAATATTCCCATCTATATCTACCAAAGGAAATTCTTATTTTCCAACCACCTCTACATAGGTCAAAAAACACAACATAATAATCCCCAATTAGATCTTGAGCTTTAGTCCCATCTCAAATACTTAAGGTAATCATTAGTAATAATCTTTAGAGACAAATGGACCTACTCAGTGAAACGAGTTGAGTACTCCAAGGTCACAAACTCTGGGAGATTTATCCACACTAAACATTTCAAGGTATAATTGCTGGTTGAATTTCCTATTATAGGTGTTACAAGTGAGTTCCTTGTGTATTTTAGAAATAAAAAAAGATCCCCGAAACATCCTTTTGGGTATTTCAAGAATATAATTGGAAAATACCACCTTAGAGTCCTCAAGGGTTTTTAAAAAGTATAAGATTTATTTGATCGTTTAGATCTATTCCTTAAGTTCTTGTGTTTTTTTATCACTAAAAAAGATAAGTGGTGTCTTCTTGGTAAACTAAAAAACATGATCCACCATTTATTCTTAGTTTCCACCACCCACCTGAGCCATATATTAGATGGTCTAGATTACTATTTCCACGAGAGTAGAGTCTACTAGAGGATAAACCTGTAAGACTTGTCTCATATATTCCTCTCCTAGATTTTAAAGAGCTATATTAGGAGGAATTATCTATTAATAAAATAAGATAACACCTAATTAGATTAAAAAATATATATAAATCATAATATGAAATTCAAGAATCTACATTGAAGCTTTTAAACCACATAAATTTAAGATAATAACTGATTTAATGAATGAAACATGAAAAAATAAAAAACCGATATAAGGACAATAAAAGGTTCGTCTAGATAACTCCAAAATCAGGTTTTTCTAAACAACCACAAAAATAAATCCCAAATCTTGATGAAAAAATCCCTAACCAACCATGGTAACTCGAGATTAGACACAACAGTGATCTGGCAAAGAACCCTTTCACTCTTAGTGTTGGTTAGAGAGGGTAACTCAAGAGGGGGTGAATTGAGTTACCAATAAAAATTTCTATTAAAATTAAATTAAAATCAAAATCCTATTAATAAAATAATTTCCTAGTTGATCAAAATAATATATGTATATATATATAATATCTTTCCTTTTAAAAGATTTATCAAAGAGTGATTATGTATCAGTTAAAATAATAATGATATTATCTTAACTTTTGAAATCAATCTACTTAGAAAAAAACATAAATAAACACTAATTAAGATTAACTATAAAAATAATAGTTTTTTTAAAGATTATAAATATTCTTGGTTATAGTGATAAAATAAAAAAATAACATAGTATAATAAACAAGACGTTAGTTCTCAATATGATAATTAATTCCCTTCATATGGCAATCACCTACCACCATGTAGATTAAAATAATAATAAAACAAATCCACAACCTAGATTTGGTAAAGAAGTAATAGAAACAAGTTTCCTAGGATAAATATCCTCTTCCACAGTTATGCGTGAGAATTAAAATATCACATGCCACAGAAGGACCTCTTCCACAAACACCGTGGGAAAACATATGTAAAAGTGAAAGAGAGGATAACAATAATTCTCTAGTTTTAGGTATAGGATACAACGTGTCCTTGAAAACAAAGTAATCAACACACTGGTCAAAAAGATAGAAAGAGAAATCAAAAGAATATAAAAAGAATAGTGATGCTCAGTCTTGTATTCTCAGATTCTTTGAAGTCCTTATATCAACTTTGGTGAGGAGTTCAATCTATGTTCTTGAAAATTGTAGTAAAATATAGGATCTTATGAATTTTTAGGAATGTTCTAGTTGATCTCTATTGATATATTAATCAATATCTGTAATGGATTTTTCTATTTTGTGTATATGATCTTCACAGCAGATGAATCAGTAGGGTTGTACAAATTCACAGATTCAATTACACAATTTTCTATAGACTTGTCAGATATTAATCGTTATTAATAATTATTGTTGTATATATAGAGAGATAGTCCTTATAAATAGCATCATCGGTCAAAGGAGATCCACAATACTCAGACAGGCTTGTACTGTGTCATTAAGAGTTGGTCAAATTATTCTTGAATGTAAATATCCATTGATTAATTCACATTGGAGAGCAACAGTAGCATAAAGCTGGTGGTGACTCAGCATCTAGTGGTATATCAAACTGGCGGTGACTCAGAGTCCAATGGTGATAGAACCTAGTGGTAGCTTCTTGGCGGAAACAAGACTGCCCGTAACTCTGCTTGCGGTGATAAGGTTGGCAGTGACTCCGCTAGTGGTAGTTCATCCGTAGTAATGACTCCTACCTGACAGTGTGGTAGTTCCTAGATGATGGTAAAAAGTTCTAGTTATGACTCCTGGATGATGTTAATTCACCATAATACTTATCCAAATAATCATAAAAACTTTCTTACTATATAAAATGACATTATACAACATTTAAATCATTAGTAGTAAAAGAATCATGGTTTTTTATCATTAGAAGAAGGAAGTGTTAAACAATCTCCTCATAAGGAGGTGCCAAAAATCTTCCCCTATTTGATGATCACAAAACATGTCATTTTATAAGACATGTACTAAATAAGTAATCAAATATAATCAAAGATATATTTCAGTTAAAATAATATTCTTATTATTTTAGAAGATATATGAGTGATATAAACAACTTAGATTAAAGAAATAAAAATAAAAAATATATAATAAATGTGTCACATAATATTTAGAATATTTATTTTCTTCCACTATAATAAATAAGTTCCCATTTTATCTCCCACTTTGAGATTATCAAAAATAGAAGAAAGAAAATAAAAGTACAAGTAAATGATAATAACACTAAGATATTTCATTGATGTGAATTTAAAAAGTGTTGAGTACAGAAATCAAAAGATAAAGAGTACATTAACAAGATCCATATCAAAGACTGCATCTAATTAGATTCACTATTATAGGTAAATTGACGGATTTCTATAATCTTTTCCTTTTATTTCATTTGTATTTTTCCTTGTCTCTATCCTAAGATGATGATGAAGTAGTAGTTATTTTTGGAGTATATGTGGTGATGTAAGGGATTGTTTTTGAAGGAGGAATTGGATCTCAAAGAATAATATGCCTTAGACATGGAATGGATTTAACTGGTGATAAACTCCGAGATTTATATGGAGGAGGAAGAACACTATCTTATTAATTAATCACTATAGCTTTGTATATAACTAGCTCTTTTGATGTGGTTTAAAGAATATTTTCTTTGTAATTGCTTCTCTTATGATTACATCCATATTGTGGACATATAGGAATGGTTTCATGAGGTTTATAAAATCCATAATTATATTACCACCCCTTTCTATAGCACTAAATAAATCATTTTTCTCTTCCATGAATCTCTACCACACTGGTGAGAGAACCTTTATTTGACTCAATTATTCTTTGTAAGCCCTTGTAACCAATGGAAATCTCAATTTATCTAACAGGAATTTGAATTTATCAAACATATCATGCTTTATATAATTTTTATATAAATAATACATGATATATTTATTGACGGTGTTCTTATCTGCACTGAGTTCAACAGGATAATCTCAAATAATCTCATAGATATACTCTCCATGATGATGTATTTTCCTTAATTTATCTTCTTGAGTGGACACATTGCACAAAGTAGTACTGAGCTTGTAATAAATCGGATTTTTCTGGACCTTTCCTCTATGAAAATCCAGTGTTTAAGGTTTTCTGGGAGGCAACGGTAGCTCATTCTAAAAGTTTTCCAAAAAAAATACAACTTTGAACCATCGGCGTCATCATGTTAGTGTGTTTGCATGTTAGTGCGTCGGTGAGTTGGGGGCGGTGGCATTGGTGAGTTAGGGGAATCGGCATCGGTAGATCAGGGCATCGGTTGGTCATGGCATCGGTAGTGGCTCCATCCCCAGCTAGTTTCTTATTTCCTTCCATGTTGTTCTCCCCACTGTCACAGGGGTCCTGCGTAGGGGAGGGTCTGACATGCTGGGTGGACATGAATCCAGAGATATTGTCCCTGCCTTCCACCATCTACCTGGTGCTAGCGTGCTCACCAGGGGATCCTTCCCCAATGGATATGATATCTTTATCCCAGGTAGTCTCACCGGGTGGGAGACCTGCCCTACCTGGCCTGGATAACCTGTTGTACCCAAGGGAAGGCTCCCCTTTCTTAAGTCCTAAGATTAAAGGGAGGATTTTCATGTCTACACCCATATCTAGAAGAAATTCTCCTTCTATCCATAGGGAGGCTTCCTCTCCTTGTGCACAAATGACGACCATAGGTGTCAGAGTGTGCACTCAATCATGATCAAGGAACCTAAAGGACGTTGCATCCTCCCACTTCGAAAAGTTCTGGGGAAAATCCCAAATCCCTATTTGATAAATGATTCTGGTGATCATTTGGAATTCCCAAGGCATAGGAACCCGAGTTGAGGCAGATTTCCTCACCAACTAGATCAGAAGCAGCCAGGTCTCTATCATCGCCAACCTTGAGCAAAAAAAGAGTCTCTCTCAGATCAACGGCCTTTCCAAGAATATCAATCCGCATGGGTGCATGTTGGATGACCCCATCAATAGACACATTTGGATATTTTGGCACAAGAATTTCTTCGTGGACCTGGTTCAGGCCAGTGACCAGTTCATCAAAGTGAGGGTGGTACGTGGTGGTATCTCCCTCTTCATATCGTTCGTCTATGTGAGTTGTGACTCCCATCAAAGGAAATCCCTCTTGAAGGACCTCAACTCCTTTGATCCTAGGAACTAGCCCTGGATTGTCGAGGGGGACTTCAATGTGGTGGTTGTGTTGGAGGAGAGAAAAGGGGGAGAACCTTTTCTTTAGAAGGCGAGTATGGATTTCATCCATTTTATGGGTAGGAAAGGGATATCCTAACTCGGATTCTCGGGCAACTAGTTCACGTGGTTCAACAACCATAGAGGGAGGCATCAGTCTTGGAGTCTTCTGGACTGCTGCTTGGCCAACATGCATGCCATATCTATGTTCTCAGACACCAAGGTATGCCATATGTTCCAGGGTTTATCTGACCATTCCCCTATCTTGATCTCCCTATCTTCAAGACAGAATCAGTGTGAAAAATTTCTCTATAATAATCAATGGTACGGTCGGCCAAGTTTCCATGACCTGGTGAGAGACTCATGGGGTGATCACACATTGGGACACTACTGGACGGGTATGCACAATAAGCTGAGAAGTCTCAAATAAAGGCTCCAAGTGTAGGTGAAGGATATCTACCTTACTAATAGTGATATTTTGGCCTCCATGCATTATTTGGAACACCTTGAGAATATCCAAGAAGACTCCTGATATGACTGGGTGTTTGAAGATCTTTCCACTAAGAAAGGGGACCTGTCCGACATGATTCTCAAGCAAGAATGCTTGGATAGGGATAAATCGAGGATCTAGTGGCTCAAGGAGGGTGACAGGAACACTGCCTACTTCCATGATTGTGTCAAATAAAGTAAACGGATGGTGGATCCTAATATTTGGTTGGATGATGTCACCTACACATAGAACAGAGATATTGTGGGTGATCTGGCTCTAGAAACTTTGAAATACCTCCTTGAATGCCCCAATACCTGCCTTCCCAATGGGTATCCAGGGGAGATTGGGGGATCTTTGATGTGATCCCCAACCAGCTCTCGACTCAGGACAATAAGGACATGTGCACCATCCCTGATGAAAGTGAGATCAAGTAAGCAATGTTGAGCCTCAACCCTGAAAGCACCCTGGGCCTCAACAGTTTCCATGGGTATTTTTACAGATCCACGTGGGATGTGGTGAATATTGATGTCATCGAGGACATCCAAGACTTCTTTCGTAGGGGCCATCTGCCCAGGGTCTCCTATGCCACAACCATCGTTTTCCTTTCTACGGTCAAGAATCCTTCCTCCATATCACAATATAGGTCGATGAGTATATGAAACTTACCATACAAGATTCTGTCTTGCATCATCAATTTGATGGTGTCATCCCACATTCCTCAGTGGGTATCCATGGAGAAACATGGGTTTGTCAAAGATCACTCTATACAGGGGTCCATTGCCTTGGCCCAAGAAATGATCAGATATTTAAACATCAGGGCCCATGTCTCTAATTTGGAGATCAAGATTGAAATGAATAAGGATTATGATCGAGTTGAGTGTGGGTTCATCAAAAAATTTCTGGAAAGTGTGGGGTTCTCCCTGTGGAACATCGACCTCATCTTCCGGTGATTTATCTCCTCATGGATAATGGTTAACTTTATGGGGAAATCTTACGGGTTCTTTAAGACCAACCACGGCCTAAGGCAGGGTGATCCACTATCCCCAAACATCTTTATCCTATCCCAGTATGTCCTCAGCCGCCTCCTCCATTGGGGTAGAAATTCCTGAGAGGTGATGGCCTATCGAAGAAGTAGGATAGTACCCATTGTTTCCCACCTAATGTTCGTGGATGACACCTTTATTTTCTTGAATGCCAGTTTGCAGTCCATTAGAGGTTTCAATAGGATCTTGCAGGACTAATGCCAGTGGAGTGGGCAGGTTATCAATAAGGAAAAAATCAACTTCTATATATCCAATCGTTACACCTCCTCCCAGATCCCTGATATCCAACACAACCTTGACATGAACAGAAATACCTTCCCTCTGGAGTACCTGGGTGCTCCCATTTCCCCTGTAAGGCTCTGCATTTGGAACTTTGACTCCATTATCGATAGGATAACAGACTGGATCCTCAACTGGAAGAAAATTTATCTCTTGTTCGGGGTTCGGATAACACTAGTTAACAGCATATTTCTTGCTAATCCCATCCATTCCCTCTCATCCATCAAAGTTCCGAAGAGAATCATTAACAGAATTAAGAAGATACTGATAGGCTTCATTTGGGACCCTCGTTCGGAAGGTAAGCAGCATTGGGCTTCCTGGCACAGGGTGGCATGTCCTTCTAGGGAAGGCAGCATCAACGTGTGAAGGCTCGACGACACCCTCAACTGCATGCATGCAAAGACTGCCTGGGAAGTCGTGGAACAACAAACACACTGGGGGTCACCATGCACAATTCTCATATCAGGTCCACATCTCCAGGTGCCAAGTAGACATCCCCGTTTTGGTCCATAATTTCTCCTCTTATCTTTGCTCTTCAACATCACTCTATATGGCTCGTTGGGAGGGGATACATCTTTTTTTGGCATCATAATTGGGTTGGGAGTACCCTTGGGTTCCCTGGGTGCCCAGCCACATCAATGTCTTTTAAGGAGGCAAGTTCTCACTTGACATTCATTTAGGTGGTTTTGGACAAGTACCAACTGTATAATTTCAACCTCATAGAGCTCAACCATGATTCGGACAAGTGTGTCTTCTCCCCTTCTCCCTCGGGGGTCTTCTGCTCTAGGGACTTTTGCCATACACTGGATAGCTCTGAATAGAGTGATGCTTGGGATGATATCTTATGAGCCAAAGTCATTTCACCTAAATACAAATTTATCACCTGGAGGATTCTCCACAAGGATCTACCTACGGATGAGAATATCAAGCACTGCGGCATTGCGTTAGCGTCAAGGTGCTATTGTTGCTCGGTTCATCGGGAGGAGAGCACGGGGCACTTTTTCTTTGAAGGTGAATGGGAGAGGGCAGTGTGGAAATTATTTGGTGATTTCATAGTAATTTAGTATAGAAACATGGTGGGTATTCCCTTTCTGGATCAGTGGTTCTATGGGGAGGGGGAGGGAGTCCCTTAGAAGATGGCTCGCACCATGGTCTTCCATGTAGGCTGTTGGTCGCTCTGGTAGGCACAGAATAAGTTCAGACACGAGGGAATCATTTCCTCCATCCAGTTCATCATCTCTTTCATGAAGATCCTCTTCCATGATATGGTACATGCCCTTTGAAGATGGAAAGAGGCTCCTACACTTCAATGGTTGCTCGCTCATGCGGGCACTACTTCTCCTGGCAGTAGTGATAATAGAGTCCATTGGGTCCACTGGTCTCCACTCAGTAGGGGGATCAAACTCAATACCAATGGGGTCTTGATACATTGGGATCCTCCTTATAGGATGGGTGGTGTTCAACTCTACAGGGTTGGTCTTCATGGCATATTCGGGCTTCCTAGGTCATGGTTCTTCTCTCCAGGCGGAGGCCAAGGAGATGTTGTATGGCCTCAACCTTTGTCTATTAAAAGGGATCATCTTATTCGAGGTGGAAAATGACTACCAAATTCCCCACAATGACCTACAAGGCAATTTCCCCATTCTATAGTTGATCTGTTACATCGTCAAGAAGTGAAGGGGCATGACTAGCAGCAACACCAAGGTGTTTCATACATGGAGAGAGGGGAACAAAGTCACAGACCACCTTGCCTATCTTGATTTTTCCATACCGGATCTTATCTGTTTGAATAATGTTACCACCATGAATCCATAGGGGGTTAACCTAGTGAGAGGTGATTCCCTTGGCCTCTACTACTTTTAACCTCCTTATATCAAGTGTACTTTTCGGTATGACTGGTTTTCTCATGATGCTTTCTATTTCCCTTAATAAAAATTTACATGTTAGTAGTAGGTCATTGCATCGATAGCTCAGTGTTAGTAGCTCAGAATCGGTGGCTTAGTAATGGTATATTAATGATGGTGGCTTAGTGTCAGTGGATCAGTATTGGTAGGTCATGTCGGTATCTCACCCGTCAGTGGCTTCTCATCGGTGACTCACTCATCGATGATTCATTTTCAGTATTCCTAGTTTTTCCCAGTTTTCTAGTTTCTCCCCTCTTATGTCTTATTTGATTTAAACCAAGTTTAAATCATTTTTTGGGAATTTTTAAGGTAATTTTTAAGTATATTAAGTATATCTTTAATGTCCTAACATTATGGGGGCTTTGAGATACTCAAACTATGTGATCTTGACTATAATCCCACGTTAATGACTTTTAAAATAGTTCTTCCTTTAAAATAGGATTTGGCTCTTCAAAGATGGTATTTTCCCTTCCTAGTATGTTTTTTATTCCCTCTTGTTGTGACTGAAGCCTTCCTCCCTAGATGATTTGTGTTCCTATGCTAGATTCTCTCTTTCTCAGTTGTCTTGGAGTTCTTTCATACTACTCGCACGATCCCCAGTTCTTGGTACATAGGTCGTTTTACTCGCCTGTTGTTTCAGGTAGGTATTTTTCTTCTACCTCTCTCTAATTGTTCATCATGTGGGGTCGGTTTACTAATGATTCTTTTTTAAAAACATAAGAATACTTTTCTTAAAAAAAGAAATAATAATAAGGGAATATGATCAAAAGGTAACGGGGTAATGAAATAACTGGTTGGGAGTGGATTGATGTTTGATCATCTATTTTATTTTTTATCCTTCTTTCCTTATGGATTGATTGTGGTTTTATACCTTCCAAAAATTATGGTTGTTTTTGGTCTTTTCTTGAGCACTGGTGGAGTTCTATTTTTTCGTTATGATGTTTTATAATTGGCCATAACATGAAATTTGTTTGATAATGTATACTTGGTTAATTAAATGGATGCCTCGGGATGAAAACCCCTGTATGATCACCCATGTTTATCAAGTGTATTAAAGATAGTGTTTACCAAATCTGAATATATATATATATATATATATATCCTATTGATAGGTGTGTCTAAGTGCTATGTTCTATTGGGTTTTTGTGTGAGTTGTATGGTACTACTGTTGGGAGCATGGCTATGGTTATAGGGGTGGGAAAGGGAGTTGGATCTATGATAATGGAGTGGTATGGGTGTGAAGTGAGGATGTGGTTAAAATGGTTATTATTGTGGGATTTTTTTTAGGGTGATATAGGTGGTGTGTTGGTGTCCCAGTTTGAGAGACTGATTTATTGTGGAATGGATGGACTTATAGGTAGTGGGACTGCCTTTGTTGTGTTGTGGTCATCAAACGATGTTTTTTAGTGGGACTTCGGTGTGGTTATGGACTTGTTATGTAGTGGGACTACATTGTGGAAATATTGGTATTATATGGTATAACTTTAAATAATGATTTTTTCAGTGGTTGAATGGGGGTGTGTGGTGGGACTGCAAAATATGGTTTTGTCTGTTGTTTTGATATGGTTGTGGTTGGTAGTTTCCTAATAGTTCTAGGATAAATTAAGTTGAATCCCTTGATTAAAAAATGGCAAGTGGTTAAATGAAAAAGGGGTTGGGTTATGCTTTGTCAATGGATATTTTGTGTTTGTGCATATAAGGGTGGTAGAAAATGTGGTTCTCTTTGAGTTGGTTGTTTGTTGTGGGTAATTTTAGGTTAGGATGAGTGTTTTCTTACCAATATATATATAAATTTTAGTTCCTAGATATTTCTATACGCACTCTACCCTTGTTGAGCACCATGTGTTGAAAACCCCCATCTCATGGGGGAGGGTGTTTTTTATAACATCCCGATGGGAGGATGGATGGATAGTTACTAACTTTCTTCCCCGCACCCTCTTCTGGGTTCTTACAGCTCGAACGTATCCGGATAGGCTGTAATGGATTTAGGATTACCATAGTGCTAGATCCTTTGGAAAGGTTTGTTTTGGATGATAGGAATAGTTGTTTTCGGGCCAGGTTTGTTTTCCTAAGTGTCTTCGAGATAAGGCCCAAGTGTCTTCGGGTGAGAGACATGGTTGTTATGGCCTAGGTGTTTGCAAGTGGGATTATATGTGGTTTGAGGCCCAGGTGTGTGTGGGTAGGTTATGTTAGTGGGACTGTGTATGGTAAGATTGGTAGCATCAAAACATTATCCATTATGAATGAGCAGTTAACCAGTGGGAAAGTGGTGCGGAGTACACAAATAATGATGTGCTTATACTACTACTTTACTTGACTTGTGTTATTTTTTGAGTGTGTCTTGGTGAGGCTGGGATGGTTAGTACTCATTGGTAGGTGATTTGAGGTTCTATTGTTTTCTCACATGGGCATTAGTATTTTCCCCCACTTGTGCACTTGTGTCTTTAGTTTTCATACTCAGTATACTTGTATTCTCACCCTACGTCTGTAAACTGTTTTCAGGTTTCCAGGAGGACTTCGAGGACTATGGTGGAATTTACTATCCTAGGCGTCAGGATTAGTTGTTGTTTTTTATTAGCCTCTTTTATTTTGGTACTTTACTTTGGAGTTTTGTTGTACCTTGTATCAACTTTACTTTTGAACATGCATGTGGGAATGGATTTTGGATTTACTTTTAATTTTAGTATTTGGATTTTCTTGGGATTTACCATCTTATCTTCTGATATTTTTTTTATAAAAAGGGTAATGCCTTCTATATTATGTGAGATTATATAACCTTGGTGCTAGTCTCCACTCTAGGGCCTATTGAAGGCAGGACTCAGGGGTCATTATCTCTCCTTCATCTTGAGGAAGGAAGGGCGTGGCACTTCGCTCCCTTCCCTCATCTTGAAGAAGGTGGGTCATGACAAAGTGGTATCACAAGAGGTTGCGGAATTTAGAGATAGGATGGTTTTTGGAGTTAGTCATAGTAAGTATTTCATGGGATGGTAGGGAAACGGTGTTAAGAAATCTTGGTGTGTGAGATAGGACAGGGAAGACCAGCTAGGACACCAGATTTTAGGTCCCCCTGTGTTTTGATGTAAGGACTCTAGACCTACTAAATGACCAAGTGAGACTACACAGATTGTAGGGTAGATACCCTAGGAAAGGTACGTGAATCATAATTACTTTTTTTCTTGTGTGTCTTGGGTGTTTTAAGAATTAAAAATAAATGAAGAGTTAAAATTAATTTAAAATAAAATTTCCACACTACTTGGGCTTAGGAATTCCTTGTTTAATTTTTCAGATATGGCACATGGACCTCATCAACATGTGGTATGAGCAGTTGAGGACCAGAAAGTTGACTTAGTTGATCAGTGGAGGGATAATTTAGATGAGGAAGATGACCAATAGAATAATATGCTTCATGCCTTCCAGCGGCAGACTCTGGGAATGTATAATGGTACCATCTCAGACGTGGATATGGAGAACTGGCTTGAGGATATGGTGATCGCTTTTATCTTGATCTAAGCTCTGATAGAATACTGGGTTCCTCTAGCGATGAGCTAGATGAGGGGATCAGTGCATTAGTGGTGTATGATTTACCTCGGGGAGAGGAAGGAGACTGATGTTACGTGGGCTGACTTTGAAAAGGAGTTCCAATCATAATTCATTTCTTCCATGAAGAAGTCCTAGAAGTGGCAGGAGATACTCTCCCTCTAGTAGAAGAGTATGTCGGTAAGAAAACTCATGATCAAGTTCAAGGATATTTTATGCTTCACATTGGATATCTTTTCGGATGAGGAGTCCTGAGTGAGATTCTTAGAGGAGACACTCCGACCTTCTATTCAGTATGTCATCACTCCCTTTTCTCTACCGACATACTTAGAGTTACAGAAGAAGGATGAGTCAGTGGAATGGATTCACTCACTAGGAGGTGTACTGCAAGATGGGAGCTAGCTGAGTTCAAAGAGGGGGAAGGTTGTCAGCAGTAGGTCTCTGACGTCAGGGCATTCCAGGTTCTGGCCAGTAGGGAGTAGGACTTAGCAGTTCCAGTTTTGATCTCCTGGTCCTCTCCCTTTCCCCATGGGTCTGGGACTGAGGTTATTTGTCTATGGAGGCTGTAAAAATATTCAGAACTAGTTCCCGATTTGAGCTATATATAGTGAGGGTTGGTAGGTTCAGTTCCCACCTCAGCAGTAGCAGTTTCTGGTCAGGGCTTTCCAGCAGCAGGGGTAGTGAGCTCCGACTCCACCGAGGGTAGATGGTGTTAAGGGAGTTCGACCTTAGGGTGCTCCTCAGGGACCTCAACCAGGGTGTGGTTATGGAGAGGGTGACAATATAGGGGCAAAGGAGCTAGGCATGGGTAGTTACACACTGCTAAGGTAGTAGTTCTAGCAGATTCATAGGTTTCTGAGGTATGATCAGTCTGTTTAGTACCCTTGCATGTAATTTGTTTGATTAAGGAGATTCTCACTCCTTTGTTACACCCAGTCTAGCCCGTACCCTAGTTCTAGATGTAGAGAGACTTTTTGTGCCCCTAGTGTTGAGTACGCCAGTTGGAGGTCAGACTAGTCTGTTTGATGTTTATCGAGGATGTAGACTGATATTGGGGCTACATCAGTCTAGTGGGGATCTTCTTCTATTACAGATGCAGTCGTACAATGTCATCCTAGGCAACGACTGGTTGTTTTATGTGAACTTTGTTATCGAATGCTTTATGAGAAGAGTTGTGTTCTCATATATGGGAATCCAGTATGTAGCTTTTGTTGGTGAGCGGATTTTTCAGGTGGACAGTCATCATGTGGAGACTCTTCATTCGTTGTTAGCCAAGATTTCAGTGGAATTAGCAAACAGAGATATGATAGAAATTCTAGGGGGTTTTGGTGAGTTCCTGGATGTTTTCCCTAAATAGGTTGTGAATATACCCCCTCGACATGACGTTGAGTTCTGGATAGACTTGCAATCTAATTATTGTCTGATTTCAATAGCTCCCTGTAGGATTCTGCCTTCTGAGTTGTGTGAGTTAAGGATTCAGTTTGATGGCCTGATAAAGAAGGGTTTTATCTAGAAGAGTTTGTCATTGTGGGGTTCTCTGTTCTTGTTCAAAAAGAAGGTAGATGGTGGTCTAAGACTGTGCATAGACTACTAGAGGCTGAATCAGGTGATGGTCAAGAATTGTCACCCTCTCCTGATGATTGATAATCTTTTCAATCAGCTAAAGAGAGTAGGTTGGTTTGTAAAGATCGATCTATGTTCTGGATATCACCAATTGAGGATGAAGGAGGGTAACGTCCAGAAGATTGTTTTCAGATGTAGGTATGGGCACTTTGGGTGTGTGGTCATGCCCTTCAGTATCATGAATGCACCAGATGTGTTCATGGGGCTCATGAACTCTATTTTCCATGAGTTCTTGGATCGGTTCGTCGTCATGTTCATCGACGACATCATGGTCTACTCAAGGTCAGAGGAGGAGCATGTCGGGAAACTGAGGACTGTCTTAGAGGTCCTCTGACACCACCATCTCTATGGAAAGTTTTCTAAGTGCATGTCATGGACACGATAGGTGAAGTTTCTTGGACACATGGTGTCTTAGTAGGGGATAGCAGTGGACCCGTTAAAGGTTAAAGCGGTTGTTTCTTGAGCATCACCTAAGAATGTTACATAGGTTCCTAGTTTTCTGGGTCTAATAGGCTATTACCGAAGGTTCATATCCAACTTATCTTGAGTTAAATCTTCCTTGATAGCATTGACCAGAAAAGACCAGGCCTTCGTTTGGAGTGATTAGTGATAGTAAAATTTCAGCTACCTGAAGGGAAGGCTGGTTAGTACCCCAGTGCTTAGGTTTCTAGAGGAAGGGGTAATGTTCAATGTGTATTGTGATTCTTATGGTCATGGCTTGGGATGTGTGATAATGCAGCATCAGGGAGTAATCTCTTATGGGTTTAGGAAGTTACGTCCTCAGGAATGTAACTATTCCACCCATGATCTGGACCTTGTAGCAGTCATGTTCGTGCTAAAGTTTTCGTGAAATTAACTCATCAGGGAAAACTTGTGGTCTTTATGGATCACAGGAGTTTGGGGTATATCTTTTCCCAGTGATACCTAAAATTGCAGCAACAAAGGTGGATGGAGTTTCTCTGGGACTACGACTTAGAGATCTCTTACACCCCAGGAAAGGGGAATGTTTTGGGTGATGTGTTGAGCAGGAAGTCGCAGAAGGAGGTAGTTCGGGAATCCATGGATTCTTGGAAGACAATGGATGAGTTGGTCACTTTGCATCTAGATGCGAGAGTAGATAGTGGTAGAGGATTTATGCTTCGAATAATAGTATAGTCTTCCTTAATCTGGTAGGTGTAGGAGTCTCAGTGGGGAGACTTAGAGGCTAAAGTTATGGATGATCATGCTGCCTAGGGTGATGCTCTGGAGGGATGGTTGGAGGATAGTTATAATCAGATGATGTTATGTGGGAAGTTATTTTTCCCAGTGGCAATGTGTGAGTGAGTTCTCTGTGAGTTACATAGATCACCCATGGCAGTGCATCCAGGTGTCTCTAAGATGTAGTAAGGCTTGAGGGAATAGTTTTGGTTTCCCGGGGTGAAGCAGGAAGTGGTGGAGTTTATGTCAAGGGGCCTAGTGTGTCAATAGTTGAAGGCCGAGCACTATATTCCTGGTTGTTTGTTGCATCCCTTAGACAATCCCGAGTGAAAGTGGGATGACATATCGATGGATTTCATCATAGGACTACCCATGGATCAGGGAGTCTGTGATGATATCTGGGTAGTGGTGGATCAATTGACGAAATCGTCTCACTTCCTGGTGATTAAGGAGTTAAGCGTAGTAGATGCCTTGGTGTGGAGGTATGTGAATGGGGTGGTGTCACTTCATGGAGTTTGAAGATCCATTGTCTCATATTGGGATACATGTTTTACATCACGATTCTGGAGGTGATTGTAGTATGATTTTGGAACCCAGCTACACCTTAGCACTACTTTCCACCCTCAGATGGATGGACAGACAGAGAGGACCATCCAGATGTTGGAGGATATGTTATGAACATGTGTTTTGGACTTCGGAGGATCGTGGGTATGACACTTTACCCTATTAGATTTTGCCTACAATAATAGTTATCACTTTACCATTGGAATGACATTGTTTGAAGATTTGTATGGAAACCATGTTTCTTACCCATATATTAGAAAAATGTAGGGGAAGTATCCCTTCTTGGACCAGAGATAGTGTAGAACACAATGAAGAATGTTCAACTTGTATGTGAGAGGATGAAGGAAGATCAGGACTGATAGAAGTAGTATGTTGATCATAGGAGGAGGCCTTTGTATTTTAATGTTGGACACCATGTTTTCCTAAAGGTTTCCCATCATTGTGGGAAGCAGAGATTTGGAAGAGGGAGCAAGATTTCTCCCAGGTACGTCGAACCTTTTGAAGTGTTGGGACGAGTTGTCAAGGTGGCATATCATCTGGAATTTCCACCGTGTTTGGAGAGGATACACAACATCTTTCATGTCTCTCATCTTTGTCGGTATCTACATGATGACTCCCATGTCCTAGACTTGGGAGAGTTGGATGTCAATGATGATGTGACGTTCATAGAGAGACTGATAAGAATCGAGGATCAAAAGGAGAAGGTGCTTCGTGGGAAGACCATTCCTTTGGTTTGTGTGTTATGGAGGCACGGTGGCCTTAAGGAGAGTAATTGGGAGTGATAAGCACAGATGTGTGCTCAATACCTGGAGATGTTCTGAGTTTTTCTCTTTTTTTTCTTTGTACCTTTCTTGTGATGTAATGTTTGACCCCACTTGTGGTATGATAAATTGTTTCCATATTCTCTGGTTTTGGGTAAAAAGTCCTAACTGTGAGGAGGGGAGGACATGATCCCCAATCAACATGCATTAATTTGGATGTGATTAAACTTGTGTGGGCAAGTCAATTCCACCCAAAGTATATAGTATCATGACACTGAATAAGGACCTCCCTAATCCATGTGTCTGGACACCGTGACCCTTGGTGTTTGTGTGGTTGGTTGGGGTAGTGGGGGCCTTAGTGTTTCTATAGTTGTTCAGAAGATAGATGACAATGATGTGTTCTTGGATGTTAGGGTTTTCACTCTAGCTTTCAAATAATAAAATGTGGTTCTCTCCTAAGAGGTATCTTAACAGGTGGTTGTTTATACCTCTTTTATTCTGGGTTAATTTTGAATTCTTGAGGACAAGAATTGTTTGATAGGTATAGGATGTAATAACCCAGATTTTCCTAGACCTTTCCTTTATTAAAATCTAGTGTTTAGGGTGTTATAAGAGGCAATGGTAGCTCATTTTGAGAGTTTTACAAAAAAAATACAACTCTGAACCATCAGTATCATCATGTTAGTGTGTCATCATGTTAGTGCATTAGTGAGTCAGGGGAATTGACATGTCATTGCATTAATGAGTTGGGGGTGTAGGCATCATTGAGTTAGGGGCATAGGCATCAGTAGTTCAGGACGTTGGTAGGTCATGGAATCAGTAAGTCGAGGTGTCAGTAGGTCATTGTGTTAGTAGCTCAGCATTAGTAGCTCAGTGTCGGTGGATTAGTGAAGGTAACCTAGTATTGGTGGATCGGTGTCAGTAGGTCACGTCAGTACCTCACCCATTAGTGGCTCTGCATCGGTGACTCACCCATCAGTGATTCATTTGCAGTTTTCCCAGTTTTTTCTGGTTTTCCAGTTTTTCCCCTATTACATCTTATTTGACGTAAACTGAGTTTAAAGCCATTTTTTGTCATTTTAAGGTTTTTTAAGGATATTAATTATATATTTAATATCCTAACATTTTGAGGGCTTTGATATACTCAAACCGCATGATATTGACCGTGATCCCATGTTAATGACTTTTAAAATCGTTCTTCCTTTAAAATAGGATCTGGCTCTTCAAAGACAGTATTTTACCTTCCTAGTATGTTTTTCCTTCCCTCTTAGTGTGCTTGAAGCCTTCCTCCCTAGATGATTCATTCTCTTGTTCTAGAGACCCTCCTACTCAGTTGTCTCGGAGTTCTTTCCTGGTATTTGCATGATCCCTTGTTCTCGACGCATAGGGAGTTTTGGTCACCTTTTTTTTGAGGTAGGGATCTTTCTTATACCTATCTATAATTGTGCATCATGCAGGTTGGGTGTACTAATGATTCTTTGTGAAAAATAGATGAATAATTTTCTTAAAAAAAATAAATAATAATAAGGGAATATGATCAAAATGTAATGGGGTAATGAAATAATAAGCTGGGAGTGGATTTATGTTTGACCATCTGTTTTATTTTGTTATCCTTATTTTCTTATGGAATGATTGTGGATGTATGCCTTCTAAAAATTATGGCTATTGGTGGTCTTTGTTTTCACACTGGTGGTGTTCTGTTTATTTTCGTTATGATGTTTGATAATTGGATGTAACATGAAATCTCTTTAATCACGTATACTTGGTTAATTAAATGGATTCCCCAGGATGAAAACCCTTGTATGATTGCCCTTATTTATCAAGTGAATTAAAGACGGTGTTTACTAAATCTGAATATATATCTAGTTGATAGGTGTGGATAAGTGTTGTGTTCTATTGGGTTTTGTATGAGTTGTGTGGAGCTGCTGTTGGGAGCACAGTTATGGGTACAAGGGTGGGAAAGGGAGTTGGCTCTCTGAGATGGGAGTGGTATGGGTGTGTAGTGGGTATATGGTTAAAATGGTAGTTACTATGGGATTTTTGTGTGGGGCAGTATAGGTGGTGTGTTGGTATCCCAGTTTGAGAGACTAATTGATTGTGGAATGGATAGACTTGTAGGCAGTGGGACTACCTTTGTTGTGTTGTGGCCATCAAACAACATTTTGCAGTGGGACTGTGGTGTGGTTATGGAGTGGTTATGTAGTGGGAATGCATTGGTTAAATATTAGGATTATGCAGTATAACTTTGAAGAATGATAGTTGGTATTGGTTTAACGGGGGCGTGTAGTGGGACTACAAAATTTGGTTTTGTCTATTGTTTTGATATGGTTGTAGTTGGTAGTTTTCTGATAGTGATAGAATAAATAAAGGTTAATCCTTTAATTAATAAATGGAAAGTTTTTAAATGAAAATGGGTTTGGGTTATGCTTTATCAGTGGTTGTTGTGTGGTTGTGCATATAGGGGTAGCAGCAAATGTGGTTATGTATGAGTTGGTTGTCTGTTGTGGTGAACCGTAGGTTGGGATGAGTGTTTTCTTACCTATATATATATAAATTTTAGTTCCTTGTGATTTCTATACACACCCCACCCTTGTTGAGAACCATGTTCCAAACACCCCTATCTCATGGGGGAGGGTGTTTTTTCAACATCCTGGTTGGAGGATGGATGGTTGGTTACTAACTTTCTTCCTCACACCCTCTTTCGGGTTCTTACTACTTGAGCATATTTGGGAAGGCTGTAATGGCCTTAGTCTTACCATAGTATCAGATCCTTCAATAATTTTTTTTGTGGATTATAGGCCTAGGTGTTTGTGGGCCAGGTTTGTTTTCCCAAGTGTCTTTGGGATGAGGCCTAGGTGTCTTCGGGCGAGAGGCATGGTTGTTGTGGCTTAGGTGTCTGTAGGTGGGATTGTGTGTGGTCTGAGGCCCAAGTATGTGCAGGCAGGTTGTGTTAGTGGGACTACGTATGGGAAGATTGGTAGCATCAAGACGTTAGCCATTAGAAATGAGAAGTTAACCAGTGGGAAAGTGGTGTGTGGTACCCAAATAACGATGTGTTTATACTACTACTTTACTTGACTTGCGTTATTTGGTGAGTGTGCCTTAGTGAGGCTGGGCTGGTTAGTACTCCTTGGTGAGTGATTTAAGGTTCTACTATTTTCTCATAGAGGCATTAGTATGTTCCCTCCACTTTTTTATGGGTGGATTTAGTTTTCCTACTGGGTATACTGGTATACTCACCCTATGTCTGTATACTGTTTTTAGGTTTCCAGGAGGACTTCGAGGACTGTGGTGGACTTTACTAGCTCGAGCGTCAGGATTAGTTCTTATTACTTCTTAGTCTCTTTTATTTTGGTACTTTACTTTGGAGTTTTATTGTACCTTGTATTAACTTTACTTTTGAACATGCATGTGGGAATGGATTTTGGATTTACTTTTATTTTTAGTATTTGAAGTTTCATAGGATTTATCATCATATCTCCTGATCATGTTATATAAAAAGGGTAATGTATTCCATATTATGAGAGATTTTATAACCTTGGTGCTAGTCGCCGCTCCGAGGCCTATTAAAGGTGGGACTTGGGGGTCATTATATCTTCTTAATCTTGAGGAAGGAAGGGTGTGGCACTTTGTTGTCCCTTCCCTCATATTGAAGAAGGTGGGTCGTGAAAAAGTGGCATCACGGGAGGTTTTGGAGTTGAGAGATAGGATGGAGTTCGGAGTTAGGAACAATAAGTATTGAATGGGATGGTAGTGAAATAGTTTTAGGAAATCTTGGTGCGTTAGATAGGCCAGGTAAGACCATCTAGGACACGGGATTTTAGGTCCCCCCATGTTTCGATTTAAGGACTCTAGACCTACTAAATGACCAAGTGAGGCAACACCGATTGTAGGTTAGATACCCTAGGAAAGGTACATGAATCATGATGACTCTTTTCTCGTGTTTAATGGGTTTTTCAGTAATTTAAAATAAATGAAGAGTGAAAACGAATTTAAAAAAAATTCCACACTACTCAGGATTTGGAATTCCTTGTTTACTTTTTCAACTATGGAACCTAGACCTTGTCCATGTGTGGTACGAGAAATTGAGGCCTAGTAGGTTGACTTAGTTGATCATTGGAGGGATTATTGAGAGGAGTAACATTACCAGTGGAAGAATATTCTTCATTCCTTCTAGTGGTGGACTCTGGGAAAGTACGAGGGTAGCATATCAGACATGGAGATGAAGAATTGGCTCAAGGAGCTGGTGATCACTTTCATCTTGATCTGAGATCTGATAGAGTATCGGGTTCCTCTAGTGGTGATCTAGATGAGGGGATAAGTGCATTAGTGGTGTACACTTTACCTCGGGTAGAGGAAAGAGACTGATGTTACGTGGGATGACTTTGAGAAGGAGTTCCAGGCAGAATTCCTTTCTTCCATGATGAAGGCCTAGAAGAGGTAGGATCTACTCTCCCTCTAGTAGGGGAGTATGTCAGTAAGAGAATTGGGGATCAAGTTAAAGGATATCCTACACATCATATCAGATATCTTTTTGGATGAGGAGTCCTGAGCGAGATTCTTAGAGGAGGCACTCTGACCTTGTATTCAGTATGTCATCACTCCCTTTACTCTACCGACATACTTAGAGGTGTAGAATAAGAATGAGTTAGTGAAAAGGATGAACTCACTAGGAGGTGTGATATAAGAGGGGAGCTAGTCGAGTTCTATGAAGGGGAAGGTTTTCAGCAGTAGGTCTCCATTGTCAGGGCATTCCAGGTTCCAGTCAGCAAGGAGTAGGACTCAGCAGTTTTAGTTCTGGTCTCTTAGTCCTCACCCTTTCCCCATGGGTTCAGGACTAAGGTGATTTGTCTATGGAGTCCGTGGAAATCTTCAGAACCAGTTTCCAATTTGAGCTCCATACAGTGGGGGTTGGTAGGTTCATCTCCCACCTCAGTAGTAGTAGTTTTTGGTTATGACTTTCCAGCAGCAGGGGTGGTGATCTCCCACTCCACCGAGGGTAGACGGTGTTAGGGGAGGCCAAAATCAGGGTTCTCCTTAGGGACCTCGACCAGGGTGTGTTTGGAGAGGCAGATGACAATAGAGGGGCAGAGGTGCCAGGAATGGGTAGTTACACACTGCTAAGGTAGCAGTTCCAGTAGGTTCAAAGGTTGTTCAAGGTATGATCAGTCTGTTTAGTACCCTTGCATGTATTTTGTTTGATTCAGGAGCTTCGCACTTCTTTTTTACACCCAGTCTATCCCATACCCTGGGTATATATGTAGAGAGACTTTTTGTGCCCTTTGTGTTGAGTACACCAATTGGAGTTCATACTATTTTGTTTGATGTTTATCAAGGATCTAGACTGATATTGGGTCTACATCAGTCTAGTGGGGATCTTATTCTATTATAGATGCAGTCGTACGATATCATCCTAGGCATCGAATGGTTGTTTTATGTACAAGATATTATCAACTGCTTCAGGAGAAGGGTTGTGTTCTCATATATGGGTGTCCAGTGCATATATTTTTTTGGTGAGTGGAGTTTTCAGGTGGATAGTTAGCATGTAGAGACTCTTATTTCTTTATTATTAGAACTTTCAATAGAATCAACAAACACGGAGATAGTGGAAGTTTTTGTGGTTTTCGGTGAATTCTTGGATGTCTTCCCCAAAGAGGTTGTGACTCTACCCCCTTGATGTGACATTGAGTTCTGGATAGACTTGCAACCTGGTGCTTATCCGATTTCAATGGCTCCCTATCGGATGCTGCCTTTTGAGTTTCGTGAGTTTCAGATTTAGGTTGATGACCTGATGAAGAAGGGTTTTATTTGGAAGAGTGTGTCATTATGGGGTTCTCAAGTATTTTTCGTAAAGAAGGTAGACAGTGGTCTAAGACTATTCATAGACTACTAGAGGCTGAATCAAGTGATGGTTAAGAACTTTTACCCTCTCTCAGGGATCAACAATATTTTCAATCGTCTAAAGGGATTAGGTTTGTTTCCTAAGATCAATCTACGGTCTGGATATCACCAGTTGAGGTTGAAGGAGGGTGAAATCCTGAAGAATACTTTCATATTTAGGTGTGGGTACTTAGAGTTTGTGGTCATCCCCTTCGGTGTCATGAATACACCAAATTTATTCATGGGGCTCATGAAATATGTTTTTTGTGAGTTCTCAGACTGGTTCATCGTCATGTTCATCGATGACATCTCGGTCTACTCAAGGTCAGAGGAGTATCACATCGGGAAACTGAGTACTTTCTTATAGGTCCTCTGACACCACCAGATCTTTAGAAATTTGTCTAAGTGCATGTTATGGACACGATCGGTGCACTTCCTTAGACACGTGGTGTCTCAGTAGGGGATAGTAGTGGAACCATCAAAGTCTGAAGTGGTTGTTTCTTGGGAATCACCCAAGAATGTGGTAGAGGTTAATAGTTTTCTGGGTATGGAAGGCTATTACTACAGGTTCGTATCCAACTTATCCCGAGTTACAGCTTCGTTGACAGCATTGAACAGAAAAAACCGAGCCTTCGTTTGGAGTGAGTAGTGATAGGAAGATTTCATCTACCTAAAGTAAAAGTTGGTCAGTTCCCCAGTGGTCATGTTTCTATAGGAAGGGGTAATGTTCAAGGTGTTTTGTGACGCTTCTGGTCTAGGATTGGGATGTGTTCTGATGCAGCATTGGGGAGTAATATCTTATGGGCCTAGGCAGTTATGTCCTCGCAAATTTAACTATTCCACCCATGATCTAGAGCTTGTTGCAGTCGTGTTCGCGCTGAAGTTGTGGTGACTTGACCTCATCAGAGAGTGCTTTGTGGTCTTTACAAATCAAAAGAGTTTGGGGTATATCTTTTCCTAGTGAGACTTAAACTTGCAGCAGCAAAGGTGGATGGAGTTTCTCTAGGACTAAGACTTTGAGATCTCTTACCCCCTAGGAAAGGGGAATGTTTGGGCCGATGTGTTAAGTAGAAAGTCATATAAGGAGGTAGTTCGGGAATCCACAGATTCTTGGAAGGAAATGGAGGAGTTGTACGCTTTGTGTATAGATGCGAGAGTGGATAGTGGAAGAGGGTGTCTGCTTCAGATAACAGTGCAGTCTTCCTTAATGTGGTAGGTGAAGGAGTATCAGTGGAGAGACTTAGAGACTAAAGTGATGTGTGATCACGCATCCTAGGGTGATTCTCTATATGGATGGTTGGAGGATAGTCATAATTGGATGATGTTATGTGGGAAGTTGTTTGTCCCAGTGGCAATGCATGAGGGAGTTCTTACTGAGTTCCATATCTCACTGTTGGTGGTGCATCCAGGTGTCTCTAAGATGTAGCGAGTCTTGAGGGAATAGTTTTGGTGGCCCGGGGTGAAGAGGTCAGTGGAAGAGTTTATGGAAAGGGGCATAGTGTTTCAACAGGTGAAGGCCAAGAACCGTTTTCCTCATGGTTTGTTGTAGTCCTTAGAAATTCCTGAGTGGAAGTGGAATGAAATATCGATGGATTTCATCACAGGACTACTCAGGACTCAGGGATTCTATGATGATATCTAGGTATTGGTGGATTGATTGACAATATCATCTCACTTCCCAGTGATCAAGGAGTCAAGCGCAGTGGATTCCTTAGTACGGAGGTATGTGGATGAGGTGGTGTGACTGCATGGAGTTTGAAGATCCATTATTTCATATCATGATACATGTTTTACGTCGTGAGTCTGGAGGGGATTGTATTATTATTTTGGAACCTAGCTACACCTCATCACTACTTTCCACCCTTAGACGAATGGACGGATAGAGAGGACCATCTAAATGTTACAGGACATGTTGTGATCATGTGTTTTCAACTTCAGAGGATTGTGGGTACGACACTTTCCCCTAGTAGAGTTTTCCTAAAATAGTAGCTATCACTATACCATTGGAATGGCACCATTCAAAGATTTGTACAGAAGACCGTTTTTCTCACCCATATATTGGAAAAAGGTAGGGTAAGTATCCCTTCTTGGACCAGAGATAGTGCAGAGCATAATGAATAAGGTTCAGCTTGTACATGAGAGGATGAAGGCAGCTCAAGACTTACAGAAGTAGTATGTCGATCATAGGAGGAGTCCTTTGGAGTTCAAGGTTAGATACCATGTTTTCTTGAAGGTTTCCCCTCAATGTGGGAAGCATAGATTTGGAAGAGTTATAAAGCTTTCTCATAGGTAAATCAGACCTTTTGAAGTGTTGGGATGAGTTGGTGAGGTGGCATATCAGTTGTAATTTCCACCTTGGTTGGAGACGATACACGACATCTTTCATGTCTCTCAGCTCTACCGATATCTACATGATGACTCCCACATCCTAGGCTAGGGAGAGTTGGATGTCGGGGATGATGCGACATTCATGGAGTGACCGATAAGAATCGAGGATCGAAAGGAGAAGTTTTTTCATGGGTAGACCATTCCTTTGGTTTGTGTGTTATAGAGGCATGGTGACCTCAAGGATAGTAATTGAGAGGGAGAAGCACTGATGTTTTCCCAATACCTGGATATTTTCTGAGTTTTACTCTTGTTTTTTTCTTTATACCTTTCTTGTGATGTAATGTTTGACCACACTTGTGGTATGATAATTTTTTTCCCTATTCTATCGTTTTGTGTGAAAATTCCTGACTGTGGGGAGGGGGGGACCTGACCCCTAATCAAGATGCATTAATTTGGATGTGATTAAACTCATGTGGGAAAGTCAATTCCACCCAAAGTATATAGTATCTTGACATGGAGGAAGGATATCCCTAATCCATGTTTCTGGACACTGTGACCCTTGGTGTTTGTGTGGTTTGTTGGTGAAGTGGGGGCCTTAGTGTTTCTATAGTTGTTCAGGAGATAGATGACAAGGAGGTGTTCCTAGATGTTAGGATTTTCACTCCATCTTTCTAATAACACAAGGTGGTTCGCTCCTGAGAGGTATCTTAATGGGTGGTTGTTCAGATCTCTTTTATTATGGGTTAATTCTAAATTCTTAAGGACAAGAATAGTTTAAGAGGTATATGATGTAATAACCCATATTTTCCCAAACCATTCCTTTATGAAAATCCAGTGTGTAGGGTGTTATGGAAGGAAATGGTAGCTTATTCTGAGAGTTTTCCAAAAAAACATCCAACTCTGAACCATCAATTTCGACATGTCAATGCGTCAACATGTCGGTGCATCGATGAGTCAGGGGAATTGGCATGTAAGTGCATTAGGTAGTCAAGGGTGTCAGAATCGGTGAGTCAAGGGTGTTGGGATCAATAGGTCAGGGCGTCGGTAGGTCATTGCATCTGTAGGTCGAGGCGTTGGTAGGTCATTGTGTCAGTAGCTCAACATTGGTAGCTCGGTGTCGGTGGATCAATGAAGGTAACTCAGTGTCGGTGGATCAGTGTCGGTAGGTCACATCGGTAGCTCACCCACCAGTGGCTCTACATCGATGAATCACTCATCCATGACTCACCCATCGGTGACTCATTTGCAGTTTTCCCAGTTTTTCACGATTTTCCAGTTTTTCCCCTCTTAAGCATTATTTGATGTAAACCTGGTTTAAATTATTTTTTGGGCCTTTTAATGTTTTTTTGAAGGATATTAATTATATCTTTAAGATCCTAACATTTTGGGGGCTTTGAGATACTCAAACTGCGTGATATTGACCATGATCCCATGTTCATGACTTTTAAAATAGTTCTTTTTTTAAAATAGGATCTGGATCTTCAAATCCATGATTTTCCCTTCCTAGTATGTCTTTTGTTCCCTCTTGGTGCACCTAAATCCTTCATCCCTAGATGAGTTGTGCTTCTGTTCTAGAGCCCCTCCAACTTAGTTGTCTTGGAGTTCTTTCCTGTTGTTTGTGTGATCCCCTATTCTTAGCATATAGGGAGTTTTAGCCACCTGTTGTTTCAAGTAGGTATTTTTCTTCTGCCTATCTCTAATTTTGAATCATGAGGGGTGGTTTTAATAATTATTCTTTGTGAAAAATAGATGAATACTTTTCTTAAAAAAAGAAATAATATGAAGGGAATATGATCAAAAGGTAATGTGGTAATGAAATAATGGACTGGGAGTGGATTTATGTTTGATCGTCTGTTTTATTTTGTTATCCTTATTTCCTTATGAATTGACTGTGGATGTATTACTTATAAAAATTATGGCCATTGGTGGTCTTTTCTTACACACTGGTGGTGTTCTGTTTGTTTTCATTATGATGTTTGATAATTGATCGTAACATGAAATCTCCTTAATCACGTATACTTGGTTAATTAAATGGATTCCCCAGAATGAAAACCCTTGTATGATCACCCATGTTTATCAAGTGGATTAAAGACGGTTTTTACCAAATCTGAATATATATCTTGTTGATAGGTGTGGCTGGGTGCTGTGTTCTGTTGGGTTTTGTGTGAGTTGTGTGGTGTTGTTGTTGGGAGCACGGTTATAGGTACAGGGGTGGGAAAGGTAGTAGGATCTGTGAGAAGGGAGTGGTATGGGTGTGCAGTGGGGATTTTTGTGTGGGGTGGTATAGGTGGTGTTTTGGTATCCCATTTTGAGAGACTGGTTGAATGTGGAATGGATATACTTATAGGCAGTGGGACTACCTTTGTTGTGTTGTGGCTGTCAAATGACATTTTACAGTGGTACTGTAGTGTGGTTATGGAATTGTTATGTAGTGGAAATTAATTAGGTGAATTTTAGGATTGTTTAGTATAACTTTGAATAATGATAGTTGGAAGTGGTTGAACGTGGGCGTGCAGTGGGACTACAAAATCTGGTTTTTTCTGTTGTTTTGATAAGGTTGTAGTTAGTAGTTTCCCGGTAGTTCTAGAATAAATTAAGGTGAGTCCATTAATTAATAAATTGAAAGTGGTTAAATGAAAAAGGTTTTGGGTTATGCTTTGGCAATGGTTGTTGTGTGGTTTTGCATATAAGGGTAGTAGCAAATGTGGTTTTGTATGAGTTGGTTGTCTGTTGTGGGGAATCGTAGTTTGGGATGAGTGTTTTATTACCTATATATATATAAATTTTTGTTCCTTGTGATTTCTATACACCCCACCCTTGTTGAGAACCATGTTCTGAACACCCCCACTCATGGGGGAGGGGTTTTTTTTCAACATCCCGGTTGGAGGATGGATGGCTGGTTACTGACTTTCTTCCTCACACCCTATTTTGGGTTCTTACTGCTCGAGTGTATCTGGGAAGGTTGTAATGGCATAAATCTTACCATAGTCTCAGATCCTTCAATAAGGTTTTTTTGGATGATAGTCATAGTTTTTTGTGGTCCAGGTTTGTTTTCCCAAGTGTCTTTGAGATGAGTCCCATGTGTCTTCAGGTGAGAGGCATGGTTGTTGTGGCTTAGGTGTCTGTAGGAGGGATTGTGTGTGGTTTAAGGCCCAAGTGTTTGCGGGCAGGTTGTGGTAGTGGGACTAAATATGGGAAGAGTGGTAGTGTCAATACATTATCCATTAGGAATGATCAGTTAACTAGTTGGAAAGTGGTGCGGGGTACCCAAATAATGATGTTCTTATACTACTACTTTACTTGACTAGCGTTATTTGGTGAGTGTCCCTTGGTGAAGCTGGGCTAGTTAGTACTCCTTGGTAGGTGCTTTGAGATTCTACAATTTTCTCATAGGTGAATTAGTATGTTTCCCCACTTGTGCATTGGTGGATTTATTTTTCCTACTAGGTATACTTGTATACTCACCCTACGTCTATAAACTATTTTTAGGTTTTCAGGAGGACTTCAAGGACCATGCTGGAATTTACTAGCTCAGAAATCGGTATGAGTTGTTGTTGCTACTTAGTCTCTTTTCTTTTGGTATTTTACTTTGGAGTTTTATTATACCTTGTATCAGCTTTAATTTTGAACATGCATGTGGGAATGGATTTTTGGCTTTACTTTTAACTTTAGTATTTGGAGTTCCTTGGGATTTACTATCTTATCTCCCAATCTAGTTTTATAAAAAGGCTAATACCTTTCATATTATGAGAGATTCTATACCCTTGGTGTTAGTTGCCACTCTGGGGCCTATTGAAGGCCAGGCTAGGGGGGTCATTATCTCTCCTTCATCTTAAGGAAGGAAGGGCATGGCACTTTGATATCCCTTCCCTCATCTTGAAGAAGGCGGGTCGTGATAGAGCTCTTCTTTGATAATATATTTGAGCAGCTCTCTGTCAATCCTCACTAAAGAAGGTGTAGGTGAATAGGGTGTAGAGGAAGTAGCAGACATGCTTTCCAATTTCTGAAATATATAATTCAAACTTTCTGAGAAGGAAGATTTCATTCCCTCTAGAGAGGCTTTCAGACTTTCCACTTCTTTTTAAATTGTTCTATTTTCCGCTTCTAGTTCTTGGATATGAAATCTAACTCTTGTTTTTAAATGAGAGATAACAATATCAACCAAATATAGATTCCTTTCTTCGTTAAATTTGACAACATGAGAGTGATGAGATTTTATGGAATCTTTAAAATCTGAAACAAAATTTCCTCTCAAGGATTCCAAATTAGAATTCACTCTTATTTGAAAAGATTCTAAGTCATCTTTTGTCACAACATCAGGAGGAATTACAAGAGTAATAGGAGGATGGTCACTATTTTTACGTGGAACAACATCCTTATCCTAGGTATCTATCTCTATTGAAACAATATTTTGTAACTCACCATCTTAATCAATCTAATCCACTATGATACTTCTCCTCTAATAGGATTTTCACATGATTCATCATCTAAATAACTATAATCCAAACCAATTCTAACATAACCTTTAAATATCTCCCACTCATCAAAAGTACTTAAGTGAGGTATGATATATGGAAGAATTGGTGATTCTCTTGGAACTTGATAAGATTCACCAGTTTCAGGTATATAAGGGAATTGATCTATATGAGCTGTGTGAGTGAGATCTTTTAATTTTCTATGGTCCATAGGTTCCGAGTGATGAGAAGGTTTGGGATACTTATACCCCACACTAATAGCTTCAATATCATCTATAATAATAGGTGTAATAACACTCATCTCATCATTTTTGGATATATCTTTATCTATGATAACACTTGATACCAAAGGTGATGAAGGATGTGTTTAAATAATTTCTTGATCATGATCATATCCATTCTTATCATTACTATAATTATGACCAATTTCATTATCATCTATATTATTATCATCATATTCTCTATTATGATCATCTCTAGGATCATTATAGTCATTAATTTCATTTCCATCTGATTTTTCAGGGTCATGTTCATCATCTTCTTCCTTAAAATCATTAACATCACTGCCATTTCCATTATCAAAATTAGTAATATGGTCTCTTGATGATTTGTAGGAGGATGTATTGAATTATTTTTCTATAGGTATTTTAGTTTTTCATCATCATTTTCATATAAAAGGGACTCTTAGGTAGGTAGAGAACTTATTGGATTGATATATCCATAAGAAACATTAGTAGGATATTTAGGGATCTTCATATCACTACCCACTTCCACTAAAAAATATTCTTCTTCTTCCATATATTTCTTGACTTTATCACTATTAGTATCATCATCATTAGAATATTCAACTAACTCATCAGGCTCAATACTAGGATCCACCATGTCATTGGGTCTAACTGTATGATAAATAGGGTCGAATTCATCATACAATTTTTCATTATCTCTTACCCAACACTACTTTCATGGATTCCAAATCACTTTAACCCTTTTGAAAATTTTCTTTAACAAAAAAACACCATAATTTTATTCATCTTCTTCACCTTATTTGACTAATCCCTTAGCATCCAAGATAGCAGATACCATCTTAGGGTATATCAAAGAGTTGTACCTTGAACTTTTCTTGCACATATCGTACATGTGGATCATCAGAAATATACAAAGGTTAATCATTTGTCCTTGTTTCATCATAAATAGGATTAAAACTTCTAGATATCTCATAGTATAGAAATATCCCTTTCTAGGACACAAAACATGTTACACAAACTTGAATAACAGTTTACACTCACCATCAAGTTTAGGATCTGTAGGTCTTTATAGTGTACCATCACCTGTTAACTGAAGTAGAGCCTCTTCATAATTAAAAAACCCACTATCACTGGGAATTATTCCTTAGAAATCCTCATATACCACTTTATAAGGTACTTTTAGGCACTTTTCCAATTCCCTTAAAGAGAAATAAAACTCTTCTCCATCAATGAAAATTCTTATTTCATCCTTTTTATCTTTGAAAACAAACACAACATTCTGATATAAATCATATACCATCCTCATATATTAATCACGGTTGTTTGTTGAAAACCATTTCATCCACTTTTGATCTTCTATAAATTTCAAAATGAGTGAATTGATTGATGTAAGCCATTGCACATCAATTTATTTTTCTGCTTCAACAACTCATTTCTTAAGATGCAGGTTTCATGAAAAAGAAACCAAATAGATGGAAGATACTTTTTGTTTCTTGGATTGTATCATCTCTTTAGGAGTTTACTCTGTTCTTCACTTCACATGGGCCATTCTAGTTAGTTGAAGGCTTAGTTGGAGCAAGAGATGAAGGAAGTACTATTGGTCCAATAATAAGAGAAGGTGTTGGGAGTTCAAGGGTTTGAGGAGTAGTGAATTTATTTGATTGTATTTGAGATTTTTATCATTTAGGGATTTGAAATAATAAATATTAATAAATTTAAAACAATAAAAATTTAATCAAGAAAAAAATAGAAACGATAATAAATCAACGATAACAAAAAAGAACATTGACTCATTTACAATGATGACTCATCAATGGTGACTCATCAACCGTGACTCATCAACCGTGACTCATCAACATTGACTTGTCAAAAATGACTCATCAATGGTGACTCATCAAAGGTCACTTCATCAATGGTGACTCATCAATGGTGACTTATCAATGGTGACTCGTCAATGGTGACTTATAATTCAAAACTTATCATTACTAATTCATGTTTAATGTAGTATAATCCTTCACAATTTAATGTATTTGTGAAGATATCTGCAAGATAATGTTTAGTTCTAATAAATTATAAATTTATATCACCTTTTTGATAATGATCTATCAAAACGTGATTTCTTACATCAATTTTATTTGTTCTGGAGAGAGATATTGGATTCTTAGATATGTTTATTGCACTTGTGTTATCACAATTTAAAGGTACATGTATAAATTGGTATCTAAATTCTAGTAAAGTATGTTTCATCAATAGAATTTTTTTCACAACAATTGCCTGCAAATATATATTCGTATTTAGTAGTAGATAGTGCAACAGATTTTTGTTTCTTAATACACAATGATACTAGAAATTTTCCTAAAAGATGACATATTCTTGATGTGATTTTTATATCTAACTTATATCCACCAAAATCATCATCTAGATAACTTTCTAAATCAAAATCATGACCTCTTGGATAGAACAATCCTAAATTATTTGTATATTTTAGGTCTTTAAAAATAATTTTGACAGCTAATAAGTGTGACTCTTTTGAATTTTCTAGAAATCAAGCACACATAAACACACTAAAGATAATGTTAGTTTGACTTGCAGTTAGGTATAATAGACTTCTAATGATACCTCTGCAACTAGTCTGATCTATTGACTTCCTAGTTTCATCAAGATATAGTTTACAAGTGGTACTCATGGGAATATTACTACTCTTAGTGATGTCTAACCCAAAACATTTTAAAAGGTCTTTTGTATATTTAATTTGATTCAAAATAATTCCTTATATATTTTGAAAGATCTAAAAACCAAAAAATAATTTGATTTCACCCATCAAAATCATTTTAAATTAATTTTTCCTTAGTTTTGAAAAATCATTAGATCCAAAAATAATATCATATAAATATATTTCTAATATTAAAATAACTTTTGAAATTATTTTTATAAAAACAGTTGGTTCAACTATACCTTTTTGAAAAACTTTTTAAAATATGAAAAGAGGTAATCATATCATACCAAACTCTATGATATTTTTTAAACTATATAAACCTTTTGTTAATTTAAAAACACGATTTAGAAAATTTGAATTTGGAAATCCAGGGGGTTGTTCAACAAAAACATCCTCAATTAAAAACCTATTTAATAATGTAATTTTAACATCCATTTGATTTAGTTTTAAATCCAAAGGTTCTACATAGGAAAGCAGCATCCTAATGGATTCAAGTTGGGATACAAGTGAAACATTTTCTTCATAATCAATGCCTTATTCTTGACTAGAACCTTATGAAACTAGTCTAGCCTTGTATCTTATTATAGTTCTTGAATCATCAACCTTTTTTCTAAGCACCCACTAGGTTCTAATAGTTAATGTGTCTTTAGGTTTATCAAATTATTCCCAAACATTATTTCTTTTAATTTTATTAAGTTCTTCTTGTATTGTTATTACCCAGAATTCATCATTGATAGTTTCAATGGTGTTCTTTGGTTCAAGATGTGACAAGAAATATTATTGTTAAATTTTATACCTAAAATAATATCTAGTATGTGTACCTATATCTTGGTATCCTAAAACATTATCTAAGGGATGATATCTCTGAGTCCTAATATCTCTTTGAAAAGATGGGTTGGTTGACTCAATCTCTTCTTCAGGTTTGGGTTCTAGCTGTTCACTAGATGAACTTTCTGCTTGTTTAACAGAACGTTCAGAAGGTTTATAATTAATATTCAGATCCTAAATTTTTTATAAGATAGTCTTAGGTTAATTAGGATCAATTTCATAAAATTTAACATGAACATATTCTTTTATTTTTTGTTCCTTATTAAACACTCTATAAGATTTATTGGAAGTAGAATAACTAAGAAATATTCCTTTATCACTCTTGGAATTAAATTTTTCCACATTATTATTTATATTTAGAATAAAGACTTTACAACCAAAAAAATTAAAGTAATTAACCTTTGTCTTTCTAATATTCTATAACTCATAAGGTGTTCTTTTTAAGAGAGGTCTAATTAAACCTCTATTTATTGTATATTAGGTTGTGTTAATAGCCTCTTCCCTAAAGTGGACAGGTAATTCATACTCATTTACCATAATTTGGGATATCTCTTGAAGAATCTTATTTATTATTTCTACCACACCATTTTTTTGTGGTGACCTAGGTGCAAAAAAATTGCGATTGTAACCATTTTGAGAAAAAAATGATTCAAAGCCTTGATTTTCAAATTATTGATCATGATCACTTCTTAAGGTCTTAATCCTAAGTACACTTCGATTTTCCACTGATTTGTAATTATTAAAAAATAATAACAAGATTAACTTTTGTGAGTTAAAAATAATACACAAGTGAACCTAGATAAGTCATCTACAAGAACACAAAAATAATGTTTTCCATTTAGACTAGAAACTCCAGAAGGTCCAAAAAGGTCCACATGAACTAACTCTAGAGGTTAAGAGTGTAATGATCCAATGTTTTATCAATGGTAATCCCTTATTATAATTACGACTTATATTATAATCACATTAGAAAACACAATTAAATATCATGATATTAAATAATATGTGACCATTAAACATAATTTTTCAAGTTTTGTGTTTTGAATTTCGAAAATCTAACATACACAGTTGCGTTCATGGTGATTTTTTGAGTCTAATAGAACAAACATAATTTTTGGTGAATAGTAACCTACCCTTATGAATAGTAAACTACCCTCATGAATACTAATATTACCCTTATAAATATTAAACGTTCCAAAATAATATTAACCTCACCCGTGAATTATTAAATAAAATTAAGACCTCTTATAAGTGACAACATGACCATAGTAAAAGTATTAGTATTTTTGTAAGTCATAGATAATTTTAATTAATTAATTAATTTAATGGAAAAATTATTTTGCTAAAATTTGTTCAAAAATTAACAATTCTATGTTTTCTGGTTTTAAGGTAATTTTATAAGACCTTATGTAATTTTTGAAAGTATTATAAAATTAGTTTTATTTTTAAAATCTGTATTTTTCAAGTAACTTATGATTTTAATTAAAAATTAACTTAATAATATTTAGAAAATTATTTTCATAAAATGGAGTCCATTTTTGTATTCCCTACATAGAAAAATTTTTAGGGTGATTTTTTGGGATTTTTCTAAAATACTTAAAATTTTCAGTGAATAGTAAAATACATTAGTTTACCATACAAATACAGTATAATTTAAATCCACTATTCCTGAAATCATGAGTGATTTAAGAACCTAAATCTCAAACTTATATTCCTTATTTACTATTTTTGGTCATGTAATCATCACTATTTCTTATCTTGGTAGAAATTAATAAATTAATGATTAAAATATTAAGAAAAACCCTCTCCCCTCCACTATAAATTCCACCATTCACACCCTCATTTTCTCACACCTCTCTATCTTCAAGTATTATCTAAAATATGCCCAAAAATATTCCATAGACCCTCCCCCATGTCCAAGATCTTATGTTCTCATCAAAATACCAATCTAAGGTGCCTTAAGGAGGATTCAAGAGGTAATTCCTCTATCTCTCTCTTTTCCTTTAATTTCCTTTCAATTTCAAGTTTTTTCTTAATATCTCCCCACCTATACTCATACACATGGTATGATAACTCCATTATATTTAATATACTGGAATTTTATGATTCTAGTGGGATAATATATCATCCAACCCCCTTCTCCTCTTCTTTTTATTTTAGAGAGGAAAACATTGTTCGTGAGGTGTTAATTTATCACCTTTAAGAACGACATGTTTTCATTTTCATTTACCGCCTTCGGATCTAGTAATGAAACCATTTTTATATTTGAACCAGATTATTTTGTATTTATTATATCTTATTTAATGTTCTGGAACTAACTTATGTACATATTAGTAAATGATTAAACAAAACAAGTTTGTTGTGGTTGAAAAACTGCCAGAATTAACCCAAATGAGCATCATTAAATTCTTTTCTAATGATTCATTCTCACGGTATATAAAAATTATTTATAAGATAATTTCAAGTTATGTAACATCATCAATAACATATAATTACAATTATGGATGTTTGTCCACGCTTTAAATGAACTTTCATTCATGAATACAAGTGAACTGTTCAAGAAAACTATAAAAATGGACATTCCCAAATAATGAATTTAAACTCTATAACACATCAAAAAGACCATAAATAAAATTAATAAAACCTTAATGAATCTTATTAATGTATAAAGGGTTCTTTAATTTTTAATTAATGAATATAATTTGGTTATACAGGACATTAAAGTGAAGAAAGTGCTCGGATACAAGGTAAGGGGAAATTCTTGAACCCAACTTACTTTATTCGAGTTCTCCCTCTATCACTTCATTTTTGTAATGGTTACTTCTTAAAAATCATTTTTTCATAATTATATTACATTTTCTGGAATATAAATGTTTTCCACTAGATTTTATTTCATAAAAAATGTTTTCCAAAAGAACTCTTCTTTCAAAAACACACCTTTTACTTCTCACTCAAGGTTGAAGGTTCTTGTATCAAGTATGACATTCCACATTTCTTTTGGGAACCTAAAGTTTATGAATGTGTTATTATGAGATGAAACCCATTCCTTTACATGGGTTATTTATGTTCATTTTTGATATATTTTCTATGTGGCATGCATGATAATGAGATTATTATGATGTGATGGGTGAGCCCAGAATAATATATCCCAATATGAATGTTTGAATGTGATGGGTGCACCCAGAATTATACAGCGCTCTAATATATTGGGTAGAGTGATTAATCTCATGAGTTAAATTGAAATTATGTGTGAACATGATGTTATCTTTGTTCACAACTATGTGTGGTATTTAAGCACTAAGACATGATGTTTCATTTTTTATGCATTGCCACATTCCAAGTCTTTTCTTAATGTTTCCTCTCGAGATTATGATAATATGACTATGTTATGATGATAAATATTATGATCATATCATGTTATGTTCTTTAATGTTATTATCTATCCTCTTACTAGTATTTTAGCTCACATCTTTTTGATGTATATCCCTTAGGTGACTACTTGTACCAAGAAGAAGTCAAGATTTAGTAATAAGCTAGAGAAGAAGGAATTAAATAAATGTTTATGTATTATGTTGTAAAAGTTGTGAATGGTCCTAGTTTTCCAAAGAAAATAAACCTTTGGATCCTCTTCGTGTAATGTTTTATGTTTTTTATCATTAAAATGATGTAAAAGTAATGTAAGAACAGGCTGGTTTGCTATAGAGAGGTTGAGAATTCTTTCTTAGAATTGAAATAAATCTTGTGAAGATTATCTTTTTTACAGGGATCACACACATTATCATTTGGGAATTCAAGATTTGGTAGATCTGTAAATAACCCTTTTCTAGTTAGTTTACTGTAACGCCCCGACCCCAGCTACCCAGAGTCGGTGCATTACTTCGTAACATTGGCATGATCACAAAAGATCAAGTCTCGAAAGACCGATTAGTTTAGTAGCCTTGGAAACACTAGATACATTTGTAAACGTTACATTACATCATAAAGTAAACCAAAACAACAACAACATATTGTCTTCATATCCCCTCAGACTATCCCTGCAGGTCATTCATAATATACTTCTTCAAATCCTGGAAAACATTAAAACATTGAAAGGGGTGAGCTCAGATGCTCAGTAAGGATAACAATATTGCGGAAGCTTTCATAAATAAACATTAACATTTAAGGCAATGTATAACTAAAACAAAAGCCTTTTAAACTTGAACTTCAACATAATATGGCAAAAGTAAAATGAGATAATGCCATTCACTTCTTCACATGGATATTCTACTGGCCGAATAATCACATGCAATATCAATAACCACTTTCATAATGAGGGAATGTATAATGCCGGACATTCTGAAACATTTTGTCAAGGCCTCGGCCAAGACGTCTAAAATGATTAAGGCCTCGGCCAAAACCATAAATCAAATTGGGAAAGGGCCTCGGCCAATTCCACATCTAGTTGTCTCATGAGACCTACCGATGCATCGAGGAGCTATAGCGGGCTCCACCCGTCACTTATTAAGTCCAATACATTCCTCATATGAATAGGTTTAAACATATCATAAACCATAACATAATCGTATCACATAAAACATGGATAAAGGAAACATAACATTTCCACATTTCAATCACAAGATATCAATACAACACATTGATATAATAAAAAAACTTTCAAAACCATTTTCAATACCAAAATAAAAGAAAAGTAAAACATGGCATTTATTTTTCTTTTAAAAAGAAGGTATGGCTTGTAGAGGAAGCCAAAACTCAAATAATGGTCACGGCGGCAGAGAAGTCATTGTTGCCGCATAAGTACGGAAAGAAAAACATTCCCTTTTGTCGTTTAGCAAAACACTTAGTATAAAAAAATATTCCTTTTGAATAAACGTAAAAGTCAAAGGGGTTTATACACCGTAGAAAAGAAAGTTGTGTATAAAACCAAATATGCCTCAATGAAAGGAGATTGAGACAAAGACCTTAAAAAGATCATTTTTAAAATAAAATAGATCTATTATGTGTATTAAATATAAGTACACATAAAGAAAGTACAAATACAAAATAGTACATAATAATATCATGACATAATTTGAAAGTAGGAGATTAACCCAAAGAATGGAAGTTGGGTTAAGAAGTTCCCTTACAAATATCATTTATAAATAAAATAGATCTATTATGTGTATTAACTATAAGTACACATAGAGAATGTAAAAATACAAGATAATACATAACAATATCATGACATAATTTGAAAGTAGGAGATTAACCCAAAGAACAGAAATTGGGTTAAGAATTTCCCTTACCTTGTGTCCGACTTGACTCAACCGTTCTTTAACCTCCTGAATAATAAACTAGAGTTAATATATACCTTATTAAGAACCATTTTCAACTTCATTATCCTTATTATATCACTTATTACAATGATATGAACATTATGTAATTATTTAAGTTAATAACGGTCGTTTTGTCGATCTTTGGTACTTGAGTCAACAATAAGCTTCTTATAATTACAAGTTGTTTATGTGGTGAAATATCCATTATATCCAGAATTATATTCATGATTTAGATGTCATATATATCTTATATATCCAGTATATACATTCATTTATAATATTACGTAACATTTAGAGGTAAGAAATGAAATGCACCGTTCATGGAGACGGTAAGCCGTACGTACGCATGAACGCTACTTTCATTTCAATTTCATATTTAATGGAACTAAATCATAATGATATAAATGTATAATATAATTCCAGTATAATATATTGTATAATACCATTTACTCCATCCTTTATACATCCCACATATGGCATTAACGATTCAAATCACTTTGAGGGGGCGGTAGTCCGCACTTCCTAAAATGAAGATATCGCGTATACCCATAATGGAAGCCATAAAGGTAAGACACAAATGAAAAATAAAGAAGCATAAGTAAAACATAAACACATTATATATCATATATAAATATAGTGACATCTTAATGGCCACCTTTGAAGGTGTTATATGAGTGTTGAACAATCATCGTTTCGTGAGGCAGAAATTCGCCATCCACAGAAACCGTATGTTCTTTAACCATTAGATGTAGGTGTGTGTAAGTGTAGCTCGAATACTTCTTATAACAACATCCTAGTATATTTAGGATACTGGTGTTGTCACAAAATAAATGAATAAAAAGAGTTTAGGGGGTTGGAGAAGAAAAATAAAACAAAACAACATTAGAAAAGACATTACCTCAAAATCGGGTAACTCTTTTGGATTTGAGCCAAAGGCTTCCTTGGGAAGAGTTCTGCCCAAAGTGAGGATTCTAGGAGTAATAGGGGGAAGTTGGGAGAGTATTTGGGCAGAGGTTGGCCGAGCCAAATGGCTTGAAAGTCTAAATGAGGTGGGAGAGGTGGGGGCCTTTTATAAGTGGAGAGGAGGGGCACTTTTGGAAAGATTGAAATGTTACATTATTTCACAATGCTTTTCGGATTCTAAAGGTCCCACACTTATATAATTCTAGTCTAAGGTGATAAGGGTTCGAAATCTCCTCATCCAATTGGATTTGGACAAGTTTAAGCCTTGGATTTTGCATTATCTTCCCATTTTATTTAAATCGTTAAATAATGAGGTCATCACTGCATCATCATGATGTCATAAATAATTTAATTTATTTAATGTCTAAAAATTATAAGAAAAATACTATGATGTAGGAAATCTTTTTAGCTTTCTAATGAATATTTATAATCAAAATTTGGACTTGTGTAACACCACTTAAAAACTGTTTTAGTAAAACAACTCATGTTTGTGTCAATTTAATTTCAACATTAAATAAATATATATTAATGTCATTTTCCAACTAAAGTGGCTCCATGGGGTCCCCAAGTTGACCCATGGGTTGTCTTGGTCGGCCATGACTCATCAAATAGGAGTAGGACAAGTTTCAAGCTCATATCATATTAATAAAACATTGTTTTTACCTTAAACTACACTAATTACCTCTAATCGCGATTAAGAACTTAAAAGTTACTATTCACCAAAAAATTATTTTGATCTCATTGAACCACATTTTACTTCTTAATGACAACCATGTATGTCGGATTTTTGAAAATCAAATCACAGAAGTGGTAATATTTTATTTAAACGAAAAATCAGTTATTTAACTACCACTTAGTGGTTTCACTATTCATCAAAAATTGAAGTTTTTCAGAAAAAGGCCAAAATTTCACCCTAAGCTATAATTGATATTACGAATTCAAAAATGATGTCTATTTTACAAAATTCCAAACATATTAGTTGCATTAATTAATTTTATAATTAATTCCCGCTGTCACAACAAATAGCGTGTTTTTAAGAAACAATTTATATCAAAAGATTGGCAATTGTTTATGTCCAATTTCAATGTTAAATTAATTCTAATGACCACCATTGGATAAAATGGTAAAAATATATTCTAATTATACTCTAAAACCACTCAATAGTATAATTTATCACTATGAATTATTTTGATTAAAAAAGTTGTTTTAAGTATTTTTCACTATTCAAAAAATTTGGAAGTTCTCGGAAAATTACAAAAAATTCAACATAGGCTAATTTCAATATTCCGAATCCAAAAATGAAGTCCATTTTGATAAATAAAATTTATAATATTTCAAAAAGTAGGTATTACTATTCATAACGGCTACTTTGATTAGTCGCGGTGTTTTAGAACTCGAAGTTGCGTTCAATGCAAGCTATTGCATTATTGAATGAGAAGCGTATCGTGGAAGCTCGGGGTGTTACATTCTCCCCTCCTTCAATAAATTGCGTCCTCGCAATTTGAAATTTTTCTTTGAAAATAAAAGGTTGAAAAGAGAAAATACCTTTGAGGAAAACCCACATCGGAAATAAGATTAATAAAATTTAGCCTTAATAAGAGGGGAAATGGAAATAAGAAAGTCACCACCAAATTATGATCTCGATAAGGAGAACATTGGTGGCAATTAAAGACATATAATTGGAGGAAAAACGTAAATATTTGTAGGGAGTGATTGAGGTCATCAATCACAATCAACTGTCAAATTGAGGGCCTCAAAGCCTTCAATCTATGTTGATTTAAAATATCATCAGTTCAACAAGACATAAGGTATTAGGATAACACATTTTTTGTTTTAATATCCCTTTACTAAAGTTTAAGAATTAATTTATTCATTGAATAAGAGATAGGTATATATATATTTATGCTTGACAATTAGTGTTTCAACCTTCAACTCATCTTTCACTCAAAAAGATAATAGAACTCAAAAATATTATTATTATCCTAATTGTATAAGGTTCCAGATGTTAACACATACCATTTAGATTAGTAAAATTATATTGTAATAACCAGGGAATTCCTGTAGGCTAGTGGTAGGAAATAAAGGCCTGTCGCACTATGATTGTGGGTTCGATTCCTGCAGCTTGGTCCGACGCGACGGTTTATGCCCCACCCTGCAGGTTGTCCTTTTCCTAAAACTATAGTATTATAATACTCCAAAAATAATCTTCATAAATTTTTTAACCTTAAACCATACTATCCAAAAATTAACTTAATCCACTCCAACCTTTATAGTTATCCAAAATACCTCTGTCCAGACTTTCTCTAAAAGGTCTCTTAATTCAAAAATCAATTTATCAGATTCCCCAAACAAAGTAAAGTTTCTTTTATTGTCACATACTAAAAATATAATTACCTTCATCATATTAAAACCTTACTGAAACCAACAAGTACTGCAGTAAAATCCTTATATAGATCACATTATTCTAATAACCAGAATATAATCCATGAGTCCAAAAGCACCAATACATTAGTTATTCTGCTTCAACTGTAGTAATAGCATAAGATTGTCCTTGATCCCTTGGCCTTTTCTGAGGTAAGTTTCCTTGACTCTTAGGACATTCATTTGCATAATGACCCATTTCTCTACAATTGTAGCATTCAACTTTGACAGCCTCTTTCTTTCCCTTGCAATCACGTGCCTGGTGACCTTTTTCTCCACATTTATAACAGACTCCCATTCCTTTTAGGCAAGTACCAGGGTGATTCTTCCCACAATTATCACATAATGGAAAATCCGTCTTTCCCTTTTTCCCTTTATCTGTCTCTTGTTCCACCGTTCTCTTCTTCTCTTTCTTTACTTTGTTGTCATAAGACTTAGAGAATTCCTTTTCTGTCTTGATAGCACACGAGACAATATCTTCGTATGATGAGAAGGATTGTGATACCAAAGCTCGACGGAGAAATGGTTTTAACCCATCAAAGAAACGATCAATCTTACTCCTTGGGTTACGTATATAATCGGCAGCATGCCTCGCTAACCTTGTAAAGTTAGCCTCATACTTTGCGACATTCTCATCCTCCTTCTGCCTCAAACTCAGAAATTGCCTTTCCATATCTGCTCGATGGTCACGAGGAAAGTATTTTTCTAAGAAAAGATCTTTGAACTCCCTCCATTCCATATTCGATACGTCATCATCTTCCTTTGTGTTTTGAATCAGCGACCACCACTGATCGGCATCTCCAGTGAGGCGGTAAACTGCCATGACAACCTTCTCCCTTTCACTACTCCCCAAGGCATGGAATATTTTCTCTAAGGAATTTATCCATTGCTCAGCTACTATAGGATTTGTACTCCCATTGAAGGTTGGTGGTTGTTGCCTCATGAAACGGTCTAGCATTGATCCTCCACGTTGCGGATCAGGGTGCTTCATACGAGTAAGGTTATTATTCATAACCTGAGTGAGTTGTCCAGGTATGGTAATAAGTTGATCAGCACCAGTTGTATCTCCAGATCCACAATAATTATCTTGATCAGGAGGGCAATCCCTACACGGAGTTCGTGCATTGATACGGTTTCCATTCCTTCTACTAGGCGCCATTTCTAAACAATGGCATAAACTAGATTAGTTTATGAATCAAAATACATAATTCCATACTTGTAAAACACTTTACATAAATTGAACTATTTATGGATATAATCCATAATCATAAAAAGAAATGTTTTCTTTGAGGAAGTATATACTCATAACCCTTCATAGTGGTTTGTAAAGAAAATTAGAATTATCCTAAGCATATCCCCCGGGAGTGTCGTAACCAAGAGTGCAGCAAGGCCCGTTGTCGTGCACCAGTTCCCGTTCGAGTCTAGCTCAAAGCAGTGTTTTTGGGTTTTACCCCTAGGTACATCTGTGCCAGAGCCGCCTCTACCTGCTCGTATCCAGACAGGGATGTATTGCTCGGAAAAGTCATAACATCTCTATAATACCAAAATTCTAGGAAGTTCTTCTATACTAATCCTCAAAGTCTATCTTTGGGCTATGTGCTCTAATCAGAGTTTATCTAAATCTAGCTTCCAAGGTTAGTACTAAACTGCCTCTGATACCAACTGTAACGCCCCAACCCCAGCTACCCAGAGTCGGTGCATTACTTCGTAACATTGGCATGATCACAAAAGATCAAGTCTCGAAAGACCGATTAGTTTAGTAGCCTTGGAAACACTAGATACATTTGTAAACGTTACATTACATCATAAAGTAAACCAAAACAACAACAACATATTGTCTTCATATCCCCTCAGACTATCCCTGCAGGTCATTCATAATATACTTCTTCAAATCCTGGAAAACATTAAAACATTGAAAGGGGTGAGCTCAGATGCTCAGTAAGGATAACAATATTGCGGAAGCTTTCATAAATAAACATTAACATTTAAGGCAATGTATAACTAAAACAAAAGCCTTTTAAACTTGAACTTCAACATAATATGGCAAAAGTAAAATGAGATAATGCCATTCACTTCTTCACATGGATATTCTACTGGCCGAATAATCACATGCAATATCAATAACCACTTTCATAATGAGGGAATGTATAATGCCGGACATTCTGAAACATTTTGTCAAGGCCTCGGCCAAGACGTCTAAAATGATTAAGGCCTCGGCCAAAACCATAAATCAAATTGGGAAAGGGCCTCGGCCAATTCCACGTCTAGTTGTCTCATGAGACCTACCGATGCATCGAGGAGCTATAGCGGGCTTCACCCGTCACTTATTAAGTCCAATACATTCCTCATATGAATAGGTTTAAACATATCATAAACCATAACATAATCGTATCACATAAAACATGGATAAAGGAAACATAACATTTCCACATTTCAATCACAAGATATCAATACAACACATTGATATAATAAAAAAAAACTTTCAAAACCATTTTCAATACCAAAATAAAAGAAAAGTAAAACATGGCATTTATTTTTCTTTTAAAAAGAAGGTATGGCTTGTAGAGGAAGCCAAAACTCAAATAATGGTCACGGCGGCAGAGAAGTCATTGTTGCCGCATAAGTACGGAAAGAAAAACATTCCCTTTTGTCGTTTAGCAAAACACTTAGTATAAAAAAATATTCCTTTTGAATAAACGTAAAAGTCAAAGGGGTTTATACACCGTAGAAAAGAAAGTTGTGTATAAAACCAAATATGCCTCAATGAAAGGAGATTGAGACAAAGACCTTAAAAAGATCATTTTTAAAATAAAATAGATCTATTATGTGTATTAAATATAAGTACACATAAAGAAAGTACAAATACAAAATAGTACATAATAATATCATGACATAATTTGAAAGTAGGAGATTAACCCAAAGAATGGAAGTTGGGTTAAGAAGTTCCCTTACAAATATCATTTATAAATAAAATAGATCTATTATGTGTATTAACTATAAGTACACATAGAGAATGTAAAAATACAAGATAATACATAACAATATCAGGACATAATTTGAAAGTAGGAGATTAACCCAAAGAACAGAAATTGGGTTAAGAATTTCCCTTACCTTGTGTCCGACTTGACTCAACCGTTCTTTAACCTCCTGAATAATAAACTAGAGTTAATATATACCTTATTAAGAACCATTTTCAACTTCATTATCCTTATTATATCACTTATTACAATGATATGAACATTATGTATTTATTTAAGTTAATAACGGTTGTTTTGTCGATCTTTGGTACTTGAGTCAACAATAAGCTTCTTATAATTACAAGTTGTTTATGTGGTGAAATATCCATTATATCCAGAATTATATTCATGATTTAGATGTCATATATATCTTATATATCCAGTATATACATTCATTTATAATATTACGTAACATTTAGAGGTAAGAAATGAAATGCACCGTTCATGGAGACGGTAAGCCGTACGTACGCATGAACGCTACTTTCATTTCAATTTCATATTTAATGGAACTAAATCATAATGATATAAATGTATAATATAATTCCAGTATAATATAGTGTATAATACCATTTACTCCATCCTTTATACATCCCACATATGGCATTAACGATTCAAATCACTTTGAGGGGGCGGTAGTCCGCACTTCCTAAAATGAAGATATCGCGTATACCCATAATGGAAGCCATAAAGGTAAGACACAAATGAAAAATAAAGAAGCATAAGTAAAACATAAACACATTATATATCATATATAAATATAGTGACATCTTAATGGCCACCTTTGAAGGTGTTATATGAGTGTTGAACAATCATCGTTTTGTGAGGTAGAAATTCGCCATCCACAGAAACCGTATGTTCTTTAACCATTAGATGTAGGTGTGTGTAAGTGTAGCTCGAATTCTTCTTATAACAACATCCTAGTATATTGAGGATACTGGTGTTGTCACATAATAAATGAATAAAAAGAGTTTAGGGGGTTGGAGAAGAAAAATAAAACAAAACAACATTAGAAAAGACATTACCTCAAAATCGGGTAACTCTTTTTGATTTGAGCCAAAGGCTTCCTTGGGAAGAGTTCTGCACAAAGTGAGGATTCTAGGAGTAAGAGGGGGAAGTTGGGAGAGTATTTGGGCAGAGGTTGGCCGAGCCAAATGGCTTGAAAGTGTAAATGAGGTGGGAGAGGTGGGGGCCTTTTATAAGTGGAGAGGAGGGGCACTTTTGGAAAGATTGAAATGTTACATTATTTCACAATGCTTTTCGGATTCTAAAGGTCCCACACTTATATAATTCGAGGCTAAGGTGATAAGGGTTCGAAATCTCCTCATCCAATTGGCTTTGGACAAGTGTAAGCCTTGGATTTTGCATTATCTTCCCATTTTATTTAAATCGTTAAATAATGAGGTCATCACTGCATCATCATGATGTCATAAATAATTTAATTTATTTAATGTCTAAAAATTATAAGAAAAATACTATGATGTAGGAAATCTTTATAGCTTTCTAATGAATATTTATAATCAAAATTTCGACTTGTTTAACACCACTTAAAAACTGTTTTAGTAAAACAACTCATGTTTGTGTCAATTTAATTTCAACATTAAATAAATATATATTAATGTCATTTTCCAACTAAAGTGGCTCCATGGGGTCCCCAAGTTGACCCATGGGTTGTCTTGGTCGGCCATGACTCATCCAATAGGAGTAGGACAAGTTTCAAGCTCATATCATATTAATAAAACATTGTTTTTACCTTAAACTACACTAATTACCTCTAATCGCGATTAAGAACTTAAAAGTTACTATTCACCAAAAAATTATTTTGATCTCATTGAACCACATTTTACTTCTTAATGACAACCATGTATGTCGGATTTTTGAAAATCAAATCACAGAAGTGGTAATATTTCATTTAAACGAAAAATCAGTTATTTAACTACCACTTAGTGGTTTCACTATTCATCAAAAATTGAAGTTTTTCAGAAAAAGGCCAAAATTTCACCCTAAGATATAATTGATATTACGAATTCAAAAATGATGTCTATTTTACAAAATTCCAAAAATATTAGTTGCATTAATTAATTTTATAATTAATTCCCGCTGTCACAACAAATAGCGTGTTTTTAAGAAACAATTTATATCAAAAGATTGGCAATTGTTTATGTCCAATTTCAATGTTAAATTAATTCTAATGACCACCATTGGATAAAATGGTAAAAATATATTCTAATTATACTCTAAAACCACTCAATAGTATAATTTATCACTATGAATTATTTTGATTAAAAAAGTTGTTTTAAGTATTTTTCACTATTCAAAAAATTTGGAAGTTCTCGGAAAATTACAAAAAATTCAACATAGGCTAATTTCAATATTCCGAATCCAAAAATGAAGTCCATTTTGATAAATAAAATTTATAATATTTCAAAAATTAGGTATTACTATTCATAACGGCTACTTTGATTAGTCGCGGTGTTTTAGAACTCGAAGTTGCGTTCAATGCAAGCTATTGCATTATTGAATGAGAAGCGTATCGTGGAAGCTCGTGGTGTTACATTTTCTAATTGAATTAATATTGTAGTGTCCTTGTCTCCAATGCCAGAGCTAAGATTCTTTGTGAAAGGAACATAAGCATGAAATATTTTTAGAAGATAAATAATTTAAATCAATAGAATAAATGATATAATTTATTAAATTAGTAAAAACTTAAAACATTTTATCATTAAAAACATGACAAGAATTGTTTTCAAATTTAACATAAAAACCTTCATCACATAACTAAGATATTCTAATAAAATTACATTTTAAACCATCTACATATAAAATATTAGAAATTAACATTGAATTAGAATTACTAATTTGGATGAGGCCAATGATTTTTCCTTTAGAATTTTCCCTAAAGGTGACATGGACACCATCAACCTTGATCAAATTATTGAAATTTGAATACTCACTAGAAATTTTTCTAGAACATCCACTTTCTAAAAACCATATTATTTTTCTAGTAGTTTTCAAACATGTTTCCTACAATAAAATGTTTATACCAAAAATGATTTTGGTACCCAAATTTTTTTTGGTCTAGTTATGTTAGTGATAAGATATTTTGGCACCCATAATTGTTTAATGGATTTTTTTACATAGATTGTAAGATTATATAAATAAATACTTTATTAGTTATAGTTGAATAAGAATTGGAAGTATATGAACTTTTAGAACTAGTGTTAGCTATAAATCTATTTTTTATAATTTTTCTCTACGCAGGTTCATAACCTCTTCCAATTATATATTTGGAAGCCACTTTATTTCTAAGAACCTGAGTTAAATTTTTCTTACCATTAGTAAACCTTTCTAAGTATTTATTTAACTATTCATTTGATAGTTTTAGTTCATTTTTTTCTTTCAAAAATTGAACATTTTTCTCTTTTTCAGTAGTAAGGTTAGTTTTAACATTTACTGTCAAAGCATGTTGTTTCTTAAGAGATTTATATTTATCTTTCAGTTAATGAAAGGAATCTTCCAACATGTTACATTATTCATACATATCTTCATTTATCATAATTTCATCAATATAATTATTATCTTTATTTTTAGAATGACTTGAAATATTAGTAGAAGAAGTAGGAAGAGTATTATATACCACTGATGTACTTGCTAAAAAGCATGTGTTTTCCCTGTTAGAATTGTCTTCTTGATTAGTTTCTGAATCGATGGATCTATCTTCAGAGGAACTCCAAATTTATTTCATGGATTTATTTAATATATTGTCCTTATCCTAATATTTATTCATATATTTAAATTTTTTACATTCATCTTTAACATTTCCTTTCCTCTTACATTCATATTAGATGATCTAATTTGGAATATCATCCTTTTTTTAATCCTTTTTTATATTTCCTTTGTTGTTATAATCTCCTCTAAAATTTGATTTCCTAAAGAACTTATTTTTTAAATATAATTTCTTAAATATTCTTCCCATGTGAACCATATAATCATCAATATCATCAGGATATTCTTCTTCACTAGTATTTTCAACTCGCACTTATTCTTTTGGTTTAGAGGTAGTAGTCCTAAAGGATACTAATTTTCTTTTTTGATTCATCTTCACTGATATCCTTGTTTACTTTAAGATCTTCTTTATACATCATAATCTTTCCTATGAAATCATTGATAGGTAGTTGACTTACATCATAAGATTCTATAATGGACACATTTGTTCCTCTCTATCTGTCTAGTAGAAATCTAAGTAGTCTTCTCACTTGATCGTTTTTTTTCACTTGTTTCCTGAGTGAATTCATGGTATTCACTATCTCATTGAACCTGAAATACATATCATAAATAGTTTCATCATACATAATTTTAAAATTATCGTACTTGATTGTGTATGTATTTAGTATCATTTATTTAACAATTTGTGTCCCTTCATGAGAGAGAGATAAGGTATCCTATATTTCAAAAGAAGATTTGAAATTAGATATCCTATTAAATTCATCATCACCTAAGTCACAAAATAAATCATTCATAGCTATACAATTATTATTGTAATAATTTTTTGCAGCATCACTAAAAATAACTATAGCAGTTTCTAATATTTCATAATGATCTTCTATTACAAACCAAATGTCAAAACCCATATTTTATAAATGAATTTTTATTTTGATTATCCATTGAGCATAATTTGTACCATTAAAATAAGGAGGTCAGTTGGTAGTAGATCCTTCTTGTCTATTATCTATAAAGACATAAATTTAGAATTGAAAAAAAAAATTAATATCTTTAGAATACAACAAAAATCACAGTTTAACATGTGATTTAAAGATCCTCTAATACCAAATGTTGGTCGGATAGAGTAACTCAAGAGGGTTTAAATTGAGTTCCAAATAAAAAATTCTATTAAAATTAAAGTTAAATTAAAGTCCCATTAATAAAATAATTGTTCAGTTAATCAAAATAGAAGATCGATATAAGATCTTTCCTTTTAAAATATATCTCAAAGAGTGATTATGTCTCAATTAAAATAATTTTTCATATTATCTTAAATCTTGAAATAAATCTACTTAAAAAACATATATAAATATTAATTAAGATTAACTATCAAAGTAGCAGTTTTTTTTAAAGATTATAAAAAATCTAGGTTATAGTGATAAAAAAACAAAATAACATATCAGAATAAAAAAATAGGTTTGGTCTCAAGATAATACTTAATCCCCTCCACTACTTACAAGAAAATTATAATAATAATCAAACAAATCTACAAATTGGATTAGGTAAAAAAACAACATAAACAAGTTTTCCAGGATAAAGTGCCTCTTCCATAGTAATGTGTGGGAAGTAAAATATCACAGGCCACATAAGGACCTCTTCCACAAACACCATGGGAAAACAGATGTAAAAGTGAAAGAGATAATAACAAGTACTATTCATTTTTAGGTGTTGGAGATAGTGTGTGCTTGAAAACAAAGTAATAAACACACTTCTCAAAAATATATAAAGAGAAATCAAAAGAATATAAAGAGAATAGTGATGCTTATTATGGTATTCTTAGAATGTTCTAAGTCATCATATCATCTTTGGTGAGGATTCTGAGATTCTTTCTTGAAAATTTAAAAAAAAAATAGAGGATTGTTGGAATGTTTAGGAATGATCTAGTTAATATCTGTTTATTTATTAATCAATCTCTATAGTGGATGTTGTGCTTTTGTGTTGATTATCTTCACAGTAGACGAATCGGTAGGCTTGTACAGATTCATAGATTCAATTTCACAATTTTCCATAGACTTTTTAGATGGTAATCATCGTTAGTAATCATTGTTGTATATAGAGAGAGATGATCCTTATAAATAGAAACATCAGTTGAAGGAGATCCATAATCCTTGGACATGATTTGACAATTTCATTAAGACTTGTTCAAATTATCCTTTAATAGAAATAGTCATTTATCTATTCACATCAAATTCCTCAGAAGGTAATGGTAGCATAAAGCTGGCAGTGACTTAGAATCTAGTGGTATCTCATATTGGTAGTGAATTAGAGTCCAATGATGATAGGTCATAGAGATATCTCCTTGAAAGTATCAAGACTTGTGGTAACTCTGATAGCGGTGACAAGGATGGTGCTGAATCCACTAGCAGTAGATCATCCTTAGTAGTGACTCCTTCCTAGCGGTAACTCGCCTCAGCGATAGCTCCTAGCTGATGGTTGAAACTCCTAGTGGTGACTCCTAGATGATGGTGACTCACTATAATACTTAGCTGAAATATCATAAAAATTGTCTTAACATATAAAATGTTATTATTAAACATGTAAATCATTAGTACTAAAATAATCATGGTGTCTGATCATTAAAATAAGGAAGTGTTAAACACTATCCTCATAAGGAGGTGTCAACACTTACTACCCGAGATCCTATAGTCCTACTCTAGTCTACCATAAACCCCAAACCAAACATAGGTCTGGTCATTGCACTTCTGGATATGAATTTATCTAATAAAATTTTTTAATGATCCAACCCAGGTCACCTAGCATGTCACCCAAGACAGCCTGACACATGGCTCAAGGTGTGTTACCAATTACCATGGATTGTCAATAAGAACCTAGGTGTCAATATAGGAAATAATGGGAATGATTTAACTCTAAACATCACTAAATAATGTCACATGTACTATAGGAAAAATATATAAATATGAACCCAAAACAAAGTAAAAAAGTATAATTATAAAAACAAACAAGAGAAATTACATGAAAAAATCATAATGGACCAAAAAAAGATGAGAAACCACAATCCAATAGTATATCTCTGTGTGACCATAGGTCACCACCATCCCAATCCACTCATAGATGACATTGTATTAGAGGATCCACCAAGCTACATGTGGTTTCCTTATATTTACCTGAGTCCAGAAAACCCATGCCTATATATTTCTAAATGCATATGTAGGGTATGAGATAATTCCCAATAGGATTCCACCATGAATCTATACAAATTTTTTCACCATGAAACCAATATTTTTAGATTAAAAAACTAGTTTCATTAAGCAGTATATATGAAAATGAATTTTCATAAAACATCCCTTTGGTTTCCTTTATAAGACAATCCATATCCCAAGCCTTAAGAACATCAATGTATAACATGTTTGATTAAATAAAGGAAAATAACTAATCAATACATGCATGTTATTAAAAATTGGAAAGAAAATCATAATCATCCATGTAATTTCTATTAATAGCGTGAAAACGGGCCGCAAGATAGATTCTATGATACTATGAAATCCAAGGAACTCTATCCTACATTATGAATCTTATTTCCCTACCAAAACACATATCCCAAGGTATTTCCCATGTGAAAAATTATACCATTACATGAAATATAATCCAATATTAACATTTTTAAATTATGTTTATGGCATTTCATAGAACACATAGTATTTTTAAAAACATTTTTTAAATAAAACCCCATGTTAAAACATTTAACATTACCACCAAAGATCAAGTAAGAATCGTAGTTTTTAATTTATACCTTAACAACATCAAACCAATCATTATCATAATATAAAACTAAATGATATCATAATAACATTCAAGTACTCACTGGGAAATAATCCATTTGATAGAGACACCTACCTCATCAATGGAGTAAATGTTTATGCCTTCAAATTTGATAATGGGAAACAATGAGATCTGGTCCCCACAAGAATAAATATACAAATAACATCACAAATTCTTCATAAAACCCTATATATCTCAAAATAATATCTCATTTGGTTTAAAATTGATTAAAGGGAAGAGAGGTCTATAGGAGATCTAGAGAAGAGAGGAGAAATCGAGATGAGATTCAAACATACATTAAAGAGATATACCCAAATCAATGGATAATCACCATAGACTGAGAGAGAACCTCATAGAGCATAAAAAATAGTTTGGTTGAGCTAATGAGAGATTATTAGTAGATTATAGTTCAAAATTACCAATGGTATCAAGGTAATTTTATATTTTTAAGAAACATGAATGGGTCTGATAGTTAAACTGCATGGTTATACAAATCATGAAGTCAAAACTATCCCTTGAAATATGAAGCACATAGTTACCTATGAATACATATACATTTATAAAAATCACACTAAACTTGAGTAAATAACCACTATAAACAAAAAATATATATCATATGATTACCCCATGGTTACTACTAACCATGCACCTAGCCTATTTCTCCCAAATCTCCAAAAAAATTTCCCCTGACTCCCAAAATCCTTTAGAACCTAAAAAGAGATAAAAAACTAAAAATAACAAAACCTATGAACTAGAGGGTGTCTCAGTATATTTTGTTTGAAATATTTTTTCAATAAATAATTAGTATAATCCTTATAAATACCCTATATTCTTTTTTAGTTTCTGGGTGTCTTGTATGATTTTGTAAAAAGTTTCATTAACTCGATAAAAATGTGTATACTATTGTTTTGATAAATTTTTTAAAAAAATCTAAAAATGATTATTTTAATTAACTTGATTTTATTTCTATAAAATAAACTATTTAAAAGTAAAAATATCTTAGGTAAATAAACATTGTTTAGGATGGTGGGTGTTGTTTAAAAAAATAGATCAATGTGGTTATTTAGAATCAAATTAGAAAAAAAAATCAATTTAGTTTTTAAATTTTAAATTATTTTAGAAATTTTAAATTTATGGTCCACTGACTTATGAAAAAAATATAGTTTTGATTCAAATAATTTGAAAATATTTCTGAAAAACTATAAATTTATTGGTTTTATAATTATTTTAAAATGTTATTCATGTATAAATTTTTTTCCATGATAGGTTCATGAATAATGTAAAATATTTTATACATTTCTTCATTAATATATATTGGGGATCATCTATTAGAAATATATGAGTGATTACTTTATTTATTATTATTTTTTAAATATTTATAAGTTGTTTTTGAAGTACCCCTTTATGGTTTCAAAGTATATGTCTAAATTTGTGTTTTTCATGTGTAATGTTATGAAATACTATTGTTCTTATGGGTAAATGACTTTTAAAAACTTTTAATGAATCTTTTAGTTTGAATGGTATTATTTTTTGAAAGATTAAATTTTATTATATTTTGGGTTGAGATTTAAGGTGATTTATAAAAAGAAATTAAGTGGTATTAGAGAATAAGATCATTTTTTATGTTTTAAATATATTTTCATGATATTTTTTTACTTCCATAATGATATATTTAAATGAATTTAAATTTGGTTTGAATAATTTGAAATTGTTTATTCCAAAATGTTATATTGTTTTAATTACATTACTTTGGATTTAAATATTCTTTTATAATAAGGGGATTATTTTATTTAAAGAAGACATTTTATTAACTTTAGACCCATTTTAAGTAAATGTATCGGTTGGTGTGTGTGTGTGTAATCTATAAAAATACATTTTTATAATGATTTGGATTTTATATTTTATTATATAGAGTGTTATTTTGATTTCAAGTGGTTTTCCAAGTTTAAAGTGATTTTTAATTTAAAAATATTTGTTGGATGAATGTGTTTTCTTTATTTAAAAAAGTTGCTTGGTTATTCATGATTTTTTTTGAGTTTATATGATTACTTTGGAGTCGTTATTATTTTTGGGAAGGTGTTTTTATGACTTGATATTTATTTCCTTATGTGTTTATAAATTTTTTGATTCATTTCATTTAGATTATGATGTTTTTAGATTGATTGTAATTATGTGAATTATTTTTTTTTGGAATTGTTACATAGTAAATTATGTGGGATAATTTGGGAGTTATATGAATTCAAAACTTAAAGATTTAAACCATATTTATTTTGATTAAATTGTCAGATTGAGTATTGGTTTAATCAATTTTAATTTTGAATTTTACAAGTGGGGTATTATATTATTAAAGATATATTAAATTTATAAAGTTCAATGGAAAAAAAGTTATATAATAATTGAAAATTTTTTTAAAATAAAAAAACATTCATCTGGTAGGTAGGTTATAGTGTTTGAAGTGTTTTAGGAATGTTTGGAGTGAGAATTATCAAAACAATTCCTCAACTAGAAATTTATAGTAGATACATGGTCAATTGGGATAATACACAGTCTTCATACATGGTCTGTTAGACCATAAAACCTTCAAAATTGAGCCTAGTGGAAAATGGATGGTTAGGTTCATGGAATCCAAGTCCTTGTAATCTAATCATTTGTTTTATAAAAATAAATTCAAAAAAAATATAAATTCAAACTACCACAAATTTTGATCTTAGTGTTCGTTTTAGCATCATGAGGTTCTAAATCAAAGCTAAAGGAATTAACTACACCCCTAGAAATTGGTTATGTCCATAAAAATTGAATTATAATATCAAAAGAGTTCTAGAATACATTTAAAAAATTGATTTTAAGATGGAATGTAAAATTCCCCGCATTAAATTGAAAGCTTGACATATTGGAAGGGAGAATCTACCATTATCTTTATTATATAATTTCAACTCAAACATTAGTTTTCATATTTTTCATGAGATTTATAATATAAATAAATATTTAAATTGGTTTTATATTATAAAAAAATTCTTATTTATATGATTATATTTTAATAAAATCAATTTGAAACCTTTTATTTGATGAATATTTTGAGTAAATGTAAATTTTATAATGGATGTATAATGTAAATATTATGAATTATAATGACATTAATTATGGTGGGGAGTCTTCACATGATAATGGGGTTTTGAAATTTTATGTTTTTTATTAATAAGTTTTATCATAAAGGTAAGTGAACACATTTATCTTGTTAATGTTTTCAAATTAATTGGTACTTTCTTTTTAAACCAAATTTATATTTTAAAAACATAAAATTTTGGATGGTTTTTTGGGATTGAAAGTGTAATTATGGGTATGATTATGACACAAATATTTTATATATATATATATGTTATTTTTTTGAGAAATTTTAAAATTTTAAAATTTCTGTGAGATGCATGGTCTAGTGTAGTGTCCCATGACCATGAAACACAACCATGAAGTGTAATTTTTAGGGTAGTGATAAATAAACAGTCTTGTGTATATTTTATTTAAAATGAATGTATTATGAATTATATGTGTTATTAAATCATCATCATCATCATCTTCTTCATCGTCGTCATCGTTGTCATCATCGTTGTCGTCGTCGTCCTCATCATCACCATAATAATCATCATAATGATTATTATTATGCAAGTTAGCACCAATTCAAGTGGAATAGGAACTACCCACTATACATCTCATTGGGAGTCTGACCCCTGACTATCCACAACTCCCCATATATAAATTGGGGGTTGTTTTTTTCAACCACATTCTTATTTTTGGGAGGTGTTGGCCTCATCAAAGTTGAAGCTAGCCCGTGACAAAGGTCGACTTGCCCGTTATCTATAGGTAGTGATTGAATCCCATTTTATGGAGGTATATGGGTGATGTTGGTGTAGGGATGGCTAGAAATCATGTGATAGGCAGTATAGGAAAGGCATCAGAGGGCACAGATAACTACAGAATGTAGATTGTGCAGCCTTACATGGATGTAATATTTCTCATATGTGGTTGATGATGCGAAAAAAAAAAGAGGAATACATTGGCATTAGGGTCATCATCTCTAGGACCACCAATATTTAGGCCTTTAGGTCATTTCAAAATGCAATAATACCCCTAGTGGATGTTTACCAGTCCTTATAGGGAGGGATGAGGCATGGCTGCTAAGGTGTGTGTGTCCTTGTAGTTTGTATCCCTTTAATAGAATAATCATAATTATTATTATTATTATTGTCATCATTATCATCATCACCATCATCATCATCATCATTATCATCATCATCATCATCATTATTATTATTTTTATTTTTATGAAAATTATTAATTAACATGAGATTAAATGTAATTTAATTATAAAGTGTTTATAAATTGAGTTATATATTATATTATTGTTATTATTATATAACTATTATAATTATTATTATATTATTATTATTATTATTTTAAAGGAGATTAGAAAATATGAGGGTCACACCCCCCTAATTGTTTGTTGATTCACAAACAAGATAAGGGAGGGGCCTCCTTAATTTATTTTTCCTTCCTCTATGAGGGAATCCATAGATATATAAGGTATAACATTCCACTTTTCTCTTATTTCCTCTTTCCTTATCTTCTCTTTTATCTTCTAACTTCTATATATTTTTTTACATTAATGATTCTAAAATTTTAGGGTTTCATCATATCAAAGAAAAAACTTTGAATATGAGAGTAATTTTACTTTGGGAGGTTATAGAAGCCTTTGGCATGTCATTTATAATCAATTGAAAGTCATATTGTCATGGTATTGGCTGTTAATAAGTGTTATTCTATTAGAGTCTTTGATATACTATGAAATTTAATTTTAAATTAAATGTCTTAATTTTGATGATTTCTTAAGTGTAAACAAAGAGTGTTACTCAAATAATATCATGTAAGTATCATTAAGCACCAAAAAGGTAGGGGATTTTATTTCTTTCATTTTCTTTTTCATAGATTTTAATGTTTGTTTATTTTAAATTAATATTTCAAGTAAAATAAGATTTATTTAATTATTTTAAATATTTTTTTTTAATTTTTTCTCCCCTATACCAAAAATTCATTTGTTTTTTAAAATTATTTCCATATGTTATGAAAAATTATATTGTTAGTGATTTTATAGATATTATGATGTTTTAATAAAAGGGTTGAGCGATTTTTATTTTAATACTACATGATTGGATTCCATAAATTTATATGTGATTCATTATGATTTTTTCAAGGTGACTACAAAGTTCCAATTTCTTTTTTAAAGGATAGGCCTCATTTTGTATGTATAATATACCTTTTTTAGTTTTTATCATGACATAAATCACCCTTTTTGTTTCCATATAAATGATCATGATTTTATTATTTAATTTTGGTATGAATTTATGACTTATTGATATAAAAATTGGTTGTTTCTATGTGAGGTATAGGGGTTTTCACATGAATGTTTGTACAAATTGTTTTCTTAATTTATTTAAAATTTGGTTTGAAACTTTATAGAAATCCTTTCATATCTAAGTGGGAATACTATTAATAAGTTATATATTATTTATGATCATGATATAACTAGTATAGAGATTTATAATCAATATTTGGATAGTGGGAGTCTCCCAATTAGGTTTAGTGTATATAATTCAAGGTGTCGTAGGATCACATCATATCCTATAAGGATCGTTCTAGTTGATTCAAGTCTTGGGATGACCCTATTTAGGACTTAGAGGTTTATTCCATGAGTGAACAGAATTTTTTTATGAAAGTTTGAATGTTTTTTGTATTTTATACCTCATTAATTAATATTGTAAATGTGTTAGATGAAAACCTTTCTTTCATTTTTTAAAAAAATTATTTTATAAAAGTGTGTACTTTATTTATTTATTTTTCAAACTAAAATGTTTGGATAGTCTTGTGAATGGAAATGTGTAAAATATTTTGAGTCATCCCACTATGTTATATACTCACTTCTTACATGTAAACCTTTGGTGTACAAGTAGATTATATTTTTTTCTAGTTTGAGGAGATATCACTTTTTTATTAGGATTTAGACCATGGGCTCAAATACAAGGTTGTAGGGGTAGTTCCATACAGATATAGTTGTTCCACGTAGATATAGAAATATATTTCATTTTGTTTCTATGTATAGATAGTTGTATCATCCATATAGGTTTGTATTTGAATTTATTTATTCTTACACTATATTAAGTAATGATTTGGTATGTATTCATTTAAATGTTTGAATGTTTCTTTTATGGGTTATTCTATGATTAGTTATACATATTATAAAAATACATTTTTCATTTGTTATAATGAAAAGTCAACATATGGGTACATTATGTTTATTTTTTTGGATTAAATTTTTTATTTATTCTTTATAGTTTATAATTAATAAATCATTCCCATCATATATATTTGATACACTTGGATCTTCTTCCAGCCCGTGGAGATCAGAAACACACCTTATATTTAGGATATACTAGTTTAGTAATTTGTTCTAAGTATTTAGGTCTATATTTTATAGAGAGAGACTTTATGTAAGTGGAAGAACATATCATAGAGATAGATATAAAGTTAGTAACAAAAAATGAATCAAATTCAGTCTAGGATTATGAATGTAAAATGTTATCTTAGTGGTAACCAAGTTATACTAAGAGGGGTCTTCTTAAGAAGAATTCATCTATAGATGGTAATGTATAATATATTATGGTGGAAAAAGTTATGATATAATGAATTTCATATAATAATTTTGTAGTATGTATATAGGAGTAGAATTGTGGTGAAACTTTAGGTGTTTATTCTAAATGTCCCCTAAAAGGGTATGTTTTCATAGAAATTACTGTTAGTGACATGTTTGATGAGTTTGGAAGTTTAAATAGTAATAGATATATGGATTGATGTTTTTTTATTTTTAAATTACATGATGGAACTTTTGGATACTCATTAGTGATTTTGTATAGATACTTATAATTAGGAACTGAAATTAATTGGGTTAGTTGAATCCAAGTGGGTTTGCCTTGGGTCAGTAATGGGTTTCCGTAGAATCCCAAGTGTTTTTCTCAATGTTATGAGAATTATATTAAGACTATGGATGTATATTATTTATAATGGTACCAGTTTAGAATATGGAATTTCTTATTTCCTAGTTATAAAAAAATATTATATATTTAGGTAGAGATTTTTTTTCAATACTTGTGTTTTAGATTCAAGTGCAGAAATTATCTAAGTCTTGTATTATAAATTCAAGTAATTTTCATTTGTTTCATTTATAACTTTAATTTTATTGAATATATTTATTATATGAAATTATTTGAGATATTTTTTATGATATTTTCTTATTAGAGAAATTGGATACTACTTTTTTGGTTTTTTAGCAAGTTTTGGTGGACTGCTTTAAGAACCTTAATAAAAATATGTCAATGGTAACTTTGTTATATGATGGGTAATTTATGGTTTAATATTATATTCATAATTTTTGTTAGTTATTATTATGTTATTGGTTTCATTATAAAAATAATTTCATTTGAAAATATTTATATTATTGTGATAAATGTTAAGGATAATTTGGTTAATGGTGGGATTAAGAATTGTTCATTTTTTTACTTAGGAATTAATTAGGCTTCAGAAATTCTAACTGAATCAATTGGGGATTGGTGAAATAATATCATAAAGATAGGATTTTATATTTTTAATTTAAAATTTAGAGATTTATGATATTTCATTTCATGTTTAATGAATGTTAAATATGCATATAGTATTCATTTAATTAATTAACATGAAATATTATTTTAGAATTATTTTAAAAAGTATTTTTTATTAGTGTTGGTTTTCATTGGATTATTATGTATAATTAGAAACCCAATTTAATTTGGATTATATTTACTTAGGTTTCCTTTTAGGATTTTATTTTCTTTATCATGTTACTTTTTTTCAGTCTGTTAATTTTACTCACTTTTGAATTTTTCCAATGATCAGCATAGATTTATAGTTATATTTTATTATCTATGATTTTTCATATTGTATCATTTTATCGAGTATATTAGTTAGATATGTTTCCTCCATTTTTGAACTCACTAATGTCTATGTGTTCCTATTTTAATACCCACCTACCTCCTTTAAGAGGGTTCCATGTGATCTTGGTCATTGGATCCATGCCAAAAATTTGTGTGCATTCTTATTATTATAACCACTTGACACACCACTTAACTCATTTATTTTATTCGCATCACCTAAAGCCATAGTGTTTGGTTATTAATTAAATAGGGTATTTTATGGGATTTTATCTAGAAGATGTGGTTTTATAGGAGAGTTAAAAGAGGTTGATTCCTATGGGTGATTTCATTCTTCTAATATAGTGAAATAGATAAAGGTAGTGATGAAGAAGTTTTTTATTAAAGGTTTTATCTAGTTATGGTGTTATGGTTTGTGTGATTATGATATCTTGAGTATATTTTCATTGAGTGTAGATATTTTTATTCCCAAATTATAAACCTCATTTTTTATGGTTATTTACTTTGCCTACTTTTAATATTATATGATTCAATTTTAAATGTTCATTTACAAGTGTAATTGAATTTTTTGTAAGAAGAATACGGATTTATAATAATGTTATATCCTTATTTATTTTTTATTTTGTTTTTTCTTCTTATATAGAAGATTTTAGGTCATGTGTGTAAGTGTGAGTCCCCTAATGATGGAATTATATTTTTCTTCATCAAACTAGTGTTAATAACTAGTTATTAGGGTATTAAGAACTTCATTACTAGATATATTCAAAATTCATTATTTCTCACATATGTTATCTCTTTTATTCTGTTTATTATTCTTTTATATTGAAACCAAAAATGATTATAATGGTTTTTATATATATCTAATTAGAACACAACAGATATCCTTTGATTATTTTACTATTTTATTTGAACTTTTATATTAAAATAATTATTATGTTTTAGTTCTGTTTTTTCAAGTTATGTTTATTTTTAGTTCATGTTTAGACCTAAAAGTAGTTTTATATTTTGTTAAAAAGTTGTATTCTTCTGGTAATATATTCTTATAGAACTAAAAAAATGTGGGGGACACTCCCAAATTTAGATTAAATTATGGATGCATCAATTTGTGGGATGATTTTTTTATATTGATATAATTTCTCCTCAAGGATAGAACTAACCAAGGCGGGAAAGATAGAACAAGGTGTAATTGAAAAAAAAACTTAAGGGTAGATAAACCACCCAAACTACCAATAAATTATTTTTAAACCTTTATCTATTATCTAGAGATAGTAATTAATATATTGTTTCCCCTTCTATTATGGATATAAGAACTTTTATGAACCACATAATTCCTTATTATATTTGTGATTTTATATCTATTTATATATGGTTCAATGTGTGTCAGTTTTTATACGCTATTAAAGTGCTATTAGAGCCACTGGTTTCAAAATATCAATGAAAAGAAATAAATTTTTTAGTGTTTATATAATATAGGATTTTTGGATTTTATTTTTTAAGTTGTATTCTTAAATATAATTTTCATAAGATTATAGAGGAACAAACAGCATAAAAATAAAGATAGAATGATCTCTCCAGAGGTGATCAATGTTCGATTCAACTCAAGGTGCTACAGTACCCCCATTCTAAAGAATAATATGCTATTCTAACACCTGTGAATTTTCCAATTATATTTTAGTGAAAGATTTGGTATAAAACATCAGTTTGAAATTATCATAGAATCATCAATTAATCTCTATTATTGATATAATTTTGGCCATATCTTGGTCCATTGGAATATAATTATAATAATCTAATATTTTATTCATAGTAATTTAACCATAATGGATACATCTATATGATTATTTTTTCAAGATTCGTACTAAATCCTAGGAGGAAAATACTGATAATATGATTAAGCTTACTGGTTATAATTATGTTATCCTAAAACCCAAAATGGAAGATATTTTATATATTAGTGATTTATATAATCCCATATTACTAACATCAGAGACAAAAAATCTCACTTAACACTAGTGGAGGAAAATACTGATAATATGATTAAGCTTACTGGTTATAATTATGTTATCCTAAAACCCAAAATGGAAGATATTTTATATATTAGTGATTTATATAATCCCATATTACTAACATCAGAGACAAAAAATCTCACTTAACACTAGTGGAGGAAAATTTGAAAGGAAGTTGATAAAGTGATAAGATTTCTGTAAGTACCCAACCAGTTGATGTAGATTGGATCGTGCTCAATAAGAAGTGTGAATATTCAATTAGAAAGTGGATTACAATAGTATATTCTAAAACATTTCCAAAGAACATGATACTTCTATTATATGTATAAAATCATAAAATATGTATGCAAGAACAACAACAAAAAAAAGTGTAAACTTGATATTTCATATTGTTAACCTGAAGTAAAATGATGGGAACAACATATCAAAGAAAATTTGAAAGTTATAAGGTAATGTTGAACTACTAAACTCTATGAAAATAGTTTTTGATGATGGGTGATCAGCACTCTTGATGTTAGGTTCTTTTCCAAAGACCTAAGACACACTGGTTGTGTCAGTTATAAATGTATCCCCATATGGGAATCTCACCATTGAAGTATTGAAGGACAATATGTTTAATGAAGAATCCATAAGGATGAGTGGTGTAACCCTAAATTAGTATCTCTAGTAACTAAAATATAATGGAAGAAAAAATGGTTTATAAGAAGCATATGAATATAGTCTTATGATCAAAATAAATAAATAATAAAGTGGTCCAAATCCAAATAAATATATGATATAAAGTGACACCATTGTGGAAATCCCAAACACTTTATCCAATATTATAGAGGACCAGACACTCTATGGTCCTAGAATTTGTGTTTTAGGAGTTTCAGAGGTGTTAGGGTGGAGATCAAAATAGGTTGGAAATAGAAAAGTTTTTTTGGATTTATAAGGGTTAAAATGTATATTTTAGGGGAGTAATATGTCACTTTAGGTGGTGTGATTAGGTTGTATGCACGGAGATTTCCCATTTTCCATAGGTTATAAAATTGAGGCCTGAAATGAAAATCTTGGGCGATTTATATACCATAGTGGCTATATATTCATTGGAGGTAGGTGTTTTGTTAACCATAGTTCTTAGTGTTTTTAGTGGAATCCCTATGAGAAATGGGGAGTTTTGGATCTCCTGTTTTGGATTGCATCATACTCCATGACTATTTTTTTGAATAATTTTCATGGTGGTCACTCAGGGAGTTCAATGCATTCATGCATACTACACATGAAGTGACTGATGAATTTATTCATGTAAAATAATGCATGAGTAAACTCATAGACTATCAAGGAGATTTCTTGGGTGTTTTGAATAGAGATTTTCTATATGATGTTGGAAAATAGAGAAATCCCAAGATTCAACCAAAATTATCATATCCTAAAGCTCTATCTTTTTCTTCCTTTGTTCCATGAGGTACTAGCACACTATGGAGATTAGAGTATCCTACATGTACAAAACATGGTCTAGTTAGGCCATGGATAAACCACATATGTAAGAATCCTTTTATTTTTCCTTGGTAATTATCATCAAGTATAAAATAAGTAAACAGTAATTGCATGTGGTGATATCGGTGTAAGTTACATGCACAATTACCTTTGGATTTCCATTTCCTATTTCATAGGTTTCATTTTTATAAGCATATTGATTATGGGTTTTGAATTTAAAATCATCTCCAATGCCTCTAATAAGTGTTATTATATCCCTATAAATATAATCAGCGGTATCATATCATTCCATGTTTTTATATTTTTTGAAATCATGTTGTGAAATGAAGAAACTGATAACGAATTGGATATATATTATTATCATAAAGAGTGATGGAGAGTTTTTATGGTCAATTTAATCATTTATTACAACATTGAGATATTATAACCAGGGATTTAGTGTAAATATATAGATTTAATCTAATTTTAGTGTACGATATCTCTCTTTCATAGTCAATGATTGGCTATGCCAAGTTTTCCAAAAAAATAGAGTATCAAATCACCTTAGCGATATCAACTCACATTGTAAAATATGATATGGAAATCATAGAATATTATTGGGATATTAGTCATAAAATATGAGTGGTAGAGTATGTGGATGGACTATTTATTATAATCTATGACTATGTCACAATCAAAAAATATGATTGGTGAGAGAAAATTTATTTTTATTTAAATTCAATTATGAATCAAATTATATTATTTATAAATATTTTATAAATTATGATAAAATGTATTTTGAGGATATTTATTAATTTATGAAGAGTTTATAAATTAATTAATTATAAATACTTTATAATTAATTAATTAATTTTTATAAAACACTTATTATTAAATATTATTATATATTAAATATTCACAGTAAAATACATTTTACATAATTATATGGCATTCCTGATGACTTTGAAATAATTTTTTTAGAAATCATTAGGATAATTTATAAAGTGTTTATAAATTACAAAATAAGGCCAAAATATTAAGTGTTTATATTTTAAAGATTATGAGTTGTTCATAATTCTTAATTTTAATAGTTCATATTAAGGGCCTTATTTGGGATGATATTTAAACCATATAAAAATAGTTTATAACTAATGTGATTAATGTTTAAATAATGTTAAGTAAGTGATATTTAGATTAAGTAAAATTCTTACATAATTGAAATTGGATTATAAAATGTTTATAATTCATAAAATGAATTATATTTTAGATAAAATTCTATATAGTGAATAATATTAAGATTTCATACAATAAAATGAATATAATGAATTGATATTCAAGATTATGGAATATCCATAATGAATAGTTAAATTATAAATATTCTTTAATTAGATTTCATTTATGAATTTTTTATCAATATTTATATCATGTTTAAATATGTGTGAATTGTTCACTTATTTAAAATTTATTCCCTATATTATTATTTATTGATATAAATTGTTTATATTATGAATTTTTGTGTTTGTTTTAGTTTATGTTATAAATAGATTCTTATAAATTTTCAAGTCGTGCATTAAATGTTAGGTGTGATTATATAATATTTTGTTTTCATCTACCTTGAACTTGGTTTTCAATTAAAGTTACTATCTTGAATTTAGTTATTGAATATAGTTTATACATATTAGGTTTTAGAGTTATAATGAATTAAATTCTCTCTTGAGTAAAGTATCCCTTGGTAGGGGGACATTGGGTCAAACTTCATATTATCCTTAAGGCTTAGTCCTTATTTAAGAAAGGTGGGGGTGACTATTTTTGGCTTCAAGATTACTCATGTATGGATTTTCAATTTAATATAATTGTAAACCATTAAATGAAGAGTTTATATAACCTTTTCAAGATATGTATTTGGATATGAGTAAATATGTTTAGCATCTTTTTTATGTGGGTAATACAAATTGTGGGTTGGGTAAAGAGCTACACATCAATATGGTCTGGACATATAGATTTAGTGGATGGAATAGTATTCCAAAATTTAATCATGAGAAACATGAATATATAAAGGTAATAACATTAGATAAGGTGGTGAGATTAAATACCATTTAAAATACTATGTTTTAGATTCCTTACAAAGTGGAACTTTTTGATACCTTGATTATTTAGTGTGGTTTACCTTAACCGTTAGTTGCATGTGGATTATCTTATATAAGGAAATAAAGTAAGGAGGTGACCCTAATTGTTGGGTTCTTTGTTCTTGGAATTTTCATTGGGTTACACTTACCCAGGAAACCCTAAATTTTACATTACCAGGGGAATATAGTTTAGTTTATATCTTTATTATAGATTTGGATAAATATTTTTCCATATATGATATGATTGATGATAGTTTTCTACCAGATATATTCATGGATTATTTTTTTGATACCTAATGTATGTCAAGATGAAATATATATTTTCAACCACTGATGGATATAATGAGTTAAAAATGTGTCATCATTTTAGTGGGATATCATTTAATAAAATTCCTTATTAAATGGTAATAATACATAATAATCATATGATAAAATCATTTGATATAGATAATAACATATTTATCATAATTTATAATTTTTATATCAATCTTATATGAAGGATAATCTTAATTTATAAAACTATTATGACTAGTAACTTCAGAAGGGTTCTTAAGTAAGAATAAATCCGATGTTTTATAAAAACACATTCCTAAGTAATTAAGTGTTTAATTAGCTCAAAAAATGAATATAGATGCTTAATAGAAGCATAGAATGATTCACTTGAGGTTTTGGATGAAAAATGAAAAAATTAATCATAGTATCTTATACTCAATATGACTGTGTATGTCAATGAAACTCAATATGATTAAGTATTCTAATGACTTGGTGAGACTAGGGTTTCTTATAAGGTTTTTTCTAGTTAAGAAATTAATTTGTTTTTCATTTATATAAATATTATGAAAAGTTGATCAATTTCAAAGAAATATTTATTAGATACTCTCAAGATTTGAGATTAAATGAAGTAAGCATATGATTTCTAGGTTCCGGTGATGTATTAATAGTACAAGTGGGTAAAATTTAAAACTAAAAGAATAAATGTTAGTTGAATAATTCAATAATTGTTTTTCAAGTATTCAGTGAAGGTTGTTAAAACCTAAAGGTCTTTCCCGAAAGGATTAGTAATGATTCCATAGGATGGTATTGTTTGATATATCTAAAGGGTATTCTGGAAACTCCATGAAATATTCATATAAAGTATTGTAGTTATAGAAATAAATTCTTTGGTTTTAAATGGTATGTGACACCAACTATATATTTTACATGTTTTTTAAATATATATAAGTTAAAAATCAAGGGAAGATATGACATATCTTATAGTTTTCATTCAAGTAATTAAGAAATTAGTTTCTACAATAATAATTTAAATAAAAAGGAATATATCAATCTTAGATTAGTCTAAATAAAATATGTGTATCCTCTTATCATTTTTATTATATGATAAAAGAAGTTATTTGTTAACAAATAGTTGTTGTGAACTAAAATTAGATGATTAATTTTATTTTCATGGTTCATAATTAATCATATTCTATAATATGTTTTCAAAATGAGAAAAGGATAAAAAAATTATCTAGTATAAAATTGTTTTATCAAGATGTACATTAAAATATTATGGAAGGTGTTCCTACCATCCATCAATGAGATATTTTAAATAATAGAGTCTTCTTTTCAAAGGAAGATTATTCAAAATGGTCTGGGGACAATCCCCTTTATATTAAACAAATGAAACACCACTTTTTAACTAGGTTGATGGGGAACTCATTAAATTATCAAAATGATAGGTGTCTTGAAATCCCAATACATAGCCTGAATGCCCATTATTTTTCTGGCCCAAAGGCCCTACACCACATCTATATCACTACTTGCATCACTACATATGTCACCACCATCCTATATCACCATTTGTATGTGTTAGAACCTACATCACTAACTATATCATAAATTTTTCAAGGTTTTATTGGGATTAGAACCCTAGTCTAGTGGGTTTGTAGGCCAGTTCCTACATCACATAAAATACCATATATTATATAGATATAATTGTTTATTTTTTTAATATTACTACTAAAGGAAATAAGATTTATTTCATAAACATAAGAGAGTTTGTGTATCTTAGTTTTATTTCTAAATATAATATAGTGTCTCAAATTTTATCAATAGTATGTTTAAAATTATATAATTTCAATTTTTATAAATAAAAGATTATATCATTCAAAAATTAAAGTGTTTTTACTTAAAATCTTAAAGGGTTTTAGATATGTGATAATAAAGAAAAATGTAAAGGATGTATTTAGTTAGCATGAGAAGGTGAATAACAATATTTCCTGAAGGATTATGCTAGTTAAAATAAAAAATTAATTTAACTTAATATCCTAAAATAGTTTTAGGTTATTTTATAATGACAAATATAAAGATTTATATTTAGTTACTATAACATATTTAATGTCACTTTATCTTAAAAGGATTTTAAGATGTGCTGGTAAGTAATAATGTTAATATTTACATTAATTACCATAACATATCATGGGAAAAGTTTGATAGAAAGGGTCTCAAGGATGATTATTTTAAATAGATAAATTTTTCTAAGTTGATAACAGAATTTGAAATCATAACATTTGATATTGTTGAGTTAAATAGTTTGAATATGTTTTGGCGATTGAATGTTAGGAATAATATTCCTAAATATCATTATTATTCAAAATTTATTTATTCATATATGTTACTCACTAAATAGTGTATTTGGAGGGTTTTATTAGATGGTCACATAATGATGTGGAAGGAATTATATATAGATGTAATGAGTTAACAGCACCCTAGAAAGTGCAGTAAACATAAGGTCAGTCTATGAGTCTATCATATATGTTAGGGTAAATAGGATCTTATGTAAAGTTTTGTTACATATTCTTAAAAGTGTTTTAATAATATAAAATTTATCAAATAAAATAAAATATCCATTTTATCATTATTTCACATTACCTTTATATATATATATATATTAATATACATCTCATGAAATGTAATTATAATTGACCTATAAAATTATATATATGAGTTATCCCTAACTGATTTTCATCGTGGGTTATTATAGGTTATGATGATATGTTAAGGTTAGTGTGACTAAGATTCTTGTATGAGACACAAAATGTTATCATGTGGAAAGAAAAGTGTTTTTATATGCTAGATGACCCCCTAAGTATACCACATATAGTTCCATACACTATATCTTTGGTATACTAGGTTTTTTTGGATCATATTTGGAGTCTCCCTTACCATAGGTTGGTGAGATACATTACTTGAGAACCTTTATACATTGATACCTTTCTTACACAATCCTTTAGGCTTAACTAATCATGTGTTGGTTTGGTATGTTTCTAATTATGTAATCAATTAGAGCTCAACCAAGATAGGATTTTTCCTCTTATATGATAGGTATGAAATATGATCCCTAGATTGATATAGAATAGGGATTTTCTGACCACACCTAAATAATACATATGATTTTCTTATCCATTCAGGTGAGGGAAATGAAATGTGCTCATCCATAAAGCTGAGTGAAATGTGATATATTAGTCATCTATATCAATCAATACTTTGAGAGTTAAGAACATGTTATTTTTATATATGTGATTGACATACTCTGTGTCCCATGGTCACTCAATATATTGTAAAATGAGAACGTATTAGAATTCACACTATAATGTTATTGATTTTGTGGATATATGTATAGATATGCATGGGTTTGCTTGATATCATGATAGATCCCTTTGTATATTGGGTATCATTGATGCTTTACTTGAGTCCACTCTATACGTACATTTATGGATCCAAATATTTTTATTTATTTTTAACACTAAAAAGGATCATGGGGTATCACTTTATAGTTGACTAAATGTGAATTGAGTTTGACTTAGAGAGAAACACTAAAAGTGTTTTATAGTTAATCCAAAATAGTTTTAGATGAGAATTCATAAATTATTGCATATGATGTTATAAATAGTGAATTTAATGATATATTTACAAAATTTAGAAGATATCCAAAATATTTTTGGATATGATTTAACAATTTATCATATATGATATTATATAAGGTGAAATAGAACAAATTTTATTAGGATTTAATGAAAATGGGATATTAAAGGAAATGATATTCCTTGAATCCTTTTGTATGAGACAAAATTTTCTATATATTTTTTTACAATATGGTATATCATAAGGAATTAAATCATCCAAATACCTTTCTAATCATAGGGTAAGATTAGTAATCTCATAGTACATGTTTGAATTCTATTGACAAGTAGTCATAGATTATGGTTTCCTATATTATTTTTTATATAGGATGTCATTTCCTTGGGTATATTTTCCATCCAAATGATAAGTGTTATCATCATAGGTTTTTTTTAATTTAAGCTATCATTAAATGGTTTTTACATAATATGTAATGCAACGGAGGTCAATGCATTAATGTGTATGATTCATGAAGTGTCTGATGCGATTACTCATGCATTATAACATATAAGTAAATTCATATACTATCAAGGAGAATCCTATAGGGTTTTGAATATAGTTGTTTCTATATAATGGTTGGAAACTAAGATAGCCTAAACTTTGGTTGAAACTACCATATCCTAAATCTCTCTATATCCTACCTTCTTTACACCAAGAGGTTCTTGAATGTCATTAGGAGTGTATTATCTTAATTTTATGAAAATCAATATAGTTAGACCATGGATACATTATAGAGGGAAGAAATATTATGCAACTCATTATCTTTACATGGGTAATTATTATGTTATGTATTATTATTTATTTCCTTTATGTGGCACACATAAATCATGAACATGTTATGATGGGTTCTCCCATATAGTGCTCTAATGAATTGGGTAAATATTTAGTCACATGAAGAGCCATGTATGGGATGAGAGAGTAAACCTAATCCATTAAGGGACTTTGTCTACCATGTGGTACTGTCTAGGTAGTTAGACTTGACTCTTTTTTTTGTTATGTTTCATGTTTCTGTCACATTTCATATGATTCCATGATCTTATGATACCATGTTCTTTACATTGTGCTTCCATGTTATTACTCATGTGCCTTATCTTTTATGATATTATGTTATACCTTCGACTCACATGTTATGCTTCCTTGTCATGTTTATTTCCATATTGGGATTTTTATCTCACCTATTTCTTTATGTATTCCCTAGGTTATCCCATGTAGATTTAGTATCTAGAATGGATTTATGGAGCTCACTATGGAAAATAAAATAAGGATGCCATGTTTTATATATTAAGAACCTTGTATTCCAAAAACATTATCCCTTTATGATTCTTATGTTGTAATTATCAGATATTAATGTTTACAAATCATGTAATATTATGTATAAAAGGCTTGGGTCATCATAACTTGAACCAAAAAGGATAATTTTGTGACTAAAATTTACACTTGTTAAACTTGGAATATAGTGTCTCCTTTTACAAGGTATTTAGAACAATCCTAAAATTATATTCATGTTCTTCCTTAATCTTAAAATATATGATAATGTCATAAATAAAGAATGTTATCCTAAATAATCCATGGTTGGTAAAATATAAGAGGGGTGGATTGTAGTTTAAAAACAAATGGAATTTTTCTAACACCCTCAGGTTTTACATTGATCATAAATATGATATTATGATAAAGTTATGAATTAACAATATATATTTATAAAATAAACCACAATTAATACTAAATAAAATAAAAAAAATTCTAATAATTTAATAAAAACATCACAAATAAATTATAAAAACAATGTATAGAGTTTTGAACAACTATCTGAACACTCCTAAAAATGATATTATAAAAAAATCACTTTAAACTTAAGTGGTAAGTAATTTGGTAAACCTACCTATATGTATCCTGAATTTTAAACACATTGGAATTTCTCTCTTCCGATCCTCATAACCCCTAAACATAAACCTTTCAAGAGCCTCTTTAACTTTCTATCCCTAGAATCCATCAATCATGATAATTGAATGCTCGGTCTTCCTATAAATAGAACCCCTCGAAACACAATTCATCTGCACGGTTCTCACATCAAAAGCTTTATCTTCCTTAATGGAATATCTCAATATAAATACTAAAAAAACTAAAATATTATAAGGCAAACTAAGAGATTTTACAAAGAAAACATCACAAAATTTTAGATCTAATAAAAAACACTTAAAAATAAAAAAATACATTGATTGGAAGCACTCTTAATGTAAAATGATATTTCCTAGATTCAAAATGAACAAAGACATTATTATCATCAAGTAATATCACTTATTTCTATATTAAGACTCGAATTCATTTATATAATTCAATGTAACTAACTCTAATGTTTTAATTCTAATTTCTTTGGGATTGGTTGTAACTAGATTTTAAAATTCATCATCATATTTCGATGAACTTATCATAGCTCTTCATCTTCTAATGAATATATTTTTACACAAAAAAAATTCTAGTATATTTATTGAATATAATACTTTGTATAACCTCATATCACCATATTTTCATATTTCTTATTAAGTACTCTAGAATTTAATTTTTTGGAAATTAGTTCTATACAAAAAAAAAATAGCTAAAACAATATTCATGTTAAAAAATTCATATGAAGTGTATTATTATTTTAAAAAAAAGTGAGAAATTGGCTCAACAATAACCCATTTTTGAAAAACACAATATACATAGGGAAAATTGAAAAGTAACATCAAATTTTAAATGAAAACTCTCTATAAGTTCTAATGAAAAACACTCTTCATATTGACTTCCAACATTAAAAAATAAACTCATTAGATATGAAGAATCTAAAAAATAAATATCATCCTTTATAAAATAATAATAGATTGACAAGTTTTTCAATATTCTTTATATTTATGAAAAAATAAAACAACATTTGAAAAATAATCCCCCACTTTCTAAGAATCTCAATTTCTCTATTTTTCTTAATTTTTCTCCCCCTTTTTGATTTTCAAAAATAAGCAAGGAGAAGAATAATTTGAAAAAAAATACTCCTTTAAAATAATATATCACTCCCTTAATTTTTCAATAATGTAATTATAATAAAAATTATGAATCAAATTAGTATAAGATATAGCCTTATAAATTAAACCTCCATGAATTTATCTTCTAATTTATAGATGATCTTCCTCTTCTGAGGATGGTTCTAGGAAAAAGTTAAACTTGAAATTTATTATCTTCTATAGAAATTATTTTATTGAAAACATACTAAAGAAAATTAATCTTTTATTTTAGAGATTAATATATTGTATCTTTAAAGAAAAATTTATATATAATAGATTAAGTTCAACTTACAATATTACTTCCATTAGATAACAAAAAGTAATATAAAAAAACTTTGAAAATAAATTTCATCCCCCTTTCTTGAGGAGTTTTTCAACATCATGATATAGCTTAAATATGAAGCTAGTTGAAGATAATTTTAAGTTTATCATCCCTAACTTCTATTTTACATATTAGAATATATCAAAATTTAATTTTTTTGTGAACATATCATCAAGATGATTCTCAATTTAGGTATAGTTAAGAAAAATATCTCATTTTTTGTTGGTATTTAAGGAAATGGTGTCTTATATCTTTGTGATTTTCACATGAGTGATGTGTTGGGTTATTATACAAAACATTAATGCTTGTATTATCAAAAAAATATTAGAGTTTGAGTGAAAATAAAACCAAAAATCGGTGAGTTCATATTGAATCCATAACACGTGTGCACAAAAACTTCCATTTACTACATATTCAGATTTAGCAGTGGAGTGTGCAATTAATTTTTTCTTCTTCATAGACCAAGAAACTAAATCTTTTCCTAAGAAAACAATGTTCTAGATGTACTTTTCCTAAACAATCTATATCCTCCAAAGTAAGCATCTGAGTAACTTTTAGGTAAAAATTCATTTTCAAACAAGTAAAGTAAACCAAGTTCTAAGGTTCCTTTAGGGTAAATGATTTTTAGTAATTTTATATGTGATTCCTTCAGATTCACTTGGAATATCACACCCAAAATTACTGAAACATTATGTCTATTTCACTAGATGTTAGATAATACAAAGTTTGTATCATACCTCTATAATATTTTTCATCAACTATTTTTCTAGATTCATCAAGATAAAGTTTCATAGAAGTTTCTATTAGAGTACTTATACTTGAATCATTTTCAAAAAACATTATGTAAGTATCCAATATATTTATGTTGAGTTAAAATATTTCCTTATGATTTTTGAGTGATTTTAAAATAAATAAATAAATTAAGTTCACCCTTCATGATCATCTTAAACTCACTTTTCATTAGTTTTAAAAAATCATCAAAAATCCATTTTTGAGTTGAGGAAAAAAATGTCATCGATATAAATTTTAAAAATGATGGTTTATTTGAAAACCTTTTTTTATAAAAAAAGTTTAGGATAAATATTTCCCTTAACAAAATTATTTTAAAGTTAAAATTTAATAAGTCTATCATACCAAGATCTTGGGGTTTATTTAAGTCTTCATACTGCATTGGTAAGTTTGAATTAAGTTTTGGGATATTTAAAATCTTCAAAACTAGGTGTTGATAAACATAAACTTACTCTAAATTTTTTTTTATAAAATCACTTTTCATATCCATTTTAAATAAAGTAAAATTCATATGTGCTATAAAATCTAATGAGATTAGAATAGATTCAAGTCTTACTACTGAAGAAAAATTCAAATAATAATATATGAATTCTTCTTAACAATAAACTTTAACAAAAAATATTACCTTATTCCTTAAAATTGTTCTATTTTCATCACACCTATTTCTAAAAATCCATTTTACACTAATCACAGGAATTTATTTAGGATGATCAACCAAACCCCAAACCTGATTATGTTCATGTTGATTTAGCACTTCCTAAATTTCCCTAATCCATTTATAATCACTAAATTCATCATATACCATTTTAGGTTCAAATTGGGATAGTAATATGTGGTTATCAAGTAGATTTCTTAACAAAATTATAGTTTTAACTAGTTGTCTTACATCACCAATGATGTTAACAGTGTGATGACTCCTTACGATTAATGAGTTATTAGGTAAAGTAGTAAGTTGATCCTTAACCATCAGCTGTACATATTCTGTTGAAATATTTTCAAGATATTTAAAAAAAATTGAAATTATTTCAAGATAGATTACTATAGATGGTCATGAATTATTTTTTGGTAAACATACATAAGTATTTTTAAAAGAATCATCTAGAGGATTAACTTCTTGATGTTTAAAAAAATTAAATGGTTAGTTTCTTCAAATTTTTCATGAATATTTTCTTCAATAGTGTCTATATGTTTATTAAAAACTCTATAGGCCTTAATAAGTGTACAATAACCAAGAAAAATGTCTTTATTATACTTAGGATAAAGTTTAAGAATTTTGTATTTTGTATTTAGGATAAATAATTTACATAAAAAGACTCTGAATATGAAATTTTTTTCTTTATTCTAGTATATAACTCAATAGTGTTTTATTAAGAAATGGATAAAGTAAAACATGATTTATAGTATAGAAAGTAGTACTAACTGCCTCATCCTAAAAATGTATAGAAATAAAATACTCAATCAATAAAGTTTGAGTAATTTCCTAAATAAATATATTTCCTATTTCAACAACACAATTTTTTTTAGAGACCTTGGTGTTGAAAATTTATGAGTAATACCTTTATTATTAAAAAATATTCAAAATAAGAGTTTACGAACTCACCACTGTGATCACTATAGACAGTAATCTAGGGTTGATTTTTCTCATTCTCAATATAATAACAAAAAAATTAAAATGATAATGTTCTTTGTATTTTCATGATAGAAAATAAACCCATGTAAATCAAGTGTAATCATCAACTAAGAAATAAACATAGTTTTTTCTTTAATACTCTAAGTTTTTTTATGACAAAATAAATACATGTGAAATAACTATAAATCTTCAGAAGTTGATACTTAACTTTTATAATTAAAACTAGACTTATATTTCTTAAAAAACTGACAAGGATCATAGAATATAGTAGAGTTAAACATAATTTCTAGTAGTTATCTATCATGTCCTTCTCTAAATAGTTTAACTAAAGTATGAAAGTGATAGTGTTCTAAACTTTTATTCCAAAACCAAGATAAATATTTTTTTTCACTTAAATAGGTTATATTTAATGTCTTTTGTCTTCTAATTCATGTGTGTAAACATTCTAATGCTTATCGAAAGATAGAATAAAAAAACCTTCTGAATTTTCAATAGTATATTTTATATTCCTAAAAAACACAAGGTAACCCTCGTAACATAGTTAACTAATGATTATATGGTTATTATTAAGTCCTAATACATATAAAACATTAAAAATTAAATTTTTTCCAAGAAAAGATATATTGCTAATTTTGATGTTTTCACTATAGACTTTGTCTCTCAAAGTAACTCATACTTAATTTTAACTTTTTGAAATTCTAGATATTGGACTTTTCTCTATTCATATATTAAGAACAACCACTATCCATGTACCATTTTTTTTCTACTAGTAATCAATCTCTTTTATTGAAAATAATAAAACTAATTCCTTGGTACCCAAACTTGCATGGGTCTGGTTGTGTTAGAAAATAAAATTTTAGGAACCCACATATACCCAACTCATTTGGTTTGAGTAGATTTTAGTTCTTCATGAATAAAATCCTCATGAAAACCAAAAGTTTTAACTCATTTTAAATAAAAATATTTCTCCCAATGGCACCTGTTTACATTTAGTGAAAAAGGTTATACTATTCGGTACAAAATTATTTGATCAGAAATGTGGATTATCAAAAGTAAATAATATTCCAATAGAAGCTCTATAAGTTATTAGTTTTTTATATATTTAATCAAAAAAAATATCAGAAGTAAAATTTGATAAGAGTTTCTTTAAACCACTAACTTTAGATTCCAATTCAATGACCAAATTATAATTATATATGTTTGACTTGGATTTAGAAATATAATATTATTCTAAAGAAAGTTTATAAACTTTGAAAATTAATTTTAAAATTAATTTTAAAATTATTTTATTATATTTAATAAGATTTTACTCTACATAATTATAGTTATTTTTCAACTTTTTTATTTTCCTTCTCTATAAGGATTTCATAACTTACTATTTCTTCAAAAGAAGAAATATCATCTTAATTATATAATGAATTTAGTTTTAAATCATCCAATGAATTATATTTTTCATAATATGATGGAGTTAAATAATCATCATCAAAAGTATAAGTAAAATTAGAATCCATATTTATGTTTTTCAAAGATTCTATAGTTAACTTAGCCATGAATCATATTTTACCATTCAAAATATTTGAATAAAAACAATTGATATTTTGGATATCACTCCCACTATCTTCTAATGAACTATCAAAATTAGTAAAACCTTCACTATAACTCAAGGTGTTCAAATATTAAAACTCATGTTACATCTACTCTTAAATTAATTATTTGATTTTTTATCTTTCTTTTTTAATATCAAAAAAACTAGTCTAATATAACATGTCTTCTTATATTTAAATAAAATAAAATATGAATATTATTTCTTCTTATGTCTATTATTTTTTTATTTATAATGAGTATATCTAAGATTTTAATTTATAATAACTTTATTCATTCTTATATCAATTTTATCTAGTTCATACTCACTATTGTCTGAACTACTCTGATCTGAATACTTACATTTCTTCTTTGTTACTTGTGATTTGTAAATATTAAGATAAAAATTAATATAACACCCTATAACTAAAAAATTCCATGATTATATGATCTATAATAAAGTTTGAACTTTATTACATTTTTAGTATCATTTTGGTTTATATTTTTATAGAATTAGAAAAAACATGACATAACAAAGTGGACATTTCCACACGGTGTACATTTTTCCCCAAAAAATGGGATCTTGGGTTTACACTATAATTTAATTAATGATAATTTTTATTCATTCAATATGTGTCACCATTTACCTTTATATAATACTTTCATATCATAAATCCTTGTAAAAAATCATTTGAAAACATGGTACAAAAAACAAAGCACAGTAAGGGATATAAAAGAAAGGGAACCCATTAATCCATATGAAGTTCATGAAAACTCATAAGAAATTTTTACTTTTATAAAAATAAACATTGAGCTCAAAGTAATAATTTTTTTAATCATAAAATAAACTTAAAATTCAAAAAAAATTATAGGAAAAATCATAATCATGAGGGTTACTTGGGAAAACATGAGAAATCATGAAATCTTTTCCTTGAAAAACAAACCTTTCACCTTTAGAAGATCATAAAAATTACTTTAATAATGTGTCCATTTTATTACCTTATAAAATCAAAATATTTCATTTTTCTAATGTATAATGAGATATTTCCCAAATGGAAAAGTATCCTTTATTGAATAAAAGCAAAACTAAAAAAGTTTAAGGGAATATTTATTACAATAACCACGATGCCAAAAAGCAAGAAACTCATCAGGAAGATCATTGAACCATATCAACTTTGGAGTAGTAAACCCTTTATTAGAAATTCCATCAGAAAAAAATTTTCCTCATGATAGGTATGCATGATGATATAGTTCATGGATGAAAGATCATCCATACAGTTGCTCCATCTGGTAGTCAGCTTCCATAAAAGATAAATAGTTTCATTTTTGATAGCTTGAACCACGTTGGTGGGGTCACATTCTATCCACAAGTTAAGATTAACACATTGATTTTCTAGATCCAATAAATTAATAAAACTAATCATTTCAGAATCAAGTAAAGTGGTGAATCTAAAAGTTACAAAAAGGCAGCCCATATTTTCACTGTGATGATTTCTGAAAATTGCACCATAAAGAGAAGGAATCGGGTTTCCCCTTGAAGAAACATCCATATTACATTTGATTAAGCCTGGAAATGGAGGTAGCCACATGAATTCTACGTTCTCGGAAAGAGGAATGTATTTACCTAAAATACCAATACCCTTAATCATAGTAAGATCATGAATTGAGTTATCACAATATCCTTTTTGAAAACTACTTGCATGTTTTATAGAAACCAAAACACAATCCAATGCCGACTGTAGATTGAATGTAGATCCTTCATGAACCCACTTATTTTGAAAATTCAAAATAGTATGGATGACCTCCAAAATAGACACTATGAATAGATTGATAAGATGCTATGAAAGTGTAAAATTTATGCAGGTAAGTAGGTGATCCCACATACATTCTGATTTGAGAATTGTAATTTCAAAACAATCCAAAATGGTAGTTCCCAGGGCCAAAAAATTAGCACATCCTAAGAAAATATGGTCAATGTCCTTCCTATGCTGTAAAAATAGGGAAAATATATAACAAATGTTAATTCCAACTACCTTTAAGAAAACATTAATGGGTAGTTGGTAATACATGACTCTCCATGCAATAGGAAATCTGAATGGCAGAATAAAAATTCTTCTTAAAGATTTATCCCAAATATTGGTATTCCCTTACATAGCCTCTAGATATAAATCCTTTGAATATAGTCAACCATTAGAAGAAGGTTCCCAAACAAGAATATCATCTCCATTTTTGAAATTATAATTCATGACCAATTCATTGATACCATTAGGAATCACATCCAATAAAGTATCTGATTTATCTTTGATTGATACAATTTTGTCAAAAGAGTGTCAAGAGATCTAAGAGTATTGAGAAGAGGTGTAACTATCCAGTTATCTAACAAAATAAATAAATAAATAACTTATATTGGCTCTCTGGTGTGAGTTCACAGAGATGGTGGAGAAATAGTTCTTGAGGGAAGACCAAAGAGAAGAATCCATATAATTTAAATTTTTAATTTTGAGTCTACTTAAAAATTTGGATCTCAAAAATGAAATAAAATTTGACTTCACGTTGATAAGTCTCCACAAAAAATTATCCTACAAATATTCATTTAATTTATCAATATTTTTAATACCCAACCCACATTGATCAATTGGTTTACAATATTGTTTCCAAGGAACAGTCCTAAGTCTTCTCTAGAAAATGGTTCCACTCCAGAAAAAGTTCTTAATAGAGGTGTTGATACTCTTGAAGAGGGAATCAAAAAATTTATAAACAATAAAAGTGTAAAAAAAATTGATACAATCATGGATTTTACAAGAATAACTGTTGAATCCATCGAGAAAACCTTTCCTTTCAAAGAAGCCAATTGTTTTCTAACTTTCTTAGAATTTGAGAAAAATTCACCACACGTGCTTTTCCCCAAAACATAGGGACACCAAGATAGTTAAAAGGGATAATACCTTCTCTAATACCCATATCACTAAGGATAACCACTTTTTTAGTTATAGTACAAAAATTTCTAAAGTAAATGAAAGACTTATTCCAACTAATCTCCTACCCTAAACTCTCTCATAAAGAAGGATAGAATATTTAATGATATTGATGTTTCTTTTGTACCCTTTAGTGAAAAATATTATTTTAATAGAATAAAATAAATGATTGGGGGAAACAATTCCTATTGAAGCTATGATGGGCTTAAGTTTATTTTCATTTTTCAGGTTGATCAGGAGCCTACTTAAGTAATCTTCAGAAATAGAAATAAATAATGGATGAAATAGGATCACCTTTCCTAAAACCTATGGTACAAGTGAAATATCCCTCATGGGATCCATTAATAAGAATTCAAATATATACTTAACTAAGTATATTTCTAACCCAATTGATAAATATTTCAGTAAATCCAAAACTGCTTAAAACCATGTAAATGAATCCCCATTCCAAGGTGTAAAAAGATTTTTTAACATCAAGATTGAGAGAGATATTAACCCCTCTAGTGTATTTCCTAAGAATATTAATATATTCATATGCACTAATAATAAAATCCTGAATAGTTATACCTTTTATGAAACCAAACTAGTTTGATGATACAATTTTATTGGCAATGTTGGAGAGCATGTTATTAAGAATTTTTCCAATAATTTTGTAATTTGTATTGAAAAGTTCCAAAAGTACAAATAAATAGATCTAATTCAAATTATAAAATTTGGGATTGAGAGAAATAAATTGTTCATTGATTCACTGTGTTAACTGACCACCATTTAAAAAATGAATGATCAGCCTATAAACATTTCAATTAATGATATCCCAATATGTTTGAAAGAAGGAATTTGTAAAACCATCTGGATGAGGAGAGATTCCAAAGTTTAATCCAAAAATACCATCCTTAATCTCAATATAAAGAGGAATAATAGTGAGTTTTTAATTTTTCCTCATTATTAACAAGTTTGGGAATGATACCTTCTATGAGATTAATAGTAAGATTGTGTAAATAAAAAGGGTTCTTGTAAAAAGAAACAACGTGAGTATCCAAATCCTCTATTTTATCAAGAAACACCCCATTATTATTAAGAATATATAGAGGTATGTTTGGATTTCTAAATCTTTGTATAGAGTTGAATTTTTTTTATTTTTATCACCCTCCTTAATCCATTTTACTTTAAAAGTATCATTTTCCATGCACTCTTTGAGGTTTAAAATAATTTTAAGATCATGGATAATCTTATTTTCCTACTCAATACCTTCATAAAAATTACTATAGAATCACTTTCTTGAACAATGTGAAGAATATATTCATGCAAAATAATATTTTCCTCCAAGTGGCTAAATTTCTCACGACTCTAAATTTATAATATTTTCGTAATAACTTTGATCATAAGAACACAGAGAAAAGCATCCTTATTATATCTTAAGGAGTTCCATGTATCATGAACTACTTTTCTACAATCAAGGTGAAGTGTCGAGTAATTTTTTAATATGAAAGGAAAAGGTGGTTTAGTATCTCTGATGGCAATATTAACCAATATGAGATGATAATATGAGTTTAATAGAGAAAGGGTGGAGCATGAAATGGAAATAAAAAAATCTAGGTCCATAATAATAAAAAAAATCCCTATCCAATCTACTGTAAACCACTTTATTTAGATTCTTAATGTACCAAGTATATTTAGAACCAACCAAGTTAACTTAATGAAAAAAAATCCTCAATACAATATCTGAAGCCTTTTTTAAAAATAGAATAATTGGACATAACTAACCACTCATTTGGATTTAGAATGGAATTTAAATATCCAAGAAGAATCCAAGAGCCACTGATTATGCTTCTTAGGTTATGAATATTTATAAAAATATCTCTTCATTATTAATAACCATTATAATCATAAATGAGAGAACAAAATTTCATGATTCTAATACAATTATAACGTTTTGTGACCATTTTATTTATAGTACTGAAAAGAGAGACTCCATCAAGTCTCAAGTGAGAAAAAACCCAAAGTCTTTTTATATCATTACTGGATTGATTAGTACTTACTAGTTGGTATCCAATTTTTTATAAAGTGGAAACCTTTTCATAATAAATCATCTTAGGATTAAAGACACTTATAAGATCAGGATTCTATTTATTAATAAAAATACTAAGAGAATTAACTATTTTAGGGTTGTCCAGTCCCTAAAAAATTAAAAACATGATCCTCTTTTAAACTTATACTTGGATCTAGAGTCCCATTTTTCTTACCACTAGAATATTTGTTCCTAGATGATCTACTTTATTGTAAAAACTTGTTTTTCATCCTTTCTTGGATAGATAGCATGTTTCTTGCAAGGAGTTTCATCATTCATGGAACTTATTTCCTTTAATTGATCTAAATAATTAATAACAGGAAGAAAATGGCTTCTAGACTTCCCTCCATGTTGAGGAGTGTTCTGGTACTGAAATTTTCAATGCTTCCTATATGTGATTCACCCAAAACTTGTATTCCAATAGAGGTGTCAACATATCCAAAAGAAGTAGGTAATTCTTCAAATTATCAACAGCATTTTAATCATTAACATTTTGAGAAGTATCATGAATTGACACATCTTGTGTAAGGGTCCTATGAGAGTGAGAATTTCCAAATATATTTACTCTAATTAGATTCACTAGATTTCCTTCTAATTCATCATCTAATATGTCAGTTTCCTATATAGAATTAGTTAAAAAACGACTACTAGGAAGAGAAGGTGATTATCCACTTCTACATAAGGTATCCCCATCCAGTATAGATTTCCCAAAAATGATGACATCACCTTTATGAAGGTCATTCATCTTCCATGAATTGTCAACAGATGATTCAAAGTCTAAAGAATATATCTTATCATAGCTAGATATATTGGGATTGAAAATATTCAAAACTATTTTCCCAGAAATGGTGGCAATATTTTCAACAAGATCATGAAACTTCCTAAATATTTCACCAGTTTTCATGCCATTTTGAGCTTGAGGAAGATCAAGCTTAATGGAATCCCTTGAAAAAAACCCCATGATAATCAGATGTGAATCTATAATTTCCTCTAGAAGGAACCTCATGAATATAATTTGAGGATTTATTCAGAATGTTTCCTTTATGTACACTGTCATAAAGAGGAAGATACTCATTAATCCTATCATGGTTTTGAAAATCCTATTTAAATGAAGTGTTCCCAGTATCAATGACATCATGGGGTATTGAGGACTCTCTATTTGTACCTACAAAATCCACTATAGGAGTATCAAGAGTGTTCACACCAATTCTCTTGTCCTACTAGACATATGAAGTATTTTTAGTTGTCTCAGACTGAACAAGTGAAATATAATCCTACTTGTTAGAGCCACTATTGAAGTTCTCATCTTGAAGAGATTCAAGGAAACTCATGATATCTTGGACAATTTAAAGTTAAATACATTCTTCCTCTCTATTCATGATTCCATTGTCATCCACCCTGCCACTAGGAGGCTTGTCAACATTATTCATTTTTTAGGAATATAAAGAAGGTTCCCCAACTCCATCAATAGAGGACATGGTCAGAGTATTTTTGGATGGAACATTCATCTCATTTTCTTTTTCTACCTTATCAGCAAGAATATCCCAATTCTTTCTCCTAGTGTTCTTGAAGTTAAAGGCATTTGACTACTTCTTAACCCATTTTCTAGGAACATTTACACTAAAAGGCTCACCCTAATCAATAAGAATAGCCTTTCCTTTTTTACTTCTAACATATTTCCAAGAATTGGGATCATTGGGTATCTTCACCTACTTCTGGATCACTCTATAATTGGAAACATAGTGACCTAAAATCATGTACATATAAAAAAATGGTGGAGTGTACTCATACTCAACTTTAAATTCAATGTTCTGGTCATTAATAACGAAATTTATAACATCTATAAGATTAGATTCAAAATTAGAATCAACCATGACCCTGGAATAAAGACCTAGATCTCTATTTAGAGTGAGATGGTCTAACATTACTGAGATTACAATACAAGAAGCAAGATCACTAAGGAATTTTGGATTCCAATACACCCAGTTCAGTCTATGTAGCCTGACCCAAGTTTGTTCTGAAGAATTTTATTGAGTGAATGGATTTTATTTTATATCCCATTCTAATACTCTGAAGATATCAGGATTCAAATTAACATTTCATTGGTGATCGATGTAACTATGTCATAATTGGAAAAGTGTAGCCTTGGTAAAAGCCTGTGGATCCCATATGATGAATTGTAAGTATGAAAAACAAACTGATGAATATATCTTTAGATCTGAAGTTGAAACCAGCATCTTCTTTTCAATAGTGGTCATTACTGAAAGGAATCAAAATATATCCCATATAGTCACCCCCACCCCTACCACAAATTTCAATCTGTGCCACCTCTAATAAGACCTAGTAGACCTCCCTTTACCAAGTCACACCAAGACACAAATGTCAGTTGCTCCAACTCATGTTACCTGACATTGCAATCCTAGCCAGATCTATCTGCCTCCTGAACTGGTCCCTCACCGACAACCTAGACACCTCACTACTACACCGACCCATGTACGGTTGCACCGAACCATCTCCCACTCTCCATCATCAAGTAGCCACACCCCCACTCCTAGCTAGATTTAATGTCATCCACTCACAGTCACCCCTTCTTGTCACCCTTCCTCAATTACTTACTAGCTTAGAAAGATCCAGATATACTAACCACTTTATGCATGTCCTAACTCAAAATAGGATAAAGTGGGGATTTCTTGATCCAGAATGGGTAGGATCGAGTTCTACCCAACCCACCTGGCCCAATCTAGGCTACGAGGGGCCTAGGAAAAAAATTATATATATATATATATATATATATATATATATATATATATAAATTATCATATAACTAGTACCCAACTTGTGAATTTTAACAGCATGATCATTTAATTACACATTCATTTACACCTAATTTGTATTTTTTCCAATATGAATTCCTGGAAAATTATTGTATATAGGAATGAACTTATATTCTATACAAGTTCATACATGTAATTCATAGTGTAAAATCAATGCATAGAGTAATGCATATGATAGTTATGTCACACTTATTTTATATTTAAGTGAAAACTGGTAATGCATACCAAAAAATAAGCACATATATGAATATGTATACTATAAATTAAATATGAATATGAATCTATATAGAAAATAAGTGGTGATGAAACATGTAAGTATAAAGAACATCCTTTAGTAATATAACTAAATAATTTACTAAGAGAAACTACATAGACATAAACTCATCAAAAACTATTTTCACATGGGACTACCACAACTATGTTCTTAATCTCGTTCAATCATACGTGTATCAAATTTTCACCTTAATCAATTAATTAATTAGAATTTTTTTAATATTATTCCATTTATATTTAATTGATAAATACATTAATCCTTATTATCATGTGCCTTCTACACTATAATTTCTCTTATCTTTATTCTCAAGTACGTCCACATAATCTATAATCACTCTGAAAAAAAATTACTAATTTCATTATCATTTCACATTTAATAAATTTTTTTTTTGTATTCATTCAATTCCACCAAAACAATGATGTAATAGTTTTGAATTGAGTCAAATTTCATCAAATATATCGAACCAAATCATAAAATTTATATCTATCAATCTAGTCATTAAGAAATAATGAGAAAGAATAAATATATCAAGGAGAATACCCTATAAAAACTCATCATAGTATCATAGGTTTCATTGCCACACCATTACTCATATTATCATCCTTTATACTATCTCCAACATCGATTATCTCTACATCATGGGCCTCCATACTATTCCTATAAAATTATTTCCAACCATATAAATGTTATGAACAATGAAATCATGTCATTGATAGGATATAATCAACTTAAAGGATTTATATATATTAATTGTATTGTTCCAAAAAGTTCAATGGCATCTCTGGAGAAGGCATCGAGGCATTGAATCCTTCCTATAAAGTATGGGATCATTCGACACAAATTATTCATAAAAATTAGTTCTATTCCCCATATTGGAATAACCAGTTTATTTTACTTTGGTTTTACATATAGAGAACAAAATATCCAATAGCTAAAAATAGAAAGAATCAATATAAACAAGATCTAATAATTAATCATATAACACTATAAATTCTTATAATAATATTAATTGGTAGTCATGGATCTTCTATTTATATAAAATAATCATCTTTACATTGTTTAACCAATCTATGAATTTGAAAAAATCTAATAAAAACAATAAAAACACTCCCAAACATATAGCATACAGTAGTCATGTGATGGAATACTGAGCAGTTTTATATAATATGATTACATAATGTGAACATTTGAAAGTACTGAAATTTAAAATTTGATGTCATTCAGTATGTGAACTTGATATAATAGTACCCCTAAAAAATTGTATTTTTATATATGTGATTTCATACTGAACAATTTTAGATTATTCAATTTAAAATTTAGCATGTATAAAATTGCATATAAAAATGATATCAAAGGAGTAAATTAATGTGTCCTTTTTTAGAAAAATTTCAGAATAAAACTACATGAAATTTTTATAAACCAACATTTTACTTGTTTTCATGATATGATGTTATAAAAACTTGAAAACCATAATTAAAACCATTCATGTATCCATAAATCTCACTGGTGTGGGCATGAAATAATGAGAATAATTTCAAAAGTAATCTTCATAAAGTTTGGATGAAATATTGAAACAATGACCACATAACTATAAATTTCGTGATCAACAAATATTATACTACATATTTTTTGAAGAAAAATTTTATAATTAAAATTGTACGAAATAGGATATGAAAATGTTAAAAAAATGTGTTAATAAACTTTTAGTTTTGAAAAATGAATTGGTCTTCATGATATCAATTTTGAAAACTACATGTTTATAAATAAAATAAATGTGCAATTGAATCTGAAATTTTAGTTTTGAAAAATAGTAAGGAACTTCAAGAAGTGACTTGAAAACCATGAATCGATGTAGAGGAGGTCCTCACCTGAAAAGTAGTTGTGAACATATGCAAAAAACTTTATAGGTTCACAAGTATAGGAGGTCCTCACCTGAAATTAATAAAAATCACCTGTTTATAACCATAATCATGCATAGAAAAATCACAGTGCCACTGACCACTAATGAATTGAAATCTATTATTTACATAAATTTTGTGCAACACTGATATTGATAGCTACATAGAAAAAATTTTGTGGAAAAATCAATGTTACTCCGGTAGTAGAATCATTTTTAGTCACTCATAATGTTCATTTGATAAAACTTGTTAAGATCCAAAGATATGGTTATAACTTAATCCAATATAATTCACTTTCCTAACTAGAAGTCCCCCATGTAGAATCATTTTCTAGATTTCTTTGAGGTTATTTAGACGGAGTTGGATGTATTCTATACAAAATTAAACTTTCATCTCTTAAAGTTTTTCAAATAAGTTCATTTCAAGAACATGATAGTGATTCCATATGAAAACAGAAAAAATAATTAATGGTTAAACCACTTATAGCACTTATCAGTTATCTGGAAACTTTCCCCAATACTGTTCAATGAACACTATCCATTGACAACAGCTAAAACAAAAACCAAATCGAAATAACAAACAGAGCGGTGAGGAGAGTGTGAGTCAAGATATACTAAATATTTGGATTGATGTGAGTGAGTTTTGAGGTAAAGGGGATGAAGTTTGGGTGATACTACACATTAGGAATTATATAGAATCATCAAATATATTTATAGACCAATTTGAGTTTGAAGTGACAAACATAGATTAATATATGGAGAAATAGTAAATGTACAATATGGTAAAATAAATATAGTTCATTATAGTATTAACATACCTTCATGGTAAAAGAATTAGATAAACTTTTACAAATAATATCTGAAAACTTATGAATCCAACAGATCATCATCCTAATGGAACATTCAACAATAATCATGTAACTTTTAGAAAGTAAATACACAAAGGAAAACTAACCATTAGAGTGAGATAATATCCTAATTATGTTATATACATAAAAATCCATTTAATAAATATATTAATTCTCAAATTAACTATAATAATAATAATTCAAAAAGGAATGGATTTTCTATAACATTAAAAGCTAATTATAAACATAGTTCTAAAGTAAACTAACCATTGGTGTGTGCTAATATCCAAATTTTTTTATGTATATAAAAATTATCATTATAAGAAATAACTTTAAACATAATTCAAGTAAAATAAAAATTTGTATAAGTATGTTTCTATTAATAAATAGGGGGAATGGAAGATAAGTTAAATTTATTTAAAATATCCAATTACACAAATTTCAAGGAATCCATAAGAAAATCAACTTAATCCTATCCATCCCATCAATAACATCACTCTGTATTGTTTCTATAAAAATGGGGCACAACCTTTGAATGATTTGAAAAATAATCCTTATTATAAGAAACCTCTTTAATTTATCCATTTTTATATTTCTAAAGGATACAGGAATAATAAATAGTGTCGTTTAAAGAAAGGACCCTGGAGAAATGCAATCCATAAGCAGTACCATACATGGTTCCTAAACTTACTATACATAATCTATACACTATTAATCTTAGGTTGCATTAGGTTTAAATTTCCAAAAAATATATTAATGAATGTGTTAGAAAATATTTTGGATTGTATAATAAAATAAAAAATCATATTATTTGCATCATCTTGAAATTTATTTTTTGAGTAAAAGTGAAAAGATGTTTTCTCTTATAAAAAACTCCCAATTCCATTTTTATTTTCTAAAAAATGATTTTCATTTACATAATAAGATCCACTTGGTAATATAATAGGTGATCTTTTGATCCAAACAGTATCTCCCCCTCCCTCACTCTCTCTCTCTCTCTCCCTCTCACACCCTCTCCCATTCACTCTCCCTCCCTCACTCTCTCACTATCTATACCTCTCTCTCAATAAAAATAAGGAAATGAAAATAAAATTAAAATAGAGTTAAAATCTACAATATTACACTCAACTAGATGACACTAAACCAACAAAGAAGGAAATGGTAGCTTAAAAGTAGTGTTTTGGTTATCTTTTCAATTTTCTCTCTATTTGGAATAAACTGGTGGTATCCGGTAAAAAAAATCTATAGATTATATAAAAAAAAGATAATAAGCTATTAGTAGATATAAATAGTAATCAATCTTGATATTAGTGATTAAATGAGGTAATTAGACTCGACCTAAACCTAAAAATCCTAATGCAATGAAAAAAATGATATGTTTGATATACAGGGGGAAATGCAATTAAAAAATGTTTAATATACTAGGGTAAATGAAATTAAAAAATGCATATGCCAAATTCCATTGATATATATTATTGTATATAGATTATAACATTATAATTGTACTTTGTTAATAATTTCATATTATAATAAACAAATTGTTATAATTAGATTGTATCTTATAATATATAGATATTATTTAACATATATTATGACATATGTTGACACGGATTATAAATATAGATTCATAAAACCCAAATTTTTGTAATTTTCCCCCTTTTGCAAATATTATAAATAGGTTTTCATGTAATAAAATCAAACATGCACGGATATGTTATGACAGATTTCTAATTCTTTAATAAATATTATATAAAAATTACAGTATAAAAAAATAACACACTATTTATATAGTGACTGCAAATTAAAACACTTTTTATACACTAAATTTAAAACCACCCCTTAGCATTGATCGAAACTGTACAACCAACCCAAAAAATTCCCTATATACCCAAAATATTAAATTTTGTATTTCAATAAGTTTTTATTTAAAAAATTTACAAAAATATAAATTTTAAGTTCCTTTGACATTCCATGAATATATATATCATGAATCATCCACGAATTCTTGATTAGAAAGGCTGATGATCAAACTCCACTACTACCATATAGTGAAAAAGGTTTGGGTTCTATAATATTTTGATTGGTTTTTATAAATAGAATACAAAAATAGTCTTATAAATGAATGAATATTTCCTAAATTACAGTGTTGAAAGTGGTTTCATAGAATTAGAGCTCACAATTGATTTTCTCCACTGGCTTATTTTCAAATTCATATGCTCGTATCTACCACTTGATGTTATTCTTAAATGTCTCTTATAAGCTAAAAATGTCAAGTGTGGGTGTGAATAATAGACATGAGCCTTAAGGCACCAATAAGTACTGTATGAGTGTGCATACAAGAATTTTTTAAACAATATTATTGTAATGTATACATTTAAAGGAATAAGAATATATGAAAACAAAAAAAGAAATTTAGAAACTTATATCAAAGATTATACTTGAGAGGAATCTTCATATTGGTTTTGTAAACTTGCATGATTGAAAATACCATTAATGTTCACATGAAAATAAAATGTCACCAAATAGGGACACCTAAAAAGAATAAAAATAAGTTTAGGGGAAATTGGGGTAAAGAGAAAGCTATTAATAGAAATACATTTTGAAATATAGATTAGGTGAAGAAACAAAAATAAGGAGTGTGCAAACTTACCTAGGTATTGATCTTTCCAATGATCACAGTTACAAATAATTCAATGAAAGGGAGAATACATAGAGAGAGAAAAAGTTTGGGAAAAAGGATTCTAGTATAGAAATTAATCATAGAGGGATGGAAACTGATTGATGAATGCTGAAGCATTTCTAGGAAAGATAGTCCTGGAGTGTTGATTGATATTTTGGATAATGAATAACGAACACACACAAAATTGAAGACCGATACAGGATGCCTTCTAGAGGAAATGGAAAATATGTGATGATAGAAACAATTATACATATAATAAATATCAATAAATAATAAATAGATGCATACCATATTCACCAGTAGAGTTCATTTCATAGAGGAGATTTGTTTCAAGTTATTTTTTAATAGTATAGAGATGTCAGGGATCTTTTTATAGTAGATTAAGTTTGAATAAATATTTCACTATTTTTTGAGAACTAATATTAAGGTATTAGAAACCTCCAATCATTCAAGAAATGTTAACATTGAAGGAGAACTATCATATAGAAAATGTTTACCTTCTATAGAGGCTAATGTAATATTTTAATGGAGATTTCTATTTTTTCAATTATATTAGTATAAGTATAAGATATTCATGTAGTTATATAATTCACAACATTACTTATAGAAATAGAATAATCAATCCCTATATAGTGAAGTGATACAACATATTTGGAATAAAGTTTATTAATTAAAAATAAGTGCTTGCAGCAATTTGAGTAAAACATAGAAAATTCATGGAATTTATAAGGTAAAAGAGAAAATTAAGGTTTTTTTGAATTAATGTAAAACTGAAATTTTTGTAAGAGGAAATTTCCAATGATATAGAAAGAGGAGTGTAAATTGAAGATTGAAAATGAGGGCATACAAAAAATTATGTATTTAATGGTTTTAACATACCATAAAAAGGATATCAATATAAATAATATATTATTCAACATACTATTATGTATTACTATATGGAATAGTTCATAATATATTTAGTTTGTAGAATACATCATATATAAATTGACAATTAAAGTTAAATAAATATTGATAAAATAAAAAAGTAATTATACCATTTTTTGTAGTAAGATATGAAATAAGAATATTTCAGAAAATGTTAGTACCTGAAATAATATAGATAGAGTTTTTAAAATTATTTTAGTACAAAAGGTGGTAATAATAAGGTATTTAACAATATTATATGCAATTTAAAGGAAATCATACCTAAATTTTAGGGATAATCTTTACAGGGATGTCAATTTTAGATGAACCTAGGAATTCTTTTATTGATACACAATATTATATGATTATATTTATTGTTTCCATCATTTATTTTTCCTACAAAAGGTCATATAAGATATTGAGTCAAGTAATAATTTTATAACATGATGGAATTATGTATAAAATGAATGGAAATAATTTTATATTAAATTTTATTATATATAAATATAATTATATTATTAAAATATTTGTGTATGATTAAAAAACTATGAAAGATAAGATAAAGTTAATTAAAATTAGAACATACAAGAAACATATTTCATTGAAAATTTATTTCATAATAGGAGAATTAACAGTTATATTAATAGTAATGCTAATAATGATTGATTATTATAGAAACACAAGTGGTTAAGATTAATTAATGATTTCATACCGAAATAATGGTTAATGTGTTTCTAGATTTACCATAAATATGTTAAAAACACTATTATGAAACATATAATAAATATTTTAGAAGTATTATTTCAATTTAGGTTTTCTTTTCTTCAAAAAAAACATTTTAATTGTAGTAAAAAAATTATTAGGGGGGAAATAGGAAAAATATGGAGGATATGATGAATTCTAAAAATGTAATATAACTCTAAAACTTAGATCATATACCTATTGCAGATAAGGTCAATTATGATAAATTGAAAGTTCCATGCAAGATTAAACTATGGGGATGCTGATAACATGAAATTAAATTGTAAATCAAAAGAATATAAGAAATTAATTAAATGATCCAAAAGTGGTCAATTTTTTAATCAATATGAAATAAATACAAAAAAATAAAAGTAATTAATTAATTTATGAATATATTTGGATAATAATTGTGACCTAAATGAAATGCATATAATGTGGTCAGAAATTAACTTACAAAACCTTACTCTCTTTTCACCATATAGTATACAGACTTAGAACATATCTTTCAGTGTGCATATTTCAAAGTTATTGATTATGTAAAATAATAATATCATAATAATATAGGTAATTGTTAGATGAAATATTCAATAAAAAAATATAAACTTTTAAAAATAAAAAAGGTAAAAAACCATGAAATAGTATAGTAAATAATGACATGTGATTTAGACTATGCAATATGATATGAGAACATAACATCATATCAATTCAAATAATTTTTTTTACTTCATTAATTTAATAAAAATAAATTGATAAGATATATATAATTTTCATTTAATAATTGAATTAATATATATATATATATACTGATATATATGTGTTTGTATGTTTTTGTTTATTTTTGAAGTATAATATTGATAATAATGTATATACCTAGGCCAAAAAATTTCTTTTTCAACCTTGTTAATTACCATTTTAATATTTCTTCTTCAAAACCAGATGGTAATTAAAATGCACCTATGAAATGTTTGGAGGTATACTATGATATCAAAATTATGATATTCAGAGTTTTTAAGATATAATGCATTAGTAAAAAATAACTAAATATATTAAATGGAATATAAATATAAATAAACATACCTTAAGATATGCAGTTTACATAAAACAATGTCAACAACTTGAATGGATTTTTGAGGTGCATCATCTTGTCTTCCAGTGAAAATATAAATATAATAAATATCTCAGAATTTTTTCCATTTTGTTAAAATTAATAGGGTATGGTATATATAGATACCTATAGATAGATAGCTCATAAAACGCAATGTAAAAGTTGAAACAAATAAATAGATTTAAAATTAAGAATTTCTAATACGGAGAAGCATATGAAATTTTAGGTTGAGTGAAAAATTAAATAAAATTTAGAGTAAACAAATATAAAATTCACGATCATATGTAAATTATAATAAAAGGATAAAATATTACCACAAGTCTATTCAAATTTTACTTTCTAAACAGTACTTGAGATACAAAGGAGAAATTGATTCTTATCACTGCTCATCATTTTGTTCCACCTTGGATGATCCCTGCCAGAAAACTTATAATGTGTTGGTTTAAGGTTTCATGGTTTCATTCTATCTATAATATTAATCATCTTATAATTATCATTTTTATACATTCAATATAATTTTAGAACCATCCACGTAATATGGTAATAAAAAATGAAGCACACCATTTCATTGAGACGGCAGACCATACGTACGCATAAAAAAATTCATTTTTATAATGGATGAAATAGAAATAAAGTAGATAAATATTTACCTTTAAAAGTCAAAATAATATTTTAAATAATACATTTATGAATTAAATTCATCCTTATGACCATCCATGTAAGGCAGAAATTAAAAAAATCACATCATTTCATGGAGGTGGTTGACCACACGTACGCATGAGTGACGTTATCATTTTCTAACATATGGAAGGGTAATAAGGTAGTTAATATATTAATTTTATAGAATCATAATTATTTCAAAAATATAATATATATTAATTTGATCCATCATTTTAACAAACCATATTATGTGGTTATGAAAAACAATTCACATCACTTCGTGGAGGCAATAGTCTGCGCGTACGCCCAAGCAACATTTCCAATTCCCATAGGATGGAAATGAGTTAAAAAATAGATACTATATAAACATAATAACATTTAATTATAGTCAATATTTTTATGTGATTATGTTGTGATGATTAGAATATATTTGAATGAGGTAGAAGAATAAATAAACTTGAAATAAGTACACCTCCCACTTGGATATCTTCCTTTTACTTAAACCTTAAGCCTTGTAGGAATGATTTTTTGCGAGATTGGGATATCTAGGACATAGTGATATGATTTTGGAGGTTATTTTTAAATATCTTGGTTGAGATATAATGCTCAAATTTTGTATAGAAGTGGATGGAGGAGGTTCCATTTTATAAGTAAGGGTGTAGCACTCTTGTAAATATTAAAAACTTCAAAATAATATAAATTCATTTTCAAGGGAAATTGGAAAAAAGGTGTTAGGACCAAGTTGGATGAAAGTGGTTTTTGGATGATGGAAGAAGTTTTTGCTGATTTTTTTTGTCATTATAAGAAATTAAATCACTTTTTAAGTTTTGATGATCAGATGAAAGGAGTACTGGAATCAGATGATTTGACGCATGTTTGATAAGAAAGACCATCAGTTTCAGTTGTCTATTCTAGAAATTTTTTCTGTTTGAAAAGGTTATTTGGACTCACCTTAGATCTAGAATGAAGTTTCAATTAGTATGAATAAGTGTATCAAAGTCTGTATATCTCGATACTGAATTTTATGATGCTTTATAATTTTGTGAGTTTTCAATATCATGAGTTTTCTATAAACATGTGATCCAAGAATTGTGAAAGAAATATAGAAAAGGTGTTCTATTTTTTTCAGTGATTTGAAAATAGGTTTGAGTTTCTATTAGAAGTACAAAAGGAGATGGAAGGATAAGAATTCATAGAACATTAAAATATAATTCAGATAATGATATGCTAATATGAATTTTCTCAAATTCATGAGGAAGTCATGATACAATTAGGATTTTTTAGAAGAAGAAATTTTATGAATTAAAAGTATTCTAATCTCATTTCATCAGTGTTGGATTCACTGGATGCAGTTTTTTTTTAAACATAGATAAGGTTAAAGTTTCTAAAGTCAAAGTTTGTTGAATTACTAATCGACCGATCCATCGGACAGTCTGATCCATCAGAAGATTTGATCCACCAAGAATGAAATACCATTGATCCATATAAGGAATTATGACACTGATCCATTAGAAAAAAAAATTCTAATAATAGGGCATCGGATATAGAGTCCTATTGGAGGTACATCGGGACTGATTTGTTGATGCAGATCAGTAAGTGGGAATTGTTGGAACTGATCAACCTGAAAAAGATCAATAATTTATTCAACCATTTTCATAAAACAAAAGAAATTTTTTTTTAATATGGGTCAAGAAAAAACGTTTTGGTTTTTAATTTCCAGTGGTTGAAAATTCATCAGCTACTAGACTTCATTAAACATGGTCTAGAAATAATTGAACAATTAAAGAAAAGGAGATTTGTTTTAAAGATATTATGGATGGGATGTCAAGGGGGTTCTAAAGTATAATGAAGTTTCAACAATTTTTAGGGAATATTTGTTTCAGTTGGTATGAATCCTTGGTATGAGAAGTCATTCTTCTCTCATATTTTCAAATGTTATAAATAAACATAATCGGAGTTTTCAGTCTTACATTATTTTTCATTGTAATGAAGAAAATTAGATGAAAAATTGGTATTGGAGTGAAGAATTATTAGGAAGTCCAAAGATGGCTGAAGTAATAAGAATATTTGATAAGTTTCAAGAATAATCAAGAAGAGTTGAGAAGTTCTAAAATATTCAAATATAAAGTCTAAATGAAAGTCAAATTTGAGTTTATGAAAATTTGGTTGAGTTATAAAATATTTTAATATTTACAATCTCTCCACTTTTAGCTCACCTATAAATTGAAGGAAGTACATTTAACTTTATAATTATGGATTATTTTTTACATGCAAGAGAGAGAGAGAGAAAACGTGTTAAAAGTTTTGTGACTGAGGAATTTTCCAGACTAATATTTCTTGAGGAAGATTTTCGGACATAAGAAGTGCAAGGAAGAGGTTACCAGATCAGACTGAGCAATCTGAAAAATATTTCTGGGGAAATAAAAAAGTAGTTCAGAATTATTTCTAAACTATCCTTGCATACATATATTTTTATATTGTGAAATTAGACTGGAGAAATCAGATGTATCCATCGTACTTGGTTTTTCATACAAATTCTAGAAGATTTGTTTCTACCAACTACTAGGTAGGAAAGTGAAGATTTTTTTTTGAAGAATTAAAAAGTGGAAGTTGATAAGTTAGAATAGTAACATGTTTGGAACCAACTAGTGAAGGTTTATTAACTTTATACACCAAATTGTTTTACATCATTCGTTCTAGAAGAATAGCATGCATAGTTGTATTGATCATATTGATATACAGGTTTAGGGGTATATCCTACTTGTTGTATCCATGAAAAATGATTTTTTCTAGTGTATTGTGTGGTATTGTACTATTTCCAAACCATTACAAGGACTAAATAGTATTATTGAGTAGTGAACCTTGTAAATAATTATGTTCCTATGGATGTGTGAATGTTTTATTTTAAGAAAAATTATAGATCATTAATAGTAGGTGAATGTTGTTATAAAATAAAGATCGCATAAAATAAAAAGACATAAATGATTCACCACCTCCCCCTCTCAATGATACATTGATCCTGGTTGGGCATTTTCAAGTGGTATCAGAGTGAAGGTTCCATTTTTTTACTCTTTGCTGAAGTTTTTAAAGATAAGTTATTATAGAGAATATGAATTGTGTATATAGTAAGGGGGTTTCAGTTTTTTATGGAAATAACTATCATATCTAGAAAGATAGAATGTTTTCATATCTTATGTATCTAGGGTATTATGTTTTGTAAGTTACTAAAAATATATTTCCTTCTCATATTGAAAATAATCCTCTTACATATATGGATAAAAAGAATCTGGAGAATGATGGAAGAGCTCAGAATTATTTACTCTTATCACTTTTTAAAAGTGAGTTTCTAAGAGTAAAGGGAGTTACAACTATTAAAGGCATCTGGGGAAATTTTAAAAACATTTGTGAAATAAATACAAAGGTAAATAATGAAAAGTTACAAATTTGGAGGCTGAATTATGAAGATCTTGAAATGGGTGAGTATGAATCTTTTGGTGACTTCTTTACAAGTGTGAGTAATATTTTTAGCACTATAAGAGGTCTTTGTGAGAAGCTATAATATTCAATTGTGGTTGAATGGATCTTTATTATTCTTCTTAATAAGTTTGGTGCCAAAGTTTTGTCTTTGGATGATAGAGATCCTGAAACTCTATCTTCGGATAATCTTCATAGTACTCTCATTAATTATGAAGTGAGAAGGCATAAATTTATGAAAGGAAAAAAACAAATTTGATCAAGAAATTTCTTTCAAGGTCTACAAGAAAGGAAGTTCTGAGAAGATTCTTAAAGAAGAAGAAGGTGGTGATTCTGAATCTGAAAATCAGGTATGTAAAAATCATAATGAGTTTTTATCCCATTTTTATAAAAATTTGAAAATTGGTACAAAAAATTATAAAGGGAAACTTCCCTAAAAATGTTTTTTAATGTGGAGATTTTGGGTACTTTTCTTCAAATATACCCTAAATAAATAAATAATATGATAGTGCTGAGGATGTTAGAAGGCCAAGAAGGTCTTGGAAGAAATGGGTTGGTTAATAAAAATCTTTTTTCAAGGGAATAATAAGAAGTTCTCCAAATCCAAAAGGATAATTATTTTTTCTAAAGATGATGAAGATGAATATAGTGAAGATAAAGATAAAAATTTACTAAGTTTTATATAGAAAATAATTTTATTTCAATAGTTAATGACGAAGAGTTTAGAATTAGTAGTTCTAAAGAATAAGAAAAATAATAAGAAGAGACTGAGTTATAGTTTCACTTAAAGAGTGAATTGAAAGAATGACTTAGAAATATTGCAAGACTTGAAAAAAAAAATAAGTAAGTTTAAGAAGAAAATTCCTACAATTAAAAATAATGAATTTCATCTTGAAGATAATGATAAGTTTTGGGAAGATAATGATAGTCTGAACAAGTATATTGATAAATAAAATAATTAGAATGAACACCTTGAAGTAGAGTTGAATAAAAAGAATTAAGAGTTGGATCTTGTTCTAAAAAACCTTTTTAATGCTAAGCAGGGAGTTACAAGTATCAAGAACTCTATCTTTGAAGTTTTTGAAAGTTCTAGAAAGATTTAACCTGAGAAGGATCTAAAAAAGGTACCTTCAAAAGTTGAAAATAAATTTGAAGTTTTTTTAAAGAAGAATAAATTTGTAAAAACCATATATGTGGCCAAAACCAACTAAGTTGAGAATTCAAAAGTTTTTAAAGATTATAATTATGAAAAAAAAGTTTTTCAACTTATGGTTCCGATAAAATTGGAAAGAGATCTAAATTGAAGAAGAATATTTCAGCTGATAATAGAAATTTTGGTCTCAATAGTGTTCTAATGTGAAAGAAAATAAAATTTATAAGAAGCATGTTCACAATTCTAAATAGTATGTAAGTTAGAGATGAAAGTATTCTTTCTATGGATACCTCAAGTACTGTGGTTGATTTGGGCATACAGAAAATATGAGTTAGTTTAATCAAAAAAATTACAACTATTCAATGATTTATAGAAGGTAAAGATCAAGGGGGATTCAATCCTATGAAAGGAATAAATCTCAAAAACATGTTTTGAAAGTTGAAAATAGGTTCTATCCTTTGGAAAAAAAATTAAAATATGTGAACAGCCTATACAACTTGAAAAAGGGTGGATTATTTTGTTAATGGTACAAAAACATGTTTATAAAAAATTTCAAAATCCAGATGATAATAAATTTAAAGGGAAAGATAAATCTCTTTATAAAATCCTATGTTTTTGGACTGGATGGAATTTCAAGGGAATTAGAATTTTTAGAAAATACTAGATGTGTCATTTTTAAAAATCGAGATTCAGAATGCAATTATAGGAGTTAGAATACTCCAATGTGATGTTTTCAGACTTGGGTAAAGGCCCAAGGGTTATATTGGGTTTATCATTGAGTTTTAGGAATTTTAATCCTAGAAAATAAAGTTTTAAAGGGGTCTGCATAGGGTAAAAGGTTTTTCTAAAATCATGTGTCCCCCAGCAGAAAACGGTGTGGCCTCATGTAGGTGGAAAGAGGATGTGCACACGGTCTGCCCGTGGTTTACCAAACCATGCAACTATCTCACATGGTTAGTGGTAAGATTTAGTACCTAATCATTATTCACTTCACGGTTGTTTTACGGTTTTCAAACCATGCGGCCATCCCGTGCAGGGTGTCTCAAGTGCCTAGTACAGGGTTCATGGTTGGTGAATGATTTTATGAATCATGAATCCTAAATCATTCCCCAATCCCCTATTTTAAAAATTAAATTAATTTAATTATAATTAAAAATAAAATAAAACTAAAACCTATCTCCCCCACCCTGGGTTCCCCTTGGCTGTGTGATGCACCCCCCCCCCCCCTCCATCTCCCTCTCTGATTGATGTTTCCACCTATTTCTCCCATAATTCATGGTCAAGGTTTTGAGGTAATGCTTCTAGATCCTCCCTTGATCCTTATTTAGTCGATTTTTGGTATCCCAATCTCCCCTCTTATTCAGCTGAAACCCTAGGGTTAGGGTTAACCCTTGTTTTTGTGTTTCTTCTAGCTCTAGGGCATACAAAAGGATATTCAGGGCCTCTTTTTTCATGTTCCAACATCTTCTGCCAAAGGAAAAGTAGATTTCTTCGATTCTTCTTGTCATATTTTCTTCAAGGTGAGGTTTTCTCCTTCTTCCTTGTATTTACCTAATTAGTTTGGGGTGTTTTAGTGAGTTTGGGTTCCAGGTATTGTTTATAGAGCATTGGACGACTTCGTGAAGGATTTCAATCATGTACATAGGTATGTATGTATATATATATATATTCCTTATACATATTCCCTCATGAATAAGGTAATATGTGCATTGGATTAAGGGGTATATATATATAGGAATGTGTGTGTTTGTAAGTGTAAAGTGATCTTTTCCATTGAAAAATTTCAAGTGCCAAAGTATTAGGCATTTCTTGGTCGTCTTTTAAGGTAGGATCCCTATCCTTTCCTTTTAATTGAAGAATTCATTAGTTTTCTGCTTAATGCTTTGATAAATGGAAATGTGAGTGGGTAAAATCATGTTATATGTATATTTTGAATGTTAATTGTAACAATGAGTGGGTATACTCCTTGGTTTCTTTGATTATGAATTGGGATACATGAGTGGGTATACTCATGAGATGTAATTTGGTTATGTTTTGTGATTAAAGAGTAGGTATACTCATTGTATGAATTGAATATAAATTGTTATATATGAGTGGGTAGACTCATATGGTGATGAATGATAAATGATATGAAATGGATGAATGATTGTATCGATTCCATGGATGGATCTCTGTGGATATTGAAAATGGTAGTGGATTCCTTAGGTAGAGTATTCCCCTTGGGTCCTGATTCCATGGGATGCCTTGGGCATTACTACCCATTATTTCTAGATTCCTTGGACTCACATAGGACATTTTTGGTTTGACATGATCCTAGGAATCTAACCAATTCCTTTACTGAGTTTCCATAAAGATGCTCATGGGACTCAATGAGGATGAATTGGTCTTTAACACCTTGGATCTGGTCCTTCATGGTCTAACATTTTGATATATGGCATGGATGTGAGGAATATGGTACTTGGGTTTATACAGCTTGACCATTTATGTTTTGACTCTTTAGGTTGTATGGAACGTTTGTAATTGATATGGTACTTGGGACATACAAAAAGGTCATGGGGGTATGACATGTTTGGATCAATGGAATGGTCGTGTTGTTTATTTGTGCATTATCTACAGCTTCCTTGTTATAGGAGCTTTTCCATATTGTATAGGGAGACTTGGGGGTATATTTCAGTATCATTGGTTTAGTAGTTTACATTCCATGGGAATATTTACTTTCATTTACTACTTAACTGTTCACCTACCTTATTATAGAATCTTTTCCATCTTGTGCAGGGAGACTTGGGGGCCTATTTCAGTATCACTAGTTTCGTAGTTTACATGCCATGGGAATATTTAATTTCATTTACTACTTGACTATTCATATGCATGCTGTCTTAAATTTATATTTCACCAAGTCTATAGGGGATAAACACCATGGGTGTCGGCCTACTGAGATGTTATCTCACATCCTACGCAAGTATAATTGGTACCTGAGTAGACCTTCTTGTTTGTTGGGATATGGACTTTTCTTGTGCTATTTTTCTTATACCTGAGGAGTTAGGAGTAGAAGATTGAGCTGAAGCTCAGGATGATTATGAAGATCTCCTTTGGGATTTTTGGTTCTTTTCTTCACTTTATTCTTGTATTGTAAACCATGTTGTATGTTTACTTATTTAGATTATGTATCATCATCTATCATGCATTCTTTCTATAAACTGGAATTCTCCACCTTTTATTCAATTATTATATTATTCTTCCACTTCACTTTTTTTATTAATTCTTGCTTCCGCTATTATATGAGTTTAGTTATATATTACACTGATGTGATACTTTGCTTATGGGGGTGTAGTATCCCCAATGAACCACCTTTACACCCTCTATACTAGTGAGAAGCCTCTGGTGTATGGGGAGATGTGCTTGAGGCCATGTGGAAATTGGTCTAGCTACCGGTTTAGTGTTCAGTTGATCAAGGATGTTACAAAATGGTATCGAAGGAGATTTCCTTTGTATTACTATTTGGGATGGTAGGCATGAGACTAGGAATGTGTCAATTCTTGTTAAATAGTCATTCTTGGTAATGATCACCCCACATACAAAAAATTACCAAGTGGCCAGAGTTGGGATTTTTTTTCATGTTGTTTGATATTACAGTTGGTTATTATTTCACCTTGGGTTATTGTTGTATTTTCCATTGTTATTGATTATGATAATTTTATAAATTTTCCCTTGGACGGGTATAGCAAGGATGGATCATTACATGTATCATATTAGGCACATAGAAATTCACATTCCATTCATATTTCATGCCATGTAGTATCATTAATAGGTTGCCAGCTAATTTTAGTTGTGTGCTTGGGTATTATACCATGCTTAGTTGTACCTGTTTAGGTAACTTTTAGCATTCTTACTTGTATAAAAACTTTAGGTGATTATATTCCATGTTGCCTCTTCTTTTCACATGTTTTGTTGATATGCCATGATTTTGTGTTATATCATGCTTTCTGTGTTACTTCTTATGATATAATTCCAGATATGTTTTGATGTGTAAATGGTTTCATGGGCTAAAATTTATTGTTTTCATTTATGATGGGATACATTTTTTAGTTATAAGGTGTATGGGTGCCTTATAACTGGGAAAAGGTAACCCGTGTATTTAAACCATTGTAAAAAGGGATACTAATGTTAAAAATTGTTAAAGTAAATATATTTTTATTAAATAGGATCCCAATTCCACTTGTGAAGTGTATGGTTACTATATGGATTTGTAGATGGAAACCCATATGACTAAGCCTTTATATAACCATGGTATGTTTGAATATGGTTATAAATATGAAATCTGTTAAGTTTTGAACTCAAATGGATTGGTTAACTTTTAAAATTCTCAACTGGACCCAAGTAGGTCGGTTAGGGAATGTTTTTATGAGATGAACCATTATGGTGTTTATGCTTTCTATGGTTAAACAAAAACTATTGGGTTTCTTTTTGAAGAACCCAAGTTGGTTTAATGGGACCCTCATAGGTCACCTTTTCAGTTAAAAATAATTTGTATAGTGAATTGCCTAATTATGATGGAATGTCAATAAATTTTAAAAAAAGAAGTTTATAATACTTTCATGTTTTTTCCTTGATATGTTAGTTAATGTGGATACTAAGTTCCTTGTTTTATAAAATGGTACGTTAGGTTTTTTTTTAAAATTATTTCAAATGTTTAAAGGTTGAACTGAACTAATGAAATGATTTTAAAATGGAACCTTTAGTTGTTTCCTTTTATTTAACCATCATGTGAGGGTAGTTTAAATGTTTTATATGGTATGCCTTGGAACAGAGATGTGAACTTTTATTCATAGGTTAATTCTATTTGGAAATGTATTAAATGAAAGGGTATTTTGAGCCTAGTGAAATCTATTTTGTGTGACCTAGAGATAGGGTCAAAGCTTATTATTCGTAAGGGGATAGGACATTGTAGGTAGAACCCTTAGATCTTGATGCCTTTATTTATAATGTTTGGTTTCATTCGGGTTTCATTGTCCCTAGTAGGACTTTTAGTTTCTAAAAGGAAACACTTGTTTGGATGGTTGTTCATTGCATCTTGACTCATGATATGGTAATGAGCATAGAGGAATTCTCAATTCAGTAGGATCATCATGCCTTGGGCATGGTCAGGTGTTTAGGAGGTCATGTAAACCTCTCTTTTCTTCATTGATGGATGACTCGGTACGTCATCATCTGAGTTAATGGTTGTATGAGATGATGTTATTTTGAGCCAGTTTCTATGTGAGGCATCTGATACTTGATTTTATAAGGTGTAAAACCTATAGATAGTGCTTGGGATGTTCCACTTTCTCTTATAAACTCGGGGTAGTATTTTTTTGGTATACGCAATACCCATCCAGTGTTAGATGATGTAATGAACTAATTGAGTTTGGTCAAGTTTTTGAGCCATGTGTTGTTGAGTACCTCATCAGGTAATCTCTAGAGTATAGTGACCTAGGAGTTAGGGAAATAAGTTATTCCCACTACTTGGGAGGACTACCTATGGCTTAGGTTTTTTTATATTCTAGTCAGTTTGATTTCATATTTCATTCCAAATTCATTGATGTGGTAATCATGGTTTTTGGAACATCACATGTTCATTTGAGGTGAATCTGATCTAGAATTCTTGTGAGTGGATACTCTGTTTATCCCTTCATTCGACAACTAGGACACTCCTAAGGTGGGGAGTGTATCAGTTTTGGTGTACTTGTTAGTGCTTTCTTGGTATCATTACCTTGATGAGGTTGGTGGTATATGTAACCCTTTGAAAACATCAACGGTCTTGGATGTACTTTGGTGGTTAAATATTGAACAACCACGTGATTCCTTATGTGGTGAAGTCTTGTGATTGGATGATGGTGTGTTGGTAAGTGAATTTTATCTTCTTTCAAAGGAATTCAACTAGTAATTGGTTCGGATGTTCTTCTAGTTTTTTGGGTTTCATCTTAGTGTATTTTTTTTAGAGATGAGCATGTCCCCAATCTTGATTCCATCCTTGATACACAAAGACAGCATTATTATTATGACATGATAAAGTTTTAAAAACCATTGGGCTTGATAAGTAGTCTTTATCTCTATTGTATACTGGATGCATGGTTGTTTTGAGGCTTGGTTAGTTCAGATTTATACTTGGGTTCTCATATTGGAATGCCTTGGGCAGGCTCTTGGAAACCAGTCATTTCCTTCTAATGTGACCACCATGAGGATGCCACTATGGGCTCAGTCGATGATATGAAGTGGTTTTTATGGCTTTTTACCAATGTATCTCTTGTAAATATAGAGTATGGACCACCTTGGGTTAGTTCTTTGAACTCCAACTTAATGAATCCTAGGTTACCTCGGACTGGTTGTCGAGCTTAGGTGTTTGTTTAAAAGGGTGAAAAATTCAAATGGTCTGGATCTGGGTTATACCTTTTTTCATAGTGGTGCATGATAGTTTTAAATTTCCTAGTGATGGGTTGATCTAGGAACATTATTGAAGGTCATGTAAGGACTTTGGTGTACATGCTTGTTTTAACTACTAGATGACTTGTGGGAAGGCATTGAATTTTAGTTTGAAATGCGCCAGCCATTTAAGCTAAGAAGTTGTGAGCTAATTCGATCAGAGTGGATCGACATATTATCCTTCTTGTTCAATGTATACAGTCTATGATGAAACCATTTTAAAATCACACCTCAAGTTTAAGTTGAGTGTGGTTTATGGTTGGCGATCTCTTTCGAGGACAGCATGCGTGGCTAGTTTCATTGGTCGAACGAGATTCAATAGTTCATTTTTAGTGAGGTCTCTAATACGACCTTGAATGTAATCAGGTTATACTAGATAAAGAAATCACATGAGAAGATTCACTAGAATGCTTAGTATGTTCCATCTTATTCAATTCCAATAGTGTCAGAGACATGGTTTGTAATTGGGCATTAAATGCTAAGACCCTTGGTGGAGAGCACCAACCAATTTTTGTTTAAAGAGATGATGATGAGATTGTGTCTCTAGTTCAATGGGATCAGTTAATCACCACTTCATCATTTCAGTTGAAAATTTATCTTGGATCGAGTTTTGATGGCTTAAATTCCTTAAGCTTGTGAAATTCTTTAAGGTCTATTTTGTCTTTGGAAATGCAATGCGACTGTTCGAACGAGAATTTATGACCCTTATTGGTTGGGGGTTGTTTCTGTTGTTTCTAGAGGATTCTCGGGGATAAGAAGTTATAAGGTGGGGAGAAGGTAGAATCTTATGTTTTTGGACCGGATGGAATTTCAAGGGAATTTGAATTTTTTGAAAATGATGGATGGGCTGTTTTTAAACATCAAGATTCAGAATGAAATTTAGAGAGGTGAAATAATCCAATGTGATGTTTTTGGACTTGGGTAAAGGATTGAGGGGTCTTTTGGGGGTCTTTTCAAGTTTCGGGAGTTCCAAATCTAGAAAATCATGTTTTAAAGGGGTCTGCATAGGGAACATAGTTTGTTTGAACCTGTGCAGCTCCAGTAGAAAACAATGTGGCCTCATGTAGGTGGAAAGAGGATATGCTCATGGGCTATGCATGGTTTATCAAACCATGTGCCTATCCCTCATGGTTAGTGGTAAGTGATAGTACCTAAGAACTATTCACCATATAGTTGGCACACGATTTCTAAACTGTGTGGCCAGCCCATGTGGGGTCCCTTAAGTGCCTAGTAAAGGGCGTACAGTTGGTGCATGGTTCGATAAATTGTGCTGCATAAACCATGCATCAATCCCCTATTGTAAAAATTGAATTAATTTAATTAAAATTAAAAATAAAAGAAAACTAAAACTTATATATCCCCCCTCCTATTCACGATGCACCCCCTGCCTTGGATACGCAACGCACCCCTCCCCCCCCCCCCCCCTCCGACTCCCTCTTCGATCATCATTTACACCAGTTTCTCTCATGATTCTTGGTCAAGGTTACACGGTAAGGCTTCTTGTTCCTCCCTCCTTCCTTATTTGGTCGATTTTTGGTCTCCCTTTCACCCCTCTTATTCGGCCAAAATCCTAGGGTTAGGGTTAACCCTAGTTTTTGTGTTTCTTTTGGTTGTAGGGCCTGAGAAATGCTTTTTGGGACCTCTGTTTTCTTTTTCCAACATCTGCTACCAAAGGCGAAGCAGATTTCTTCAATTCATCTTGTCATCTTTGCTTTAAGGTGAGGTTTTCTCCCACTTCATTGTCTTTTCCTATTTAATTTTGGGTCTTTAGTGAGTTTGGGTTTCAAGTAATGTTTGTAGATCATTAGACGACTCCATGAAGGCTTGCACTCATGTACATAGGTATGTGTGTGTGTGTGTGTCTATATATATTCCTTGTACATATTCCCTCATGGAGAGGGGAATATAATAATTGGATTAAGGAGTATATATATATATATATGAATGTATGTGTGTGCAAGTGTGGAGCAATCTTTTCAATTGAAAAATTTCAAGTGCCAAAGTATTCAACATGTCTTGGTCTTCTTTTGAGGTAGGATCCCTATACTTAACCCTTAATTTAATAATGCATTAGTTTTATGATTAATTCTTATTTGATAAATGGAATTGTGATTCTTGAATGAAATTCCTACTATGATAAATGATTTGTTTGAGAAACAAAGACATGTTTTTATAATAAAACCCCTCCAATGGAGGTTAACTATCTTCTAAGATAAAAATTATTGATTAGTTGTTTAATAATTGTTTGGATTAATGATTTGTGGTTTCCCTATGATTTATGACATAGTTTTATATAAGGAATGTTTAGGAATAGACTCTAATGAAATTAAGAAATGGGTTTTTTCCCTTATAAACTTTTATGGAACCATTTTAACTTCTAAGTTCCATCTTGTTCCTTTTCATTTGAATTTATCTTGCTTGAACCACCCAAGGGATGTGTTTCTATTCTTTCCTAGTTAGAGGAATCATAATTATAACTAAAGGGAATCATTTTACTTAGTTTGGAGATGGGTTTCCTCCATAGAATGTTGATTCTTATGACTAAATGGTTAATATGGAACATGAATAGCTTGTTAGGAGATGTCCTACCTCCTTACCTAATGTCATGTTATCATTCCATGATTGAATTAGTTGAATGGCTTAAATGTAAAATGGTTAAATGAGTGGGAATACTCATTTGGTTGGTTTGAATTGTTTAAAGGGTTAATTAAACAATAATGGAAATGTGAGTGGGTAAACTCATGTTATATGTATATTTTAAATGTGAATTGTTACAACGGGTGGGTATACTCCTTGGTTTCTTTGATTTTAAATTGGGATACATGAGTGGGTATACTCATGTGATGTAATTTGGTTATGTTTTGTGATTAATGAGTGGGTATACTCATTGTATGAATTGAATTTAAATGGATATATATGAGTGGTTAGACTCATACGATGTTGAATGATAAATGATATAAAATGGATGAATGATTTTATAGATGTCACAGATGGATATCCATGGATCTTGAACTCGGTAGTGGACGTCTTGGGTTGAGTATGCCCCTTGGGTATTGATTACATGGGATGTCTTGGGATTTTCTACCCCTTAGATATGGATTTCTTGGACTCGCATAGGACATGTCTGGTATGACATGCTCCTAGGACTCCAACTAGTGCCTTTACCATGTTTCCATCAAGATGCTCATGGGACTCGATAAGGATGCCTTGGTCTTTAAAACCTTGGATCTATCCCTTCATGGTATGAAACTCATGAAATAGTCATGATGAATATGGTACTTGGGTTTATGTGGCTCGATTGTGGATCTTTTGACTCTTCAGGTTGTATGGAACGGTCGTGATTGATCTGGTACCTGGGACATATGGTAAGTACATTGTGGTATGACATGTTTGGATGAACAGCAAGGCCTTTTTATTTATTTGTGCATTATTTGTAGCTTCCTTGTTATAGGATATTGGAAATCTTGTGCAGGGATCCTTGAGGGGATATTTAAGTATCATTTCTTTAGCATTATACATGCCATGGGAATCTTTACTTTAATTTACTACTTAACTTTTCATCTACATGCTAACCTAAATTTATATTGTACCAAGTGTATAGGGGATAGAAACCATGGGTGTCGGCCTACTGAGATTTTATATCACACCCTACTTGATTACCATTGGTACCCAAGTTGACCTTATTATTTTCAAGGCTATGGACCTTTTATTGTACTATTTTTATTCTACCTAAAGAGTTAGGATCATAGGACTGAGCTGGAGCTCAGGATGCTCGTGGAGATCGTCTTTGGGATTTTTAGTTATTTTCTTCACTTGAGTCCTATATTGTAAAGCATGTTGTATATTTACTGATTTAGATTATGTATCATCATCTATCATTAATTCTTTGTATAAACTGGAATTAGACACATTTTATTTAATTTTTATATTATTCTTCCATTTTACTTTATTTATTAATTCCTGCTTAGGCTATTATCTGAGTTTAGTTCTCTATTATGCAGTTATGATACTATGATTATGAGGGTATAGTATCCCCACTGAACCACCATTACACCCTCACTGTTAGTCGGTATCCTCTAGAATATGGGGATATGTTCTTGAGACCATGTGTAGATCGGTCAGGCTACCGGTTTAGTGGTTAGTCGGTCCAGGATGTTACACAATTATTGTAGAAACTGCTCTCAAAGATACAAAAGAAAAATGAACCTAGATCTTGTATATTGGTTGCTCTTCTCATATGACAGGAGACTTAAATTTTTTAATAATGAGAAATATTTCAAATAAGGAACAATAACATTTGGAAATGATGAATCTATCATAATCAAAGAAGTTGGATTTGCTATTATTGGGGAAGAGTAGTTGAAATCCAAGAATGATTTGTCTGTTGATGGGTTAAAACAAAATCTTGTTTCAAAACTTTTTCATTAATGAAATAAAGTTGTTTTTAGAAAATGTAGATTTTTTGTAAAGAAATAAAGATAAAAAATTTATTACAAGAGGCCAATTTATAAAAGAAAACTTATTTCAATTTAGTGAAGTTCAGAACTCATGTTATTTAATAATGAAGGAATAAAATCAATTGTGGCATAAAATGTTGGTAAATATGTGTTAGAGAAACATGAGAAAGTTATCAAAGTGATATAGTATCTACAGTATTCCTAATATGTCAAGAAAAATATATTGGTGTTGCATAATTTTTCACAAAGGGAAGATTACAAACTCTGTGCATAAGAAAGTTGATATTAGGTTAACTCGACCCCTAGAACTTATTCATTATGACATATGTGGGCCAATGATAAAATAATCAACTTTCATATATAAGTAATTATCTTCCTTCATTGATGATTTTACTCACATCACTTCTATTATGTATTTGAAACATAAGTCATATGATCTGAAGATGTTTGAAACTTTTAGGAGAAGATATGAGAAGGAATATGGGTATTCTATGAAGAAGTTGAGAACTTATATTGGTTTTGAATACAAGAATAAATATTTTAAAAGTTATCTTAAGAAACATGGAGTTCAGCATGATTTCAATACGCCACACACACCACAAAAATTGTTTTTTCTTAAAGAAGAATAGAAGTTTGGTTGAAATGGGACATACTATGTTACTTGAACAATGTATTTATCATTAATTATAGACAAAATCTATGATAATGGATATCTATATTCAAAATCTATGTTTCTATATGCCAAGTTTTGATATGAATCCTTATGAAATATTCTATGGAAAATCTCCAAGTTTGAAACACTTAAGAGTTTTTGGGATTCCCTGTACATAATGAACAAAGGTGGAAACCTTGGAAAGTTAGATCAGAGAGGTGAATATGGAATATTTCTTGGATATACTCTAGATGGAAGAGGATATAGATTTTTTAACAAAGATACAGGAATATTATTTGATTCTTTTGATGTAAAATTTATTGAAAAATATGAGGAAGATGTGTCACAAACACATGCAGATGAAAAAGAAGAAGATGGTGAAATAATTACTATTAAGAAACATGAAAAGGATTTAGAAAATTATGATAAATCATAGGTGGAATAATCAAACCCAAATATTTCTAGTGATGAGGAATAATTTTGTATATATCATCCTAGTTTGAGGAAGCAATTGGAAGCTCAAAACATATTTGGTGATCAACATCAAAAGGTTCGAACAATAAAAACATCAAAATTTATTACACATACTTATTTATATTCAAAAGTTGAGTTGAAATATATGAATGAATATTTGGAGCATCCATAATGGATTTAGGTTATGAATGAATAGTTGGATCAGATTGAGAAGAATGATACTTGGGAAATTGTATCTAAACCAAATGACAAAAATTTTATTGGTACAAAGTGGTTGTTATGGAAAAATTTGAATGAGGATGGTGAAGTGATAAGAAAAAAATAAATATTAGTTTTTAAATGTTACTCCTAGATTGAAAGCATTGATTTTGATGATACTTTTTCTTCTGTAGAAATAGAATCTTTCTTACAATTGCTGCATAATGAAGTTATAAAATTTTTTAGATGGATGTGAAGTCATCCTTTCTGAATGGATAACTTTATGAAGAATTTTATATTAAACAATTGTGTGGTATTGTTATTGGGAAGTATGAAATTTATGTGTGTAAGGTTAAGAAAGCCTTGTATGGGATAAAGCAATCTCCAAGGTCATGGTACTCCAAATTAGATACCTGCTTAAGGAAGTTGAACTTTAATAAAGGAAGGGTTGATAATAATATGTAAATAAAAGTAAGTAAAAAAGATTTCCCTAATTATTATCATATATATTGATGATATTATCTTTGTTGGTAATGATGAAAGAACTTGTGAAAGTTTTGTTGAAGAGATGAAGAAATTGTATTAAATTTCCATGATTGGTGAAATGAAATACTTTATTGGGTTTAAAACCTCACAAAAGAAGAAACACGTATTTCTTTATCAAGAAAAGTATTCTAAGGAACTTCTTCATAAGTTTGGTATGGAAAATTTGAAACCTATTTCCACACCAATTTAATTGGGAACTAAGTTGACTGAAAATGGGGAAGGTAAGGAAGTTAACTATAAATATTTTCATAAGCTAATTATAAGTTTGTTGTATCTGACTACCTCAATACCATAAATTATTTATGTTTTTATCTTATATGAAATATTCCAAAGTGCTTCAATAGAATAAAATATATTTTTTTGTGAAAATAAGTCTTAGATATATCAAAGGAACAAAAAATTTCTGAATCAGGTATAATAGCTTAGAAATAATTTATTTGTTTTTCTATACATATGTTTATTGGGAAGGAAGTGTTGATGATTGAAAATCCACATCTGGTGGAGTTTTCTTTTTTGGGGAAAGTTTTTTAAGTCGGAATACTAAAAAAATTTCAGAAACTCTTAGAACAGCTAAATCTGAATATGTTTATTCCCCTCAAGCTTCCACACAACTTATGTGGATGAAGACTCAGTTGGAAGACTTACTTGTTGAAATAAAGTTACCTCTACTCTTGGATTGTGATAATCAGAGCACTATAAACCTTAAAATAAATCTAGTACAACATTATCATTCAAAAAATATTGATATCAAGTATCACTTCAACAAAGAGTATGTGGAAAATAATGAACTCAATCTATATTATATTCTTACATCAGAACAAGTTGCTAACATTTTCAAAAAACCTTTATCAAAGGAGGAATTTTTAAAACGGAGGCTGAACATTGGTGTCCAACCTCTTTCTCTCTATGTTTGAGGTATTTGTATCTATACTCTATCTCATATAGTCTTTGAATAGTGTTTTCAAAGGGGGATAATAATTATGTTTCATAAATCTATCCATTGATATGTTCAAAACCTTTTAAGGAATCGTGTATATAGGGGGAGTCGAGGGTAAGCTATGAACTCAACATGTAAGTGTGTAAACTATTCTAAGAATTTGGTGAAGTTATTATAGGAAACTTGTTTTTATGGGAAGAAAGAAGTTATGGAGAGGTGGAATTTTTGAAACATAAAGAAGTTTCATAAGTCACTACTTATGGAGAGCGTAGATTTTTTTTCAATGATTCTTATTTTTTACAATTATTTCACTCACATAAGCTTAGAATTGTGGATAATTAATCCATTTCTTGAGGATATAAATTTCAGTGATTTATGAACCTTGGTTGAAAAAAAATCCAAAGGGGGGTATTTTTGGGACTAAGTTTGAAGAAAGTGGTTTTTTGATGCTAGAAGAAGTTTTTTTTGATAGTTTTTTATTTTATTGTCATTATGAAAAATAGTTTAACTTTGTAAGTTTTAATGACTGGATTAAAGGAGTAACAGACTCATATGATCAAATTCATATTCGATAGGAATGACCATCGGTTTTATATTTATTTTTTAGAAATGTTTGCTGGGTGAAAAGTTTATTCATACTCACCTTGGGTCCATAATGAAGTTTTAGTTATTATGAAAAAGTGTATTGGAGTTTGTATATCTCGATACCAAATCTAATGATGATTTGATTTTTTGTGAGTTTTCAACATCATGATTTTTTTATAAACTTTTTATCCAACCATTTTGAAAGAAAGGGAGAAAATGTGTCTGAGTTTTTTTAGTGGTTTGACAATCGGTTTAAGTTTCTGTTAAAAATATAGAAGGTGCCGGAAGGATGGGAAGTCATATAAATGTTCAATTTAAGTCATATGATGTTATTCCAATCTGAATGTTCTAAAATTCATGAGGAATTAATGATACAAGTAGTATTTTTTGGAAGAAGAAATTTTAGGAAGTCAAAGTCTTTCGGTCTCAGTTCATCAATGTGAGATTCACTGGATGTAATTTTTGTCTAAAGGCAGAGAAGGTTGAAGTTTCTGAAGTTGAAGTTTCTGAATTAATTATTAAATGATCCATTGAAATTTCTGATCCATCAAATGATTCCTTATACTAAACAGGGTTTTACACTGATCCATCAGAGTAATTATAACACCAATCCATCAGAAAAAGGTTTTGGTAAAAATAGGGAATCAGATGCAGAGTACCATCAGAGGAAAATCATAACTGATTTGTTAATGTAGGTCAGTAAGTGGTAATTTTTTGGATAGATAAACATATTTAAAATCAAAAAAAAAATCAACCATTTTCATAAAACAAAAGAAATTTTGTTTTTCAGTGGGTTAAGAACAAAAGTTATGGTGTGTGTTTTCAAGTTGGTCAAAATTCATCGGCAACTGGACTCCATCGGATGTGTTCTAAGGAATATTTAAATAAATTTAAGAAAAATATATTTGCTTTGAAGATATTTTGGATGTGATGTTAAGGGGGTTATGAAGTATAATGAAGTTGAAACAGTGTTTATAGCATATTTTTTACATTTGGTATGAATATTTGGTATGAGAAGTTATTCTTCTCTCATATGTTCAAATGGTATACGGTAATGGAATGGGAGTCTCCAGTATTATATATTTTTTCATCATAATGAATAAAATTGGAATGATAATTAGTATCGGACTGAATAATTTTTAGGAAGTTCAAAACTGGTAGTAGTTGAAAGAAGATTCGATAAGTTTTAAGAAGAATCAAGAAGAGTTGAGAAGTGAAAAAAGAGTCAAATATTGAGTCGAAATGAAATTCAAATTCAATTTTATAGAAATTTGGTTGAGTGGGAAATAATTTTCAAATTTCTAACCATTCCACATTTGGATCACCTATAAATAGAAGAAAAGATATTGTACTTTATGACAATGGATCATTGTTTATGTGTGGGGAAAAGAGAGAAAGAGAAAAAAAATTATGGACAAGGATGTTTCTAGACTAAGTTTTATTGAGGAAATTTATGAACAAAAGAAGTTTAAGGAATAGTCTACTGAATCATATTGTGAAATTAGACTAGGATTTTTTAGGAAAGATAAAGGTGGTATAGAAGTGATTCTGGTGTATCCTTGCAGAGATATATTTATAGACTGTGTAATTGGAATAGAGAAATCATATTGAGCCATCAGACTTAGTTTTTCGTACAAAGTCTAGAAGAGTTATTTTTTACTTACTACTGGGTAGGAAAATGAATATTTGTGACTTGAATAATTAGAAAGTGGAAGTTGATAAGGTTGTATAGTAACATGTTTGGAACCAACTAGTGAAGGTTTCTTAACTTGTTACACAAACTTTTTTTACATCATTTGTGCTAGAAGAAGATCATGCATTATTGTATTAATCATAGTGTTGCACAAGTGTAAGGGTATATCCTAACTATTTTATCTACAAAAAAGGATTTTTTTTTTCTAGTGGAATTTGTGGTATTGGATTATTTCCAAACCATTCCAAGGACTATCGATTCTTATTGAGTTGTGAACCTTGTAAATACTTGTGTTCCTATAGATGTGTAAATGTTTTGTTTTCAACAAAGTTATAGATCTTTAATAGGAGGTGAATTTTGTTACAAACAATAATGACATAAAAGAAAATGAAATCATTGATTCACCCTCTCCCCCTCTCAGTGATACATAGATCCTGGTTGGGAATTTTCACAAGGCAACAAAATTTTGAATATAAGATAAGTTATAGTAAAAATCAACTCAACCAATAATATTTAGACAAGTTTTAGAGATATTTGATTATTTGTATATTAATTTAACCCCCTCATTAGCCCTTTTTACCCTTAATATGGTGACAAACTATTACCATGGTAAGTTTTCATTGTGAATAAAAATGAAATTGACCTAATTAATATATTTTGAACAAGATTATTTCAAATATAGAATCCATTTTCTAAGATTAAATTTCTATAATTTATAGAAATTAATTATAATATAACAGTATAAAATGTATAAAACCCATTTTTAGAACAAAAAAAGGTATTTCTATTCTTAAAAATGAAGTTATACTTATTTAGGAAAAAGAATTTTATAATAGAGGTGACTCCCAATAATTTATTGGATTACTAAAAAACAAATTAATGTTATTTTAAATTTTAACCTTCAAATACTGAATGGAACCATCCAACCATGATATTAAATAAAAATAACCAAGAATAGTTTTTTATTAGTTTAAAATATAGTATCCAAAAATTCATGCATGGGTTTAAAATTTTAAAATAACAGTTTTAAATTCTTTATAATACTCCTTAAGTAAATATCTGGTTGATCCAAAGGTTTTATAAACTTTTAATTCAAGTTTATATCATAGTGATTTCATAAAGTTATGGTATTTTTAAAAAACTGTATATTTCATTATTGACTCAAAAATAAACCATTTTAGAAAAATATAAAAAACACACCCTAAGAAAAAATAAATATGTTGAATCCAAAAATAAATTTCATTTTATCATATACAATTTCAGAAGGTGTCAGAAAATAAATATAATATTCACACAAAAACTATGTAAAAACCATTTTTAGAAAAAAAAATTGAAACATAAAATAAATTTATTCTCAATTTGTGCCTAGTGATAACCATTAGATGATTGTTATTTTATTTTATTGAATATATTATAAATAAATTTCATCAAAATAATTAATCAATAGTGATTAATTTAATTTATTAGGACAAAAATACATTATTCCCTAAAAAATAATTTTTTGAAATATATCTTTACTATCAAATGATTTTATCTCCATTTATAAAAAAATGATAACTAATGTATGAATAATTATTAATTATTTTTCATGTATATAAAAAATTAAATAAATTTAATACTCTAAATAATATAAATTTATCTTCTAATGGTAACATATAAAATATAATGAAAAACCAATTTTTATAGAAAAATTATGCTTTTAAACTTTAATTGTTCTTAACCATATATGATTTAATTTTTATCATTTAAAATTGAGCACTTATTTCTTATGAATTAATCAATAAATTTTTATTATTAAAACTTTTCTACATATATTTCATAATTTGGCCACTTCTATTCATACTATCTAATCTAATTACTAGGTTATTATTGTCATATTTAAATAATAATGGTGTGGTTCATTTAATCTCGTTATTTTGTGTGGTACATGATATCAAGTGTAGTATTCATTTAAAGTAATATAAACTAAAATCTTGGGGTGTTACATTCTTTACCCCTCAAATAAATTACATCCTAAAAATTTTATCTCATGTCAGATGAATAAAGGAATTGATAACATTTCATAATCAATTCCAATGAGTATAAGATAAATATACATAAGTGGAAGGAAATATAGATTATATTCCCTTTTGATGATAACTTTAATATCTAGGTTTTGACTAGAAAACATATCATTTCCTAAATATTTCTTAAACCATACATTTACTATGATCATACTAGTATTAGTGAAATAATTTCAAAAACAATTCCTTGATAGTTAAGTGCTATTTTTCAGATGAGACTCAATAGATTTATCTTCCTTTTCACTAGGGATTTTCTAACAATAAGATATATAATATGAGAAAATATAATTATTTATTTATTTCTATAATTTTATTCTTTATTTAAGTTTTGAGTAGTTTTACACCTCTATCTAATATTGTATTCTAAATGATAAATGATGAATTTTTCATGCCTCAAACCCTAAAAATAAATTTTAATGGATCATAAGTTCCAGAAAATGATGAAAATTTATTACTCCTCTTTCCATCCATTTACCAAAACCAAAATGATTAACATAAGTATGAATAATCAATTATATGAATAAATAATAATTTAATCTCATAAACATTAATAATTACAACCAAATTTAATCTTAAATCAATCCATAAATAACTAAGTTTTAATATCTTTAAAATATTCTAGATCAAAATTGAAACCTAAAGATCATAAATATTTGATCACATATTCTTCCAAGATCAAACTAACATGTTTCACCAAACAAAATTAATTCCTCATATGATCACATACCAAAATTGTATGTGTAATATTCATATATTTTCCAAAATATTCTAATCATTACTATAAATAACCTGAATTTCCATAAATCCACAATAAAAGCATATATGATTCCAAAATATTACTTAATATTTATTTCTCAAATAAATTCACAAACTAGCCTTAATTTTACATTAACATTAATCATATAATGTTCCCTAAAAATTATGATAAACCTTAATCCTAATTAACCATAATTTTCTCAATAATAAATAATATATTAACCTTAAAGGTTATCTATACATTTTATCCACAATATAATAACATTATTCCCAAATTTTCTTCATAGTAAGTCACATGATAAACCTAAGGGTTATATATACCTCAATCACATATTCTTCTTAAACCCCAATAAATGTCTCCAAAAATATCCATAATCATCTTAAATTCTCATTATATAAAACCATAAAATGGGTATATTTTTCTTTTAACATATTATAAAACTTTTACTTTTTAACCCATGATAGAATATAAAAATATTAAATTATCCTCATTTGATAACTTCATAACCTCTAAAGTTATACAAACCATTTATTTGATACTAGATATAAAACCATGTATTTTAAACATCCCATAATTACATGATTTATAATAAGGGGTTCAAATTATTAAATTTTGAGGATATTTTTTATTTAAAGTTATAGGGAATCAGAAAAAAATCATAACATAACAAAGTGAACATTTCCACACATTATACATTTTTTCTAAAAAAAATAGGTTCTTATGTTTACATTTATGTTTCATTCAAGATACTTTTTCTTCATTCAAGATGTGTCACCATAGAACTTGGCATAATCCCTATACATCCTTAAGCCCTATGAAAAATATTTTAAAAAGAGGGATAAGAAAGACAAAGCTCAGTAAGTGGTAAAAAATAAAGGGAACCCATTAATCCATTTGAAATTTATGAAAACCCATAATAAAGTTTTCCTTTATATATAATAAACATAAAGCTCAAAATAATCATTTACATACTCATAAAATCAACTTTATAGCCCAAATTTTTTAATAAATGTTTTGTAATCAAGCATAAAGGAAAAAATCATAATCAATAAGGTAACTTAGGAAAACATTTTCACCCATGAAAATTTTTCCTTGAAAAACAACCATTTCACCTTTATAATATCATAAAAATTACTTTAATCGGGAGTTCATTTTCATACCTTATGGAATAGAAATATTTCCTTTAAACTTGTAGCAAGATTTAAAAAACTATGTAGGTATCTTTGGAAATTATCTTTACAATCTCCATTACAAGAACCCTTACAAAGGAATAACCATCATGGTTAATTCCAAAAAATCTCTTAGGATTAACTTATATCAAATTAACACTATCACATTACCCAATACATTAGAGATATATATCAGGATCACCAAACATCATAGTAATATCGATCTCACCCATCATCAAAATATATAAAACCTTTCATTTCCATCATAAAACTCATAAAAATGGCATTTTATCCCTTAAGAAAAATCAATTTTAGTTTTCTCATAAAATGAGATGAAATATCCTTTTATTTTAAAAATATTTAAGAAATATCAAAATAAAGGGAAAATTTAGTCATATGGTAAACTAAAATATCTAGGTGTTACAATTAAAATCACTAAAAGTAGAAGTACAAGAGGTATACGAAAAGGCCACTCCATTCTTCATTTTCTCTTTTTCAGCATCTCTCTTCAATCTGCTTTCATATTACATTAAAGTACCAATCAAGTCATCAAGAATTATATTATTCAAATGTTTAGTATAATTTATAGTTTTCCACTTCAATTCCCACTCCTTCAGAATAATATCAATAACTATTTCAATAATATGTTCTTCCAGTAATTTTTTCTCACCCGAATATTGTAAACTATTTCCAATAGTCATAAAATGTTGATGCATTTGAGTCACTATTTAACCAGGTAGGAATTAAAAATCATAATAGTTTTCCCTTAACATAGATCTTCAAGTTTCTAACACCTTAGAATTTCCAAAATGTGTAACCTCTAGATTCTTATATATTTTGTTTGTTTTCACATGAGATGATATCTAAATGTAGATATTCTTGGTCTTCAAACACAATAGAGTATTCCTCGCTTTTTTTATTTTCTTGATATTAAAATTTTTATTCAAAAGTAAAATAAACAACCATTTTACCAAGAAAATTATAAATTCTAGTAATCATGAGAAAATTATCAACATAGATATTAATGAAAATATATTTCATAAAATCATGACAATATCCATAATCCACTTTGTTAAAAATAGGTTGTCTGCTTGGATTTAAATTCTTAAGAGTTACAATCAAAAATCCTATCATAAAAAAGAGAATATTTCTTCTACAACATAGTTAGAGTTATAAGGAAAACTAAGATAAATTTTGGTAAACTAATAAGAATTATAAACAATTTATGTTTTAAGTAGAAACCGGATATAAAACCAAATGTTTGTATAAGCTACCAAATGTTAGTATAGGTCAAAAATAGATTATTCTAAAAACCTAGTAGAAACTTTCACTAACAAAAAAAATTCCTAGATAATACGTGGAAGGTCCAAAAAAATTAGGGTAAATTATAGTTTAAAATAAAATTATAATTTTCTAACACCCATAGGTTTTACCTTGATTAGATATACAATATTTTGATCAAGTTGAAAATTATCAGAGTATATCTGTAAAAGAACCAGGAATTAATACTATCACAAATTCAAGAACTTATGATTAAGTTGATAAAAATAGTGGAGAAAAATAAAAAAAATAGTGTTGAATGGCTATATGAACACTCTTAAAAAGGATATTATAAATCCAATTTGCTTTAAATTTAAGTGGTAAGGAAGTCTGTAAACCTGAATTTAGGTATCCTCAATTTTAAAACTATCAGAAGTTCTATCTACCTATCCTTATAAACCCTTGACTTAAACCAATGAGAAGGTTATATGACTTCTTATTCCTGAAATAACTTGATCAAAATGATCATATACACTATCTTCATATCCCCAGAACCCCTTAACATACTTTTTAGAAACATGTTTCTCACACTAGAAGAATTATCTTCTTTACCAGAATCCCTCAATCTCAATGATTATAAACTCAATGACTATAAGGTAAACTAAGATATCTTTCTAGGTAAACCTCACACAATGGTATCTCTTAGATAAAATTCTCAGAAATAAAATTTATATTAATCTAAATCTATCTCAAGGAAATAAGTTATTGTACCACTTAAAAATTACTAGAGACTTTCTTATCCTGAAGTAACATTGCTTATATCTTCATGAAGTTGTATCTACATTTATATAATTCATTTTAATTAACTCCAATGTTCAAATTACTCTCTCTTCAGTACTAGTTATAACTACATTGGAATCTTTATTATCACCTTCTGATGAACTTTTCTTAGATATTCATCTTAGAATGAAGTTATTCCTACACCGCTATAATGCTAGTACACAAAATGAATGTAATCCTTAATATAACATCTAATCACTAGATTTTCATATTTCTTTTCAAGTTCTCTAAAACTTAATTTATCTAAAATTTATTTCTTTACAACAAAAATAGTTAAAACAAGATTCAAGTTAAATAAAATTCATATAAAGTGTATTGTGATTTTTAAAACAAAAGAAAAAAGTGATTCATTGACTCAAAAAATACTAAAAAATATATTAAGGTAATATATAAAAGAATTATTCATAAATTCATTAAGATAGTAGGGCAATTTATAATTTTAAAAGATATCACTATCAATTAATTATTTTTATACCTTTTATGAACGATTTTATTTGGTATATCTTCCCTCTCTGCCTAAAGATAATGATACCATGATCAAAATCCACATTTGATAAATATTGATCCTCACCAGGTTAATCAAAAAAATAATAACTAATAAGAATAAGATACTTATTATTTATCGTGATATTGATAAGTTAATGATAATAAATACATAGATTCATTGAACTATCCTTATTTTAAACAAATAGGATTTTTTCACCCTATAGTGTAACACCCCAAGTTTTTCTAAAAATAAATTGAAATTCATGAAACTTTGTTTTAAGTAGATATTTATAACTATCCTTTAAACATAATTTTTCACACTTTTATGTTTTTAATTTCAAGAAACGGTTGTCTATAATTATGATCAGTAAGTTATTTTGAGTCTGAAAGAACTAACTTGTTTTTTTAGTAAATAGTAACATACATTTATGAATAGTAATATGAATAGTAATATGACCTTTATGAATAGTAAATCATATTATTATTTTATTTTCTTATGGATATAAGATAATGAGGTGTCGATTAATTTTTCAAGGTGTTAAAAAAAGTTATAGATTTAAAACTGTTATTTTTTACTAAATTATGATTTTATTTAGAAATTAAATTAATAATATTTAGAAAATTATTTTCAAAAAATGGAGTTCATTTTTTAATTCTATGCATTGAAAAATGGTTATGGTGAATTTTTGGGATTTTTCTGAAACAGTTGAATTCTCGGTGAATAGTAAAAATATAGTTTTAGTTTCGTTGTGTTTAATGACATCATTAAAAATGTAATGATGATGTAATAATTCTTTTATACTTGTTCACATTAAAAAAAATTATGAGGTGTTCTAAGTGGCCAATACCATGGGAAAATACCATGGTCAAGCCCATGGTTTTTCAAATACCACTAATGAGGTGTCCCTTGGAAATTAATAAAATATTCCCTCATTTTTGCTATAAATACCAACTGATTCCTTCATTACAGTCATTACAAATTCCTCATAAATTAATATCTGGTATTATTACCTCCATATTAGTCCTCCCAAGGTGTTATAAATCCCCCAAGTTCCCAACCTTCAGGTTTTAGGAGTTACTCTACAAGGTAAGGGAATCCACCACCCTTCTCTTTTTCAAGCTTTCATTTTATGTTATTCTTTTTAATTTCAACTGGATTATGTTGAGATACATCATTAAATATCCCCCTTAATATCCATATTATTTAATAATGATGAGATACCCCTTTTATCTCATCAAAATATTTTATGAAATTTTAAGCGATGTCGTTAGGCTGCCAAATTTTCATAAGGGATTTCTCAACTTTTCTTTTATTTTGAGATTCCTTTATTTTCTTTTTATTTATTCACCTACCATTATCCAAGAGGAATGAATGATCCAGTATCTTACATATTATTTATTTCATCATGTTTATTCAAGACTCACCATTATATTCCTTCTCCTCTTACACTTATTCAATAAATTAAAACATCGTCTGTGATGTGTTGATTTATCGACATCGTGGACGATGTGATTTCAATTTCTTTTACTTCCTTCAAGACTGGTCCTGAAACCTTTTTTATGGTTGAACCAGATTTTAATTTATTTATTATAACATATATAATGTTCTGGAATCATTTTGTACATATATTATTAATTTATAAAACAAAATAAGTTCTTTACGATCGAAGAATTGCCAAAATGACTTAAACAAATATCAATAATTCTTTAACTTAGGAAACATCATCTTGTCAGAATTAAAAAAGATAAAAGGTGTAATTTATGGTTTTTTAAACATTTAAATACCACTCCATTCCAATTATGGAGTTTTACTCCCAGTCGACAAGAATATCCATCATGAACTGATCATGAAAATCATGTAAAGAACGCATCCAAAACAATGGAACGAACAAAATACTAAAAATTAAAGGGTGAAATTATGTTATTAAATAATTATATAAGATATTATAAAGATTAATATGTTTCTTTAAGATATTAATATCACTATTTTAACCATTATACAGGAGGTTTAAACTAGTTTTAAGTAATACAAACCCGAGGTAAGGAAATTCTTAACCTGATTTCCATTCTTTGGGTTAACTTTCTACTTCATTATTTATGTGGTATTAAAATTGTTTGTGTGATCAAAATTATTTATATTATGATTAATTATGTTTATTTATATTGTATATACATATTCCATTCACTATATTAAGTCTCAATTCAATTATATTATATTTTAAGGGGATTTTCTTGTAAAATCCTCTTTTAAAATTATGTTTTACAAAATTCAAAAGCAGTGTTTTTATGAAATTATTCATGTTGTATGATTATTTTCTAGTTCTTGGGCATTTTTTATGATGATATGTGGGACCTATATCTGCCTCCAATTCATTGGGTATGTGTATTTTGGAGGTTGACCGTATGGTTACTCCAAGTGTAACTGTGATGGTTACACAAATTGTAAGGTAGGCGTGAGGATTACAAATTATAAGATGTCCAAAAGGGTTATAAGATCATGTAAGTAAAATCCCCAATATACCTTTATGATTATATTTATGTTTCTTAAATTTTTTGGGAATATTTAGGAAATCTCAAGTTTCACAAATTAAGTAATTATGGGTGAAAATAATTTCATACGTTACAAGTATTCACGGACTATTGTGTTCTTTCCTTATTTTTATATCCCTTAATGAGATTTTTGTGCTCATCCCAAGTTTTTAAATGATTTTCATAGGTTATAAGCATGTGTAATAAAAATAATTAATCCATGTTAAATTTTATGAATATTTTTTAAGGAATTATGTTTCATTTGAAAAGTTTTATATTTTGGAAAAAATTAATACTATTTTTATAGTATCCACTCTGTATTAATGTGTAATGTTATGAATGTGTTATGTCCCAATTATCTAAATATATAAAATTGAAAAGATACTCAATGTTAAAGGAAGTTATTTCTTGACTAAATTAAAGATTATGTAATGTGGTAAGTCTGGGTCCTTATACATAGTGTAGCACTTAGGTATATAAAACCCTTGTATAAATTCTATTGTAACTACTTCTTCAATACCTTCAATTAAAAAAGGGATATTCTATAATGACTCTTTGATATTGGCATAGATCCATGTATGAGTTAAATTAAAAACCCAATCTCATATTCTAGAGGTATATTATGCATATCTTTAGAAAATACATCAATATATTCACATAAAATTGTAATATATTCAATATTGAGTTTCTTCTAAACCATTTGAGCCATGTATTCCTCATTATTCGGTATCAGGACCCATATTAAGGAATTATTTTCTAAAGGGAGTTCATAATCATAATTTCATTGATATTTTATCATGGGGTTTTTTAGGATATGAAATTATATTTCTCTATCATGATAATTGATATGATCTATATGTAGAGGGAGCCTAACAATACCCAATATCACATAATTAAGGGAAAAATTACTAGATTTATATGAAGGATTTTCCCACAAATCTCAATCGGATAAGAGTTATATACATTTAATTAAATAATTGAAAAACTATTTATTTTCAATGATAATTAAATATCTAATTTTTGATATGGTGAATCAATACTCTTAGAAAACATGAAATATATGAACATTGTGAAGAACCAGAATCAAATAAGAAATTTATAGTTCTGGATTGGATAATGAGTACACCATTCACTACTTAATTATTTTTATCCACTTCTATCATAGTGATTTCATGGGATCTACCTTTTTCCCATGGTCTTAGAGGTTACTGATATATATTATTCTTATTAAAATATATATTAGTGAATTGATTTTCATAATGTCCAAATTCCTTAAATTTATTGCATTAAAGGGTGGGTAGTTCATTATTTGGGGACATATTATCCTCTATTATGTTATTTGAACTATTCAGATTTCTTTGATAATTGTGTTCTCAATATCATGTTATACCACATGTAAAACATCTAACTAGTCCTATAATGAAATTTATTATGAGCTTCATCCTACTTTTTTGGCATGTAAATGGTTGAATTTTGCTTTCCTTCATGTGATTTATCATTCATAATTCCATTAAAATCTATTTTATTTTTATTATCTCCAAACCCATGATAATAATGAGAGTTTATAATTTACATTTCCACCTTAAGTGTGTATCAAAAAACCTCTTCATAGCTACCAAAACCCCTTATGTATAATGACTTTTGAAGGTTAGGTTATAATCCACTAAAAAAAGATATATTTTTCTCTCATGATTCATAATGACATTGGGGACATACCATGTAGTACCTATGAATTTTTCCTTATATTGACTATTTTTTCCACCTTTTTTAGGATTTTAATGAATTATTTCTCCATTGTGATGCGAATAATTAGGGGAAAATATTTGGTAATGAGTATTCTCTTAAACACATCTGATTACTTGGATTCAATTTATTCTTTTTGCCTTTTTTTAATCAATGTCCACTATTATTCTAATTTAACTTATAAATGATAACCAAAAAAATTAACTTTTTTATAATTCAATCATTTAAGAATAATAAAAATAATGTTTTTAATGTTAATTCATTACTCAGCGATTAAGGGATCAAAAGAAACACTAAATTATGGTATTTGTTAATGCATGGAGGACTCGATAGAATATTTCTCATTATTTAGAAAGTTTGGTAGATTAGTGTGGTTTAGGTTATTACTCATAAACTGAGATAGAATATCCATGATTTTTTCACACCATCACTCAACCCATTTGGTTTCTCATTGAGACGATCACTGCATTTTCCATCACATACATTATTAACTTCATTCCTCCTATTTTCATAGATTTAATGAAAAAAAAAGGTTAAACATGATTACTAAACAATAATATCTTAATAAAATTAGAGTAAAAAATATCTAAATATGAAAAATAAAACCTAATATATATTTTCATATGACACATTCTTATGAGATTTTTTGTTCAACCTAGGTTGAATTGAGTTTATTTCTCTTATACTTCTTAACATAATCCCCAAAAATAACTAAACCCCAATCCAATATCAAATGAGATGATCTAAACATAACATACATATATCTTACATCATTCTATATAATTTATGTTTTTAAACTCATAAATAAACACACTCCTAGAACCCAAAGGTTTAATGTATTTGGAGATTAGCTGTATAAAAATATAATTACACAATAGTCTTCAAAATATATAATAAAATTCTTACATACATGAAATACTCCTAGAAATATTCTTATAAATAATTTCCAAAATAAAAGGGAAACATAAGGAGTTTGATCAAATTCTTAATAGAGTAAAACATATCATAAAGTCATAGTGGATTAAATTATAACCATATGAGAATACATGAAGATAAATAATTTATTAAAAATATTGTGTGATAAAAAGAGTTGATAACAATACAAGATAGAAAAACATAGATCCTGGAATGGGAACATAGGACCATAAAAGGATTATCATGTAAGCATTACACATATACCACAACATGGAAATATGTGACATTAATCATAAACCGTAGAAATGTAACATGGTAATGGGGCACAACCATAATCATATAAATCATAACATATGTCAAGGTTAACCCCAAATACCAACATAAAATAGGTGATCTTGCATCACTTCATACGTCTCATAACATAGTGGATCGAGTATCACTATCAGTGTCCCATAGTGGATTGGTCATCACTACTCATGTCCCATAAAAATATAATGAGATATAAATTTGTACCCAATGCATTAGAGGGCTATATCGAACACAAACATCATATAATGATAAACCATACATATTCATGCAACATGAAATCCACCATTCATCAAATATTGGTTAACCCATCAAAAGTAAATGTGTTACATAACATTTCAAATGGTGCCTCATAATAATAACTCAAGATTTGGATCATTCAATACCAAAAATTCAATCACATAAAATAATAATAACAAAATAAAATTTATAGGTAAATATATAAAACATAACTACATTTAATATATATCACATAGTTATAGAGAGGAGAACAAATGAAAAATCATAAAATGAATTTTCTTAAATATTTTATAACATTGAAATTAAATTAAGATATAAATCGCTTTAAAAATTATTTTTTAAGGGGTAAAAATAATGATTTTAAAACCTAATTTTTATAAAAAAATCCCAATAATGTAACTTTGAAAATAATTAAAGTTAAAGAATAAAAAATGTGGTTTGGAAGATACAAAATATATGGCAGTGGAAATAAATGTCTTTCAAGCCTTTTAAATGGTTTTAAGGAAACCCGCATCAATAAAAGAAATATAAAATTTCATTTTGAATAGAGATAAAGGTAAATATGAAAGGTTTATAAAATAATACAAATTTTTCTTTCAAGATAAGAAAAAAGAAAACATTTTTGGTATAAAAGAACATGGGCATGGAATAAAAATATCCAATATAGAGGATGGGAGTCATTCTTAACAATATCATATTTTTATAAAGTAAGAAATTAATAAAAGATGAAGATATTGATATGGAATTGTAATTCACCTAGATAAAAGATAAAATAAAATATTTGATAGAGAAGGGGGAAAGGGAATAAAACTTATAAGGGAATAGTTAAAGAAAAAAAGGTATGACTCAATTAAAAGGATATTGATTCAAGAAAAACCCTTACTTGGGATTTTCTCTTGATCATACATGCCCAAACCTCTTATATAATCAATTTATATTTATTAATCCTCTATATATGAACCTTTTTTATATTTATTTTACTTGATACCATTTATTTAAAATTTCTTATAACCAATTCATTAGTCATTCTTTTTTAAAGTTAGTATTTTGGTATTAATTGTCCCATTTATTATATATTGTATTCAGTATATAAATTTCAGTCCTTGATCCTTAATCACGTGTTCATAAAATTCTAAATGATTATTGAGATTATATAGGTGTGTTTTATATATTTCTAAATTCCAATGATTATTTTATGGAAGTTATGGAGACAACTCATAAAGAGGGGCTAAAATGTCATTTATTATAAATTTTGATTCAATGACAAATAATTGATTCTATTAATGAATATAATTAAATATATTACCATTAAATAATTTTTAAAAAAATTAAATTCATTTTTATTACAACATATTACTATAATTTATGTTTTATTCATCACTTCATGATATAAATGTTACAAAATTGTTCATGAAGGTGGTAGAACCAACCCAAAAAATAAAATATTGTAATGAATGAATAAATAAGAACATTTTGTTGTATATATATAATATCATCTTTAAATAAGAATAATAATTTAAAAAAATTAAAGTGAATAATTAGATTGATGAAGAGATGGATGATGAATATAAAGACAAATTCTTAAGGAGAAGTTAACACTTATATTGAAGGTTTGAATATCCTCTTTGTGAACCTTTCAGATATAAAGGATTTTTGAATCCTTATTATGAATATAATTTTATGAAAATGGGTGAGACTTATTTAAGATTAAATTTTTTTTCTATTATTCAAGAGGAAACTACAGAAAATGTGTGCTTTGAGGTGGGTATATGAGGGGTCCTTTTATAGGTGATCTTGAGTGGAATTTTTAAAATACTCATTCTTGAATGTGTAAAGAATACAATTTTACATTTAAAAGTGGATAAAGAGTGGAAAAATAATGGGGATAGGTCTTGAACTCCGTCATCCACACAATTTATAGATAATTTTTGAGATATTTTAGGACCGTATCACTTAATTTAACCTTTTTAACTCATTTTAACTTTACTGTGGTAACTTAATTTTTACCTTAGTACCTTATTTTTTATCTAAAAATAAAATTGAAGTTATTACCTAATTTTAAATATTAATTACAAATATTAAATATATTTTATTGGATTCAATTTCTAAAATTGATATAAAAAATATATCAATATAAGAACTCATAACACATAAAAAACAATTTTTAAAAAATATATATTTTAAGCATAAAATGGATTTATTATTATTACTTAGAAATTAATTATCATTAGATGAATATTAATTTATTTTATTGAATATATTATTAATAATATTCATTAAAATTATTCTTTGGTAGTGATTAATTTAATTAAGTTAAAAAATTCTTTGCACATAAAAAAATTCTTTGAAAATTATCTCTTTTTAACCATAAATGATTTCATTAATAATTCACTAAAATTTATTATTTATTTAATAATAATTAATTGAATATTACCAATAAATTTTTATTAAAAAATTCATGTAATTAAATTCATTATTTAAAAATAAATTTTATAAAAATTCTAAATGTATAAAAATATGCATAATAGTGAAAAAAAATTAAAAAACATGTCATTTATTACATTAATAATTACATTTTTATATAATCCTAACTTCTATTTAATAAACCTATAAATAACTATTCATATGACCTAAGGGTGATATAAGTATTGGTGTCAAAATTGGGTGGTGATTCGATAAGCATGGATCTCTTAATGATTTCCATGATCTTAAACTTCTCCTATAAACAATTTTTCTCAAGAGTAAATGTTGATGTTCTACTTAGGATTATTCTAGAAAAAATAATAGTAATTCTACATAATTTCCAAGATCAAAAAATTGAGCCTCATAAAAAATAATTTTATTACTTTATTCCATTGTTTCTCATTTCTATACTGATTTCATAATGTAGTTACGTCAATTTATACCCTCTAATTCAACAGTTATATTACAACGGTCACATTTTAATCAAATATTACATCCAATAAACTTATAATTTATCTCACTAATTCATATTATGTCTAATTAAGTTATCTATGTTCATATATTCCCAATTTCCATAGAATCCCAATTTCCATATGATTGATGATGAAATATATAATAGTCATATTACATTCCTATATATAACCTCCCACACATCATCAAAATCATTCATCTCTTTATCTCATTTATTTTATAAAAAAATATACTGTGTTTATAATGTTTTTTATTATTTCTATAGTTATCATCAGCAATATAGTCCTCAAGACAAATTCGGATGAGAAATATTTCAATCTTATTTTATTTTTATTTACTTGTGATTTTATTCCTTTTCTAATTTTCCTAAATTTTATTCATTTATTTATCTTTCAATGTATTTGATTTTATATTGTAATGTTCTAAATTAATGAAATAAGTCAGTTATCATTTTAGTTTTATGTTTCATAAAATAAAATTTATAAAATTTATTAAATATAATGTCTTACAAAAAATATGGGTTGTTACTAAGCTTGTCATTTTTTGATTGTGGGACCTACTCAATGTTGATGGGATACCTTGGTTCAATAAAAGATGATTTAGGGGTTGTTCTGGAAGGATTTACAAGAATTATTCTTTAATAATTTCTATCTATATTCATTGGGGACAAATAGAGGCTAAGATTTCATGTAAATCAGCTAAGGAATATATCCATTATCGATTATGCCTCCAAGTTTATGGAATTTATCCACTTTTATTTAACCTTATGAGGTGATGAGACTTATAAATACAATCTATTTTAGTATAGGATATAGTTTTAGACTTAATCAAAGGTTTGTCTCTTTTGTTTTCCTATTTTTATGGTATTGGTAAAAAATTATCTCATGATATAGAATGATATTGAGGAAGAGAAGAGGGATTCAGCGGGAATATATTGATCTTGTTATCACAAGAAGAGGAATGGAGATGATTATTGTAAGGATAGTGAGTATTCAAGTGTCCAATGTAAGACTTTTTCTTCTCCTTATTCTAGAGGAAGGGTATTTTTAGGGTTTTATAAGTGATTTTGAATAGATCATTCTCGATATTTTTATCTTAGTTGGCCAAAATAGTGTCACTCTTATAGCAAGGTGGGACATATCTGGAAGTTTATTTAAAAGGAATATTAGAGGAGTTTATTCCATGATTCATCCTCCTCATATATATCTTATGTATAGGATAGTTCACTATAGAAGCACATGAGCCGTATGTCATCTAGGAGATCTGGTAATGCAACTAAAAGAGGTTCTCAAGGACATGTTCATTGAGGATATGTTGTACAGAGGAGTCAAGGGACCCAAGGAAAGGTTCATATAATAAGGTATTATTAGTTATTTATTATTTTGTAGGAACTGGTATGGATTCTTCAACAGTTATATGTATGATATTGGTTACCTCTATTATGTTCAGTGTGTTTTTTTATTTTTACACCTCTCGTTCTTTCACATCTTCTTGTTTGATTTCTGATCAAGATTTGGATTTTAAGTTTGTTTCTAGATTTTTATCTATGGATACCCCATTATGAATATGATAATATTTTATCATATAATTCCAATCTTGTTCTATTTATATCGGTATTTATAGTTGTCTTTTGTATTTATTTATCTTTGAGATGACAGACTTTGATGTGATTATAGAAATGGAGTAGTTGTCACATTTTGGGCCTATATTGATTTCTACTAAATATTTATGACATTCTTTCCATATTTTGGTGAATCATAAGTTTTTCTAATAGAATGGGACTATCATTATAGAAGATCCGATTATTATTTCATGTAGCTAAGGAGGATTTCATCTTAGGTAGTAGAAATATATCTTGGGTTTGTGAATTTTTCTTGCAATTTTTTTAATCCAATGGTTTATTAGTATCAGGATATGTTTCATTAAGATTTTACAATATTTATACTAGAGATAATGGTGAATTTTTTATTGACTTGGTACCTAGTATTAAACTTATCAGTATATATCTTTATCATATGGTTTCAGATAATCTTATAGAGTTAAATACTAAGTTGTAAGATCATTAATCCAAAGGATTCATAAAGTTGAGTGTGATTACATGGAGTGTACTTGTGATTTTTGATAAAAATTTGTATGGTAGCCTATAATTATGTATAAATTTTTAAAGATTTAAATAGGTTAACATTAATAATTAGTGACCTTTTTCATGTATTGGTGATTTTTTTGATTGGTTGAGAGGGGATGTGTGGTTCTCAAAGATTAATCTATGATTGGGTTAAAATCATTTGAGAGTATGAGATAAAGATATGAAAAATACATCCTTTCATTCATGGTATATCCATTTTTATTTTTGGTGATGTCTTTTAGGGTAAAAACACACCAACTATGTTTATGGCCTTGATGAACTATGTTTCTCATCATTATTTGTATTCCTTTGTGATTGTGTTTATTGAAAACATATTTATATACTCGCAATCCTATGAGGTATATAGTGAAAAAAAATTTATCACCTTCAAAACATTGTGAGATCATAATTTATATGAAAAGATGTCAAACTTTCAATTATGGATTTAAGAGGTAAAGTTTTTTGAGCATGTTATATATGAATTAGGAATATCAGTGGATTTTGAGAAGGTGGCTTCCATGATTTCATGATAGATTCCCAAGAATGTCTTCAAGATCTAAAGTTTATTAGGTCTTGTAAGGAATTATATTTAGTTAATCCAATACTTGTCTCATCTAGATACACAAATGATAGTATAATATTGGAAGGGGGTGGAGTTTCAATGGGATGATAAGTGTGAGATTGCATTTTAATAGCTAAATAAGATATTGACATCAACACCAGTTATTATTTTACTAGAACCAAGAAATAGTTATGAGGTAAATCATGACACCTCCTATATGGGATTAGTATGAGTATTAATTCAGGAGGTCTGAGTGGTGCAATATAATTCTTAATAGCTGAGGTCACATAATAATAATTTCCCTAGTCATGATCTTGATTAGGTCACTATTGTTTATGTTCATGAATATTGGTGGCATTAGCTATTCAATGAGAATTTTTTTGTTTTTATCAAATAAAAATGCTTGAATTATATACCAAAAGGATTTAAATTTATAAAAATAGAGATAGTCAGAACATATTTAGTTCTTTTTTTTAGATAATATATACTACATGGAAAAGTAATGTCAATGTGGATACATTGAGTAGGAAATATCAAGTGTATGTTGTTTTAGAGTTGAAATAATAGTCGAAGTTGATGTCAAATTTCTTAGAAATGTATATCCATATATATGAGGATAAGAGTTGTGTTTTTTTGGAACCTTTGAGAATCACCTCAAAATTTATGGAGTGGATGAAATAAGGACAAAGTTTATATTCTAAATGCTAAGTTTTCATGAAATATTGTATCGTGGGGAGTATATACTTGAATGACTATTTAGTAGTGATTCTATTTTGTATTTAAATGTTTATTTTTATGTTAATATGTCTCAATTAGAATAATTACCAAGATATTTTCATATATCTTTATGGGCAATTCGTCCTATTTTGACTAAAATATACCATAGTTTTTTATAACACTTTTAGTGGCTGGGTATGAAATAGGACATCGTTGGGTTTTTTCAGTATATTACACCTATCAATGGTTGAAAGATAAATATTAAATATTAGTAGGAAATATCTATTAATTACTCATTATATATTGGAAATGGGATGATTTCACCATGAATTTCATGATAGGTTCATATGATTATAGAAGGGAAAGTTTTTGGTTTGGTTTATCATAGTCCAACTCAGGCAATCACCAATCTGGGCACCCAAGACAGTCTAAGGCATGGCCCGAAGGGAATTCCCAGTCCCCATGGGATAGAAACAAGTGTATTGGAATATAGAACACTCTTAGGTAATGGTTTCATCCAAAATATAGATAAAAATGACTTAAAACATAACATTAATAAATGGAAATCGTAAATAAAAAAACAATCACACACTACTGTAAAAAAATACTAATACAAACATCAATCCAAAATAAAACTGATGGGATGGGAAGCCAAGATATTAGAAAAATTTCTACATAAGCAGTCTATAAAAAGTACCAAAATAAAAAATAATAATCAATGACTCATATCCATGTGATATGGGGAATCATCCCACCAACATGTCACCTCTACATAACCAAAAGAAGTTATCTTGAATTCCCACAACCTCTAAGTGGATCTTTTCCTTTTCCTATAACAAATAAAATAAGTTTTGTATACACTATTTGTGTATACAAGGTGTGAGAATAAAAAGCCTCATAGGATCCCACCAAGGGTTCCATATAAATCCTTTTTTTAGAGAAAATAAATCATATTAATTAGAACATGATATATGAAAATAGTTTTAAAACATCCCAAGAAAATAAAAACCCTATTAAAATGATTTTTTTGGAATAAGGAGTGTGAAATAAAACTTTTAAAATAACTTTTCAAAATTTGGATCAGGGTATTTTACCCAAAATTTACTAATGATAGGGAAATCCAGTAGTATAATGTCCCTAATTAAGGCAGTTGACTCAATTAATGGGATGGATAATTAATGACTTCATTTTATAGTGGGGTCGCAACATAAAATACTTCACCAATCTGGGTAAAAAAACATAACTAGTGATAGGGACCTCATCCTTTATAAGATAACCTACCCAAGAACCCTGAGTTTTTTCCATAAATTTCCATCAATATAAACAACCAATATTTATCAAATCATTTAAATTCATTTTTAACACTTATATAGATGAAAAAATATAAAAGAACTATTTTTATGTTAATCAGTTAATAAATAATAATTAAAATGTTTTTATAGTATTTTATAATTAAATTTAAGGATCCAATCATTCATGAGTTTGAATAATAATGGAATAAATGGAACCACCTACATCAATCCAAACCAAACAACTTGAAAATGGTCTAAATCCATAAGAAAAAGAGAGATATAACCCCAAGAAAAAACCCTAAAAATCAAATACATATCAAATAAATTTGTATATAATGATCCTTAGGTCTCCATGGCTTCAATGAGATGTAATAACCATAAAAAGGATAATAAAAACCTCAAAGGAAGGAATAGGTAAAACATACTTTGTGATTTATTGAAATAAAATAAAGAAAAACCATAATAGATCCAACAATGAGGAAGGGGGAGGTACCTTATGCATGAGAGGGGGTTGGTTCTCAATTGGGGGAGAAAATGAGGGGTTAGGGATTAAACTTTAGTGGGGTAAAAGTTGTAATTTCAATATTTTTAGAAATTAGTTAAATTGTATGTTTTGTCTACATAGGTATACAAACCATATGCAAACCATATAGGTATCACTAGACTCACCTGGGTAGTCACACAATTTGGATTCATAGTTAAGTAAAACATACACTAACCGTGAAAATCATCTCTAATATAAGATTACATGTTTTAAATGGTTGTTATATGGTTTTACCTAATTTTGAACCAGCATATTCTTCCCATTTTCTCAAAGTTTTAGAAGAAAAATACCTAAAAAAAGAGGAATGAAAAAAAACAAATAAATAATAGAATTCGTACATAAAAATGACAACATGGGTGTTAAAATTATCCCTCCATATAAATTTCAACCCCTATAAAGTTAGATTGATGCTTGATCCAGGAATAAGTGAGAAAATTCTCCCTCATATGAGATTATCACTCCCAAGTCTCGTGCAAATCAGAATTGTGATGCCGCAATACATGAACTAACTAGCACACCACTTTATTCTAAGAGTCAAAAATCTGAACTAGTTTCATGGTAATCAATACATCTAGTTCCAAAATGAGTTTCACCCAATTCATAACATTGGATGGATCAAGTTGATACTTCTTTAATTCCAATATAATAAATATGCCACAGTTTATTGTTAGCTAAAGTGGAAATTCCAATTTATAAGAAACCTTTCTAAGAATTTATGAGATCTAGAAGGTACTTGTGTATCTTAAGGTGGACTTCACCTGCTTCCCTAATATATGGTGACCCAAATGGGGTGGAACCTTCAAAAACACCTTGTCTCTTACTGATAACTCCAAGGGATGAATATGTAAATCCATATAGAATTTATGGTGACTTTGATACATTAATAAATGCTTCCAAATTATCTATATATTCTCAATCATCTCTTGGAAAATGATGGGTCTTACATAAGAAGATGAACCTACCTCTATCAAAATATAGAGGAGAATGGAAAGGTTGACCATAAATATCTTCAAAAGGGGATATCTTGATAGAAGACTAGTAACTGTTATTGTAATAAAACTTGAGCATTCCCATATGGGTATCCCATTTATCACTGAAGTCTAAAACACAAGCTCAAAGATATCTTCCAAAATCTGATTAGATCACTCTATTTTCCCATCCATCTTAGCTTTACCAAAAATACCATTACCTACTTGAGTTATTTCTAGAACTATGACATAAAATAGTGGTCCCTATCATATATGATAGTGGAGGGAACATTGTGCTTCAACATAACCTCTTACATTTACAACTTACTAAGATCCTCTACTTTAGTACTTTTCATGATCAATATGAAGTGGGAATATATAGTCAACCAATAAATTACTAAAAAAATCGAATTAATTTCCTAAGGGATATGAGAAAATCCATTAATGAAACTCATGTAAACCTCATCCCATCTCTAGGTAGGAACAATGAGAGACTAGAGAAAACTAGAGAGTTGTCGATGTTCAACTTTCACTTTCCAATAGTTATAGCACCAAGAAACAAGATTTTTTATATCACATCTCATCCTAGGCCACCAATATCAATATTTCATATCAAATTACATCTTTTTCACGCTAAGATGGAAATACTATTGGGGTTAATGGTGTTCTTCCAATACTTCTATATGATCCTAGACTTCATGGAGGTACGTCTTTGTTTAAATTTAGGATTCAAATATATTTTTTTGGTAAATATAATGTTCCCTAGGAGTATGATGATCTTTGAATTTTTTCCAGGGGTTCGGGACATGAAAGGAAGTAAATCGGGACAATCTAGGCAATGGTCATGATTGGCGCACAGTTAATTAAACCATGCGGCCTTACTAGGAAAATCATGCAACCTAGAATAGTGGAATTCCACACAATTGGCACATGGTTTGTAAACATTTTGGAGCTTCCCAGGTCACTGTGAAATCTCACTCACCTTTCATATTGTCTTTCACATGGTTTGGAAAACCATGTGGGTAAACTGTTCACCCCTATAAAAGTTGTAAAATTATAGTTTTTTCATTGCGGGATTTTAAAGCCTCACCCATTTTTCCTCCCATTCCACCTCCCTCTAACCCTAGTGATGAAATAAAAGCCCCAAACCTTCCCAAGGGTAGCAATATATTTATTATATAATATTTGGAGCACTGTTGTTTGCAAATTGAAGATTCGGGTGAGTCTGATCCTCTCTTTTCTTCTCTTTCTTGGATTAGGGCTTGTATCTTAGGCGATCTTCTTCTGAAGCCCAAAAACTCTCTTTTTATAGTGAAATATAGGTTGAAGCTTGAAGGTGTGTTTGAATCTAGGTACAATTCCATGATTATGAGTTTTTTCATCATTATATTTGAGGTAGGTGGTCTACAAGTTATATCCCATAGATTTTATATGGATTTGTGCATGCTAAGTTGCATTATTTTTCTCCCTTGTTGTGTTCTTAGTGCCATTAGTGAGGTTTGAGATGATGGGTACGTAAATGATCAATCAAAAACCTCATGATCCCCATGGGATGAATGGATTATGACTTGAACAATTTAGGGCCACCCATGCAGTGTGCCGACCTTCCCGAATATGGTTAACAGAAATGTTAAGTGTGAAATTAACTTGTAATTTAGTAGAACCCAAGATAAACATGTTAATTGATTAGTGTAATGATTAAGAAGGGAATATTGGTATTTGTTCCTAGATGTGGATAATTTATAAGGTATTTTTTTCTAGACATGATAATGGGTTAAATGGGATTAGTGGTAATGTGCTTGATGAATTTTGAATTGTACTTGAAATGCACAAATGGGCTAATACATGGGAAATGTTAAATGTGTGAATTAAATTAATATATAGAAATGGTTGTATATGTTAAATGGGTAAATTTAGGGGAATTAGTGAATATTCTTAGTGTTTTAGGCATAAGAAATGGTAATTGGGATAAATGGATATGTAATGTAAATAGTGAGGTGTTAATGGGTTATAGAATAATGTTAATTCTCATGTTGATTGTTATGGATTATGTTTACTATTGGTGTTAGTTATGTTATGGTATGTGTGTTGTGGATGGATAAATAAGAATAATCACATGGCTTGGTAGAGTGGGGTATTGAAATGAAGTTCTACTTAAACAGGTTAGGTTAGACTGAGGCTCTAAACTCCACCCCAAAATGCACAGATTATGGAAGGGGGCATAGTTTTATTCCCCTAATGGTTGTATTTGATGAGACCACCTATATTGAGGCTTCAAGATTAGTGTGTTGTATATGTGATGATGTTATTATCCCTAGTGATATAGGTAACTTGATTTATTTACCCTATGTATTGAAATTGATGAATGTGCCTAACCCATTGAAAATGTGATGTAAGTGAACTTTGTAATGAAGATGGTATAAGTATTGAAATTGGGAATAATGCTAGGAATGAATTAAGTGAACCTTTTTAACTAATGGAATCCCACTTTTATTTATTTAATTTTTCTTTACTTATCACTTTTATGCACTTTCTATTGACTGGATATTTTTTAAACACCATTTTTGGTGGCCTACTGAGTCATACTCACACCTTGCTCAGGCCGCCATTGGGTACCTGAGTAGATTTCATGGTTGCAGGATAGAAGAAGAGAAAGGTCCCTATATTATGGATTTTATTTGGTCATTGTACATACATGGATGAGGTTATGTACTTTGATTCAAGACCATTTTGGGTCTTCTGATGTTTATCTTCATTTTAGGTTTTGTTCACTTTGCACGGTTTATCATACCATGACATATTTACTATTGGTTATGGTTTGTACCCAGTTTTGGTAAATGGATATTTATGCGTGATCATTTGGTTATTACATGTTTTTTCCACTATTCTATTAATTTATTATTGTGTATTACTCTGGTAAAGAGGGTATAGTCTCCCCACGTGACTTATTTAGACTCTCACTACTAGTCGGTAGCCTCTAGCATATGGGGATGCGTGCTTGTGGTCATGTGGTGACCTGGTCTGAGGCACCATTTAGTGGCTTCTAGGATAGGGATGTTACAACTACCTAATTTATAAATAAATGTATCACATTCCTGATTCTAAAACAAATATGGATTCTTAGATATATAGATCACTCATTAGCAGTATTCCCACCAAATATAGTTTCCCTAATATAATATCAATTTCTATCCTCTAACTATTCTTGGGTGATAAGATCAATGAGGGAAGGATTCAACTACATATTTCCAAGAAATAAGTAATTATTCTCCTCTATCACCTCCAGGTGTATCTTGTCCATGAGACTCATGATATTTTACTCCTCATTAGATTTCCTCATAGCTTAAGATGAAAACATCCTACTTAAAGCATCGATGATAACATTACCCTAACCTAGAATATAGGTGATATCAAAATCAAAATTCTGAAGATATTTTAACCATATCTTATTCCTGAAGTTCAAGTATTTATGAGAGAATATATAGCCCAGACTTTTTTTATCATAGAACACTATAAACTTCTTACCAAAAAATGTAGTGCCGCTAATATTTAAGAACATTCATGATAGATGACATCTTCAGGTCTAGGTTAGGGTAGTTTCTTTTATGTTATCAAAGTTTATGAGATCCATAGGCCACTACAAGATCACCCTACATTAGAACATAAACTAAACACATATGTGAGGCATCGTAATAAACCGCATACCCTAAAACAACTTCAAGTAGGATCAATATAGGGTTCAAATTCAATCATTTCTTTAAATCATAAAATGATTATTGGCACTCTGAATTCCATGTAAATTTCTCCCCCCGTCAATATGTGTACTATCAAAGGATGTTAAAGCTTGGATAAATCCCTGATAAATCACTGGTATTAACCTGCTAATACTAAGAAGATTTATATCTTGAATACATTATTAATCTATTCCCAAGAAATAATGGCCTTAACTTTTTAAATATTGACCAAAATTCCATTTTCACAAACCATATGTACCAATAATTTCACTTCACAAATCTAGAAGTTACACTTGGATAGCTTGGAATAAAATTGATGATTCCAAAGAATCCGTAAGATAATCCTAAGATGCTACTCATGCTCCTCTTTAGTCTTGGAATGTACTAGGATATAATCCACTAATACTACCAAAAATGAATCAAGATACTAATGGAATATCTCGTTCATTAGATCCATGAATATTTTAGGATTATTAGTCAAACTAAATGGCATGAAAAGTTACTCATAGTGGTCATACCTACTTTGGAAAATAATTTTCAAAATATAAACCTCTCACCCTAAGACGATGATAACCTAGCTAAAGGTCGATCTTAAAGAACCATTGTGCCCCCTTTATTTATTAAAATAATTAATCTATATGATATATGGTATATCTATTCTTAATAATGACCATATTGATCTTTCTATAGTTCATACACTACCAAAGATAACTTTCCTCATTATAAAATAGCATTAGGGACACCCAAGGAGATGCACTCGGGTGAATAAACCCCTTGGCCTCTAAATCATCCATCTATATTTTCAATTCCATAATCTTTTAGTTCCATAAGATATTACTGAAAGGAAATTGGTTGCATCCTAAAAATAATATCAGTGTATAATTCCACCTCCCACTCAAGAGGTAACCCCAACAATTCATCTAGGAATACATCAAGGAATTCCCTGACCACCAGAGATAATATTCTCCCAAAATTCCCCTCATTGTGTTCCAACATTAAAGATAAAAATTATAATATGATACCACTAACTTCGGGAAGAGGGGCATCCTCTAGACTAGCCCACAGATCCCATTTACCTTGGAAAAGATGAAATCTCCCATTATAGGTGGTAAAGGTGACCTGTCAATGGTAGAATTCTATATGGTCCTTGAATTTAATCACCCAATCCATCCTAAAGATAATATTAAAGAGGACTATTTTGAGTATGAGGAAGTCCTAATACAACTCTACTTCAGATAGAGTGACAAAATGGGAAGGACACTGGAATGTATGTTCTTTATTCTTCTCAAGAGGATATGATATCTTCATGAAATAATGCATGAGATCCAATGAAATATTAAGTAAATCTATAATATGATCAGGAATAAATGAGTTGGATGCACTGGTATCAAATAAAGAAATATCCATCAATATATAAATAAGAACCATACCTATCACCATAGTTGGTCCCACCTCAGATTCTAAAGGGGCTTATTCCACTACATTTAGATGTCTACTCTCTACCTATGTTTGAGAATTACCACTAGTATAAGGCTTAGAAATCAACATTATCTACCCATAAAGTGATCCACCTCTACCTCTACACCCTTGGTAATGAGGTTTAGCTGCTTTCATAGGATCAGGTTGTTCCTAGGAACCCTTGAGATCTAAGGATACCACACCACTACTCATCAAAATAACTTTTATATAAAACCTCTAAATGTTCTCCAAACACCCACATGGATGGTAGGCCTTTGTAGTTTCAAGGAATGGGATCTAAATATAGCTTATATTTCCTCACTAGTGATAGACTGGGGTTCTTCCCCCTATAGGAGAAGAAGTAACTAGTTGGTACAGGGGTCATAAACCTCTACCACTACCAATGATCAGTTCCTCCCACTTAATTTTCCATTATAAGAAGCTATCTTCACTTATAATTAGAAAGGAAGAATCCCTAACCAATCCTAACATCATATATTTTTTTATCTCAACCATCGGTGCTTGTTCTAAAACCTTAGTGTAAGTTGGGAGCTTCAGCAGTAAAACCTAAGATTGTATATCAAGAAAAATGTATAGTGGACCATATTTTTCATATATATATATATATATATTATATATTAATAGATGAATATTAATTTCATAACATAACTATTCATGAAACAATATTGCAGGTTTAGTATCTTTGGAATCATGGACACATAAATAACTTGTTCATAAAAGATATACATTATCTCCCAAATATATCTTCACAACTATCACCCTTCATAGACACATCAAACTTAAAACTTTTATTCATGGCCCAGGTAAAGGAAACATAAGAAATGGTGATATCATATGCTCAATAAAAATAAATAATGGGGATATCAATGATAACTTAAATATAAAATGATCATAAGGGTATATGAACTTGATATTAATATTTGAAAACCATACCCAACATATCAATTATCATAATATTGAGTCATGTCATAAATCTTGGCAGTTAATAAGACATTAATAATAAAAACTTCAAATAACATGAACCATTATAGAATAATATTGGCATAAGACATAAGTTTGTGGCATACACATAAACATAGAAAATAATTTTCTTAGTAGTGAGGCTCATTATCCATACTATCATAGTGGATTGGGTTCACTCCCTATTCTATAATAGTAGTAAAGGTTCACTCCAGAGACTACCATAGTGGATAGAGTCCCTTACTAAACTGGGTTCACTCCCCATTCCAATCCTGTTTATCTCATGATATATTTATCTTTACCTAATTTATTCGAGGGATATTTAATTTCATGACCACCTATTACATAATCAAAATCATATAGATGTTCTCCATAAGATCAAAAATCATTAATCATATCTAAACTCATGAAAATAAATGGATTTCATAAATATTTCATCATATAACAACCCATGGAAAAGGAATGGGTTTTATAAACATTTCATCAATTCATCATAGTATAACCCATGGAAAAGGAAAGGGTTTCATAAAAATATTTCCATAATAATCAAAAACCATATATAGAAAGAATAAGGATATTATCATTGGATCATATCCCTATAAAATATTATGTAACACCAAAGGATTCCATCTTAGATATAACATTCTTATAAAATATCACTTGGAATATTTTATGAGGAAAATAAATTTTTCACTTGTAAATCAGTTATTTAAAATCTAAAAAATTTCCAAATATTAAAGAAAATATTTTCCTTGAAAAGAAAAATGGAAAAAATTAAAATAATATTAAAATCATTGATTATTTATAATATAAATAAATTCTGGTCATGTTGTATACGTTAAAAAAAGATTCCTTTCACATTTTTGGTAAAAAATAAAAAGTACCTCATTTGTAAATTGACAAGAAGATTAATTTTAAATTAGTTTTTAAAAATTAAAACATCAATAAAAATGAATTTAAAATCATCATATAATATTAAAAAAATTCTTGAAAATATTTTTAAAAAACATGTATATAGAAGAGAAAATATTTTTGATCGAAGGGGGTGGTAAAGTTAGTTTTCCTTAAAAACATTCTTTTTAGTATATTGAGTTCTTAAAGAGAGAAAAATGAAAGGAAAACATGTAATTTAAAAAAATAACCAAATTATAATAAAATTAATGATTTTATTGATAGGTATACCATAATATTTCATCAAAATAACTTAATCATAAAAAATCATGATAAATAATAAGAATGTAACATAAAACTCTTACCACTTTGGTAACTTCTAAATCATGAGCCCCATGAAAGAAAAAAAATAAAATGAAACTTTAAATATCATTAATATTAGGATATTAATGTTATAAAAAGTAAAAGGTGTAGTATATACATTACAGAAAATAAATGAGTGGTAAATATGGCATATGTCTCCCAAAAATAAAAGTGAGACTAGAAATCCCTTACATCAAGTTCTCCTTGATTTGAAACTACTCTAACCTACTTTATAATAAATTATAATTTATGATAATTCTATATTAGAATAATTTACATACTTATAGTATCAAATATCTTCCTCTTATAACATTTTAACATCTATTATTAATAATTCATTTTTAAAATCGTTCTTTATGAGTGTTAACTGTTTCATTTTTTCATGAGAATTCTGGTTCGGTAGTTATAGTCCTTATACTTTGAACATGATTCTATAAGATCCAAAATTTTAATCATGATATAAATATAATATATAATCATTATATATATATATATATATATATCCATAAAGGATGGAGGTATAAAAATGAATTACACCTTTCACGGAGATGGTAGGTCGTACATACGTATAAACGTTGTTTCCACTTTTCGATGGATGGAATGAAGGAAAGGTAAATAATAATTAAAAATTATAGAATCATAATTATATCATAATTATCAAATATATTCATTATATTTATTCTTATTACCATTCATGTAAATCAAAAATGAAAAAACAAATCACATCACTTTGTGGCGGTGGTTGTCCACACGTACGCATGAGAGATGTTATCATTTTCTAATAGATTAGAAGGTAAGAAGGTATATATGATATTATAATTATAAAGGTATAATTATCTCTCAAATATAATTAATAAACATTAAACCAATACTAATAAACACCCATGAAATATGGTGATGGAAAATAAATTGTATCACTGTGTAGAGGTGGTAAGTCGTATGTACACACATGCGATACTTTCACCTTCCATTGGGTGGAGAATAGGGTTAATAAATGTGGTTTAATAATAATAATAAAATCTCAATATATTAAGTATAATTATGTTATTATTTTAAAATTAATACCATATATTTATAGGATGTGGAAGAAGAAATAAATTGAAAGAGGTTAGGTAAGACGATTACCTCTTCTTCAATATACCTCCTTCAGATCCTTTCTTAAGGACCCTTGGAATAGTCTTTTAAGAAGAACAGAACCTCTAATTTTTTTATATGTAAGTTTAGAATATAATTTTATAGGGTTTAGTCAAGATAGATTGATCAAAATTGTGTAATGAATATAGGTGAGGGGTGTCCTTTTATAAGAGAGGGAGAGGACACACTTGTAATTTCTAAAACGATTAAAATATAATAAACTGATTATCAATAAAAATGATTCCAAATGGACATTAATTATAATAAAAATATTATAGGGTGAAAATAAAATCATCCAATTAAATTTATATGTTTTTTTTTTTGTTATTTTAAACCTTACATTTTTTATTAACCCCTTCATTAACCATTTTTGACCTTAACCATGGTAACAACTATTTCAATATTAAAGGGTTAAAAATATTACCATAAATGGAAAATTGAATCATAAATAGACAATAGATTCAAATATATTACATTAAATTGGTTAGAGATAATATTTTTATTAATTTTAAATCATTTTATAAAATATTATTTATTATAGAATATCATTGATGTCAATTTTACAACTAGTCATTTAATTTGACTTTAAAGACACCAAGACCAAGATGGAATTAAAATATAATCCTTTTACACATCAATAATCTGTCATATTTATATAAAAAATCATGGAACACAATAATTCATCGAAATTTTATTACTTTTAATATTTTTAAAATCATTTATTTTATTTTTCTATTAATTGAATAAATATTATGTCAATGTTGCATAAGAGTTTATGGTAATTATTAATTCACTAAAAAGTAGAAATAAATTAATATCATAAAAAAATTATATTTAAAATAAACATTCAAAACTAAAAAATATAAACCTTTTATCCTTATGTAAAATTTTAGAGATATTAAAGTCAAGATACTGGCATTTTGTAATTATTCTTTTCTTAAATTAATATAAAGGTCATATTCAAATAATTATGGAACTAAGTGGCCATATATTCGAGTCCTGGATTTAAATGGTATAAATAAAATCATAAAATAGGATAAATTTAAGTTTTATAGAAATTTTAAAGCCTTATCCCAAAGTTTTAACCATATTTTACCAGTTTTACCCTTACTAGGGTGATAAAATTTACTATGGTTACCATTCATATTGACCATAAATAAAAGGGTCCTATTTACAAAATTTTAAACTCATGATTCAAATTATGATATATATTTTTAATTATTCAATCTCTGTAAGTGGAATAAATTAATTTAATATAAAAACACAAAATGCAATAATAAATAGTTATTTAGAAAAAATACCTTTTTATGTATAAAAATGTTATTATACCAAATTCAGCCAAAAAATTGATTCTAATGAAATTACTTTTATTATACATAGTATGATATTACTAATTTTATTTTTAAACTATTTTAAAACAAAATTTAAATTTTTACATGATTGAAACAAAAATACAGTTTTCAATAAAAATCAATATTTTTTACTATTCACTAAAAATCAATCTTTTCGGAAAAATCCCAAATTTTCACCCTATTATAATTTTGATAATATTATTTAAAAAATGAATTTAGTTTTATCAAATTTATTTTCTAAAAGTTTAAAAAACATAATATTTTCTCACAAAAAGAAATAAAAGACATTTTAGAAGGAATTATGTTTTTTAAGCATAATATAACTTTACTAAAAATTGAATGTTTATTTTCTAAGAATTAATCAATACATTTGTATTGATTAGAAGCATTTTATATTTTTCATAATGTGGTTTTTTCTATTCATACCCACTAATTCAGTATCTAGGTTATAATGGTATGCTATATTTCGGTTCCTTTAGACTTGGGGTTGCGTGTATCACAACCTATTGAAAAAAATATATTTGAAGAGAAATATATATTAAAATATCATTGTGTTACATTCGATCTCAATTAAAATGAATTTATCCCTTGAAATTATATCACTCTAATATAAATAATTGATGATATCTCTATTTCATTACATCCTCGGGTTCCCATGTATCTTCTTCAAATTTTTGATTTCTCTAGAGAACTTTAACCAAGTGAGTAGTCTTATTCTATAGCACCTTATCTATATGATCCGAGATTTATACTAGTTTCTCTTCATATAAAAGATCATAATCTAGTAGTGTATCCTCTTAGTTTGGTACACATGATGGATTGGGTATGTACTTCCTCAAGAGAGATACATAGAACACATTATGAACTTAAGAGAGGTTTGAAGGAGGTGATAAGTGATAAGCTACCATCTATACTCATTCAATAATAATAAATTGAAAATATACCTAGGGATCATCTTTCCCTTATTTATTAATCTCATAACATTCTTCCATAGAGAACTTCACAGAAATACCTTCACACCAACTTCAAATTCCATATTTCACCAATGATTGTCAGCATAACTTTTCTATCGACTCTGAGCTAACTTTATGTACTACTGGATATATTTAACTTTATCAACCATTTTCTCGTCTATCTTAAGTCCCAATATCTTTCCTTCTATAACTTTATCCCATCATGTTGAATTTCTATACATCTTTCTATATAGGGCTTCATAAGGATCCATTTAAATATTAGATTGAAATCTATTATTGTAGGGAAACTTGACTAGAGGAAGGTGTTGATTCCAACCACCTTTGATATCAATAGAATATGTTATTATCATATCATCTAGGGTTTTAATGGTTCTCTCATAATAACCATATTTCTAAGAATGATAATTAGTGCTGGAACTCAACTCTATATCCAGAGCCTACTGAAGGATTTTCCATAATGTCGAGGTAAGCCTCAGATCTTTGATCAAATATGGTATAATTTGGTACTCCATGAAACATTAAAACTTACTTAATGTATATTATAGTAAGATAATTAAGAGATAAATATTCTATGTTAGCAATTAATTATGTTGTATTTGTAAGGATATCGACTACAACCCAAATAATAGTATAGACTTCATAAATTTTTGGGGAGTATAATGAAAAAAAACATGGAGTTTTTTCCATTTCTATTGTGGAATGTGTAACGAACCGTTTTTTTTTTTTTTTGAGCGGATAAAATGCGAAGGTTTTTGAACTTTTCTTTTATCAGCGGGTCGGTTTTAAAAAAACGAGCTTCGGAACGAGGTCCCGAGTTCTGGAGCCGTTTTAAGCGGCGATATCGGACCACGCGCGGTAGGTTTAACCGTGCGGGTTAGCCGTGCGGGGTACCCCGGGTATCCGGTTGCAGACGCGCGGGCTGCACACGGTGTTTCTGACGGTGCGGATAAAACCGTGTGGGTTAGGTGTGTTTTAATTTTTGTTTAAAATTAAAATCAAAGAAAATAAAATAAAATTAAAATTAAAACCTAAACTAGACACCTCCCTCACCCTCACTCAACCCGCGACACCCCCTCCCTTCTCCCCCGGCGAGCCGTGCGCGACCCCCCCTCCACGGCGCCGCCTCCTTCCCCCGTTTTCTCCCGGTTTTTGGCGATTTCACTCGCCGGATCACCATGGTGAGTCCGTCCCTCCCTTCTCCTCCCTGTTTCTGGTTTCTTTTCAACCTAATCGGCGCCCGGTGAGGTTCGGCCGAACCCTAGGTTGGGGTTAGTTTTTGATTTTGTTCCTTTTTCTTATTTCGGCTGCTTTAGGGTTATGCGGAAGGTCTCTCGGGACATCGTGGGTGCGCGTTTGGTGTCCGCCGCCGAAGGCGAGGTGGTTTGCGGTGATTTCGGTCCGCCGGTTGGTTTCCGAGGTAATGTTTCTACCGATTTTTGGTTTTCGCAGCCTCTAAATTAATTTATTAGGTTGTTTTAGAGGTTCCTGGTTGGTTTGGTTTAGTCCGTTCGAGTTTTGGAATGGTTTCGGGGTGAGGTTTTCACCTTTTCCTTTGTTTTGCACTTGTTAAATTTGGGGCTTTTGATATTTATGAGTCCCTGTTTTGTTGTTGGCAGTGCGTTGAGCTTGCGGTGTGGGTTCGCCTTCGTTTTGGTTTGTCGCCAACACCCGAGGTAAGGATTTAATACCGTTGGTTGGTCTTGCCTCACTTAAATTGGTTTATCTTTGTGTCCTAAGGTTTGTAGTGGTTGTCTTATAGTGCGTTGGAGGTTTCAGTATGATTTTGGGTTGCCGGAGTTTAGGCGACTCACCTGCGCAGGCATAGGTACGTATTTATATGTACGTGGGTTCCCTCGGCGTGCGTATATTTGTCCATGGTAGCGAATATACACACGTACGGGGCTAGTTGTCCCCATTACATATATAAAAAGTGCCTGTGCAGGTGAGTGGAGACAGGCTTATGTGTATAAGCATATGTGTAAGGATCCTCTTGTGCACGCTCATGGCCATGCGGAGCGTGTGCATAGAGGCTAGGTGTCCTTATACGTATGTGAAATCACATATGCCTCGTGGGGGAGCAGCTGCGATAGCTTTAGTTAGAAAGCGCAAAGAGCCGGAGTGGACGGATGGATCCACCTTGAGGTAGGGTCCCTCTCCTTGCCCTTTAAATTTAAGTAAAGTAATAGCAAGTTTAATATTGCACTTAGTATTTTAATTATGCAAGTTTAGTTCTGATTAAATGCTTCTGTGCAAATTGTGTGAATTGCAGGAATAAGATAAAATAGGTTGTTTGGTCACTAAACTAACGATTTAATAATAAAACCCCTCTTTCGAGGTGCGCTGCCTTCAATCTAAAAATGTAGCAATAGAATTTTATGATTGCCTTTCCTACTGTTTGGCTTCTTAACTTTGTTAAGTGTTGAATGAGTTTTAAAGAAAATGCTAAATATCACTAAATGAATTGTTTGATAAAGTAATGACATGATTTCTAATAAAACTCCTCCAATGGAGGTGAGCTGCCTTCAAAAATAAACGTGTAGTAGTAGATTTCCTTTTTTGTGATTGCTTTCTTAAAAGTCTTATGACACTTTATGCTTGACATTATACTTTATCAATGGCGTGCTTGTACTTGTACCATCTAATGTCATTAATCACCTAACATAGAGGCATTTTGGTGCCATATGCTTTTGTTTACCTTCAATTGCTCGTGCAAGTTCCAGAATGTTGAGCAAGGATAGTTAATTATGAGAATTGATTATAAAAAGTTGAGATCTGATTTGGATAACTAAATGTGAAGAATTAATCATGAAATGAGAATTGTGTCGATTTATTAATTAAGTGATAAATGAATGAGATTTTGGGTCCTAGACATGGCGTTCCAGATCGACTTAAAATCTGGGTTTGGACATGGCGTTCCTCCCCAATGGTTATCCAAGCTTGTGATATAGGGTGTTAGACATGACGATCTACACCGAATGAGATTTTGGGTTATAGACATGGCGTTCTAGATCGACTTAAAATCTGGGGTTTGGACATGGCGTTCCTTCCCAATGGTACTTGACACCAAGCGAATGATAATAATGGTTTATGAAAAGAATGAGAGATGTGGGTAAAACCCGAGTGAATTGTGATCGAATAAAGAAAGGCAAGAATGAGTGGATTTCCAGTCTGAGTTGAAATGATAAGTGAATAAATAGAGTAAGTGAGAAAAATGATAAAAAGTGTTTTTATGCTTGAACCAAATTTACTTGTGTTGTTTTAAACAGGTTTTCATCCCGGCTATGGGCTGAAGCAGGTAGTGCCGCCAGGTGCCCTTTCTGGAACCTGGTCGGGCGTTTATTGTTTGCATTGTGTCGTTATTATTCGAAAATACCAGCACTCTGTTTAATTATATTTTCATGGTCTAGAGTGGGCTAGACCCCGGTGGTTCCGGCCTACTGAGATATATATATCTCATACCCTACTCGGGCCGCCATTGCACTGGGGTACCCGAGTAGATTCCATTTGGTTGCAGGACCGTGTTGTTGTTGTTCCTTGTACTTGGAGTTAGGAGAAAAGGACCGAGTTGGGGCTCGGGATGCTCATGGAGATCGCCCTGAGGGCTGGAGACTTTTGTTAATTTACTTCTGCATTGATGTGTAAGTATGTCGCGTGATTTAATGCTTTCATTGTATCATTAGCATGTCATGCATGCATCTCTTATATAAATTGTTGTTCGCCAAATTTATTCAAACCTTATAAATGAAGAATGTTTTCCGCTGTTTTCTTATTATTATTTACACTACTTCTGTTGCTGTATTTTTTTTTGTCCCTTTGTTCCACTTTGATAAGATGGTATAGTCTCCCCCCCTGACTTACCTTACACCCTCGCCGCTAGTCGGCAACCTCTGGCGTAAGGGGAGACGCGCTTGAGGCCATGTCGCGGGCCGACTCCGGTGACCCGGGTGTCCGGTTTGGGGTCAACTTGAGTCGGTTTGTGACAAAATGGTATCAGAGGAGGTTTCTTTCTTTTCATTGCCTTACTGTTTTGGGATTGGTAGACAGGAGACTAGGAATGTGTCGGTGCTTGGGTTAATAGCCGTGCTTGGGACTGATCACCCCATGTACGGGAAATGACCAAGTGGCCAGGGCTGGGAATTGATGTTCATGTTGTTTGCTGTTACAGTTGATGTGATTTCACCTTGGGTGAATGTTGTACTTTCCACTGCTTATTTGTTTATGAAGAGGTTTTGAAAAAAAAAATTGGCCCGATATGGCCAGGAAATTGCATTGCATGCATCATATTAGACACTTATAGATTCACATGTCATGCATATGTGCCATGCCATGTAGTTGCATTAGTAGGATGCCTGCTGATTTTGATTGTGTGCCTTGGAAATATGTCATGTCTGAATTTATTTGGCACGTCTCTTTAGAAATCATGTTTCGGTGATAATTAACATGTTTGGGTGATAACATGTCATGTTTTCTATCTTGCTTGTGTGTCATGCTCTGTGTTATAGCATGTTTTAGTGATTTCAGCTTGTTAGTTTGTTGCCTTGTGTTAGCTGTTTGTAGTGGCTTGTTAGCTTGCTAGTAAAAGCTTGGTTGCTTTGGCTGAATTTGTTGGTTGCGATTACGACGGAGCCAGTTTTCCATTTTAAGGTGTATGGGCGCTTTATAATTGGGAAAAGGGTAAACTGTGGTTTCAAACCTTTAAAAGAGGGCTGCTAAGTTAAAATGTTAAATGAACAAAAAAAAATGATTTGATAAATAGGATCCAAATGCCAACGGTAAGGTGTATGGGCGACTTATCGATTGGTAAGTGGCCACCCATGTGACTGAACCTTGTTAGATCATAGTGTGTTTGATAATGATTATTAATGTAAAACTATTGCATTTTGATTGAGATAGTTTGGTGTGCTTTAAACATGCTCAACTAGACCCGAGGAGGCCAGTTGGGGCACGTCCATATGGAATGAACTGATATGTGGTTGCTTTTGAAGAACCCGAATTGAATAAATGGGACCCTCGGGGTCGCCTCTTTGTTAAAAAGGAATTTAGATGCTAAATTACCTGTTTATGCTTGGATAACATTATGTGTTAATTTTTTTTTTTAAAGAGGAAGTTGGTTATAGCTTGTCTGTTTTTCCATGGGGCGTTGTCTGAAAACCAGGTAATTAGTTTTGAAATAGTAATTGTGGGTTGATTAAAATTCCTTAAATGTTTTAAAGGTTGAAAGGAAATACTGAAGTGGATAAAACGGAAAGGGGTTTTTGAGCCTAGTAATCCTTGTTTTGCGTGACCAAGAGTTAGGGTCGATGTGTGTGCTTCGTAAGGGACTAGCCCGTGCTAGGTAGTACCCTTAGAGCTTGAGTTGCCTTGTTTTCGGTGTGATCTTGTGATGTGGTGATCGTAGTTCGAGGAACGCCACCCGTGCGTTAAAGTGTTTCAAAAATAGCGCGCCGGTGAGTGGCTAGTTCTTACGACGACATGGACACTCCTAAGGTAGGTAGTGTCGCATGAGTTTCTGTTTTCATGTCGGTGCTTGCTTGGCAGCACGACTGTGATAAGGTTGGCTTTGTGCGCAACGCTTTAGAAACTTCGTTAGTGCGGGAAGAGTTTCAGTGGTAAAGCTTGGACGAATACGAATGCCTCGGGTGGTATAGGCATCAGAGTTTGGTCTGATTGATCTTCTCAGCGACCTTGGTTTAATCTTAGTGTACTCTGCTGGATGAGACGAGCATGTCCCCCATCTTGACGTCGTCTTGGATACACTAAGATAGTGTCGTTTATACGTCGCGCTAAAGTTTAAAAGTTGTTGAGTTGTTTCGTAATCTCTCTCTGGTTGTGTGTGGGATGCACAGTTTCTTGGAGTTACACTTCGTGCTGAGGCACGATAGTTTTATAATAGTCTTGTGATGGCTTGACTTGCGAATGTCACCAAAGGTCGTGCAAGGACTTCGGTGCACGCGTAGTTGATAACGGAACAGTTTTAAAAGCATGTCGTCGGTTTAAGGGCGAGTGTGAATCTCGGGTCGGCGATGTCTTTCGAGGAAATCTTGTGTGACCAATTTTAGTTGGTCGATCGTGATTCAACTGTTTTCATGGGTTGAGGTCCCTATAATGGCCTCGGATGTAAGTTCTGCTTTGATGTTTCAGTTGTAACATGAGCGTTGACTCGAGTTGTAAAGGCTTAAGTGCAGTTTTCTTAGAAAGTGCTTAAAGGTGCATTGGGCGTTGGAAACGCAATGCGACCGGTTGAATGCAACTTCACGACCCTTGTAGGTCGGGTGATGTTTTCGTTGTTTTCCGAAGTCTTCTCGGGGACGAGAAGTCTTTTTTTGGTGGGTAGTTTGTAACAAACCGTTTTTTTTTAGCGGATAAAATGCGAAGGTTTTTGAACTTTTCTTTTATCAGCGGGTCGGTTTTAAAAAAACGAGCTTCGGAACGAGGTCCCGAGTTCTGGAGCCGTTTTAAGCGGCGATATCGGACCACGCGCGGTAGGTTTAACCGTGCGGGTCAGCCGTGCGGGGTACCCCAGGTATCCGGTTGCAGGCGCGCGGGCTGCACATGGTGTTTCTGACGGTGCGGATAAAACCGTGTGGGTTAGGTGTGTTTTAATTTTTGTTTAAAATTAAAATCAAAGAAAATAAAATAAAATTAAAATTAAAACCTAAACTAGACACCTCCCTCACCCTCACTCAACCCGCGACACCCCCTCCCTTCTCCCCCGGCGAGCCGCGCGCGACCCCCCCTCCACGGCGCCGCCTCCTTCCCCCGTTTTCTCCCGGTTTTTGGCGATTTCACTCACGGAATCACCATGGTGAGTCAGTCCCTCCCTTCTCCTTTCTGTTTCCGGTTTCTTTTCAACCTAATCGGCGCCCGGTGAGGTTCGGCCGAACCCTAGGTTGGGGTTAGTTTTTGATTTTGTTCCTTTTTCTTGTTTCGGCTGCTCTAGGGTTATGCGGAAGGTCTCTCGGGACATCGTGGATGCGCGTTTGGTGTCCACCGCCGAAGGCGAGGCGGTTTGCGGTGATTTCGGTCCGCCGGTTGGTTTCCGAGGTAATGTTTCTACCGGTTTTTGGTTTTCATAGCCTCTAAATTAATTTATTAGGTTGTTTTAGAGGTTCCTGGTTGGTTTGGTTTAGTCCGTTCGAGTTTTGGAATGGTTTCGGGGTGAGGTTTTCACCTTTTCCTTTGTTTTGCACTTGTTAAATTTGGGGCTTTTGATATTTATGAGTCCCTGTTTTGTTGTTGGCAGTGCGTTGAGCTTGCGGTGTGGGTTCGCCTTCGTTTTGGTTTGTCGCCAACACCCGAGGTAAGGATTTAATACCGTTGGTTGGTCTTGCCTCACTTAAATTGGTTTATCTTTGTGTACTAAGGTTTGTAGTGGTTGTCTTATAGTGCGTTGGAGGTTTCAGTATGATTTCGGGTTGCCGGAGTTTAGGCGACTCACCTGCGCAGGCATAGGTACGTATTTATATGTACGTGGGTTCCCTCGGCATGCGTATATTTGTCCATGGCAGCGAATATACACACGTACGGGGCTAGTTGTCCCCATTACATATATAAAAAGTGCCTGTGCAGGTGAGTGGAGACAGGCTTATGTGTATAAGCATATGTGTAAGGATCCTCTTGTGCACGCTCATGGCCATGCGGAGCGTGTGCATAGAGGCTAGGTGTCCTTATACGTATGTGAAATCACATATGCCTCGTGGGGGAGCAGCTGCGATAGCTTTAGTTAGAAAGCGCAAAGAGCCAGAGTGGACGGATGGATCCACCTTGAGGTAGGGTCCCTCTCCTTGCCCTTTAAATTTAAGTAAAGTAATAGCAAGTTTAATATTGCACTTAGTATTTTAATTATGCAAGTTTAGTTCCGATTAAATGCTTCTGTGCAAATCGTGTGAATTGCAGGAATAAGATAAAATAGGTTGTTTGGTCACTAAACTAACGATTTAATAATAAAACCCCTCTTTCGAGGTGCGATGCCTTCAATCTAAAAATGTAGCAATAGAATTTTATGATTGCCTTTCCTACTGTTTGGCTTCTTAACTTTGTTAAGTGTTGAATGAGTTTTAAAGAAAATGCTAAATATCACTAAATGAATTGTTTGATAAAGTAATGACATGTTTTCTAATAAAACTCCTCCAATGGAGGTGAGCTGCCTTCAAAAATAAACGTGTAGTAGTAGATTTCCTTTTTTGTGATTGCTTTCTTAAAAGTCTTATGACACTTTATGCTTGACATTATACTTTATCAATGGCGTGCTTGTACTTGTACCATCTAATGTCATTAATCACCTAACCTAGAGGCATGTTGGTGCCATATGCTTTTGTTTACCTTCAATTGCTCGTGCAAGTTCCAGAATGTTGAGCAAGGATAGTTAATTATGAGAATTGATTATAAAAAGTTGAGATCTGATTTGGATAACTAAATGTGAAGAATTAATCATGAAATGAGAATTGTGTCGATTGATTAATTAAGTGATAAATGAATGATATTTTGGGTCCTAGACATGGCGTTCTAGATCGACTTAAAATATGGGTTTGGACATGGCGTTCCTCCCCAATGGTTATCCAAGCTTGTGATATAGGGTGTTAGAGATGACGATCTACACTGAATGAGATTTTGGATCCTAGACATGGCGTTCTAGATCGACTTAAAATCTGGGTTTGGACATGGCGTTCCTCCCCAATGGTTATCCAAGCTTGTGATATAGGGTGTTAGACATGACGATCTACACTGATTGAGATTTTGGGTCCTAGACATGGCGTTCTAGATCGACTTAAAATCTGGGTTTGGACATGGCGTTCCCCCCCAATGGTTATCCAAGCTTGTGATATAGGGTGTTAGACATGACGATCTACACCGAATGAGATTTTGGGTCCTAGACATGGCGTTCTAGATCGACTTAAAATCTGGGGTTTGGACATGGCGTTCCTCCCCAATGGTACTTGACACCAACCGAATGATAATAATGGTTTATGAAAAGAATGAGAGATGTGGGTAAAACCCGAGTGAATTGTGATCGAATAAAGAAAGGCAAGAATGAGTGGATTTCCAGTCTGAGTTGAAATGATAAGTGAATAAATAGAGTAAGTGAGCAAAATGATAAAAAGTGTTTTTATGCTTGAACCAAATTTACTTGTGTTGTTTTAAACAGGTTTTCATCCCGGCTATGGGCTGAAGCAGGTAGTGCCGCCAGGTGCCCTTTCTGGAACCTGGTCGGCCGTTTATTGTTTGCATTGTGTCGTTATTGTTCGAAAATACCAGCACTCTGTTTAATTATATTTTCATGGTCTAGAGTGGGCTAGACCCCGGTGGTTCCGGCCTACTGAGATATATATATCTCACACCCTACTCGGGCCGCCATTGCACTGGGGTACCCGAGTAGATTCCATTTGGTTGCAGGACCGTGTTGTTGCTGTTCCTTGTACTTGGAGTTAGGAGCAAAGGACCGAGTTGGGGCTCGGGATGCTCATGGAGATCGCCCTCAGGGCTGGAGACTTTTGTTAATTTACTTCTGCATTGATGTGTAAGTATGTCGCGTGATTTAATGCTTTCATTGTATCATTAGCATGTCATGCATGCATCTCTTATATAAATTGTCGTTCGCCAAATTTATTCAAACCTTATAAATGAAGAATGTTTTCCGCTGTTTTCTTATTATTATTTACACTACTTCCGTTGCTGTATTTTTTTTGTCCCTTTGTTCCACTTTGATAAGAGGGTATAGTCTCCCCCCCTGACTTACCTTACACCCTCGCCGCTAGTCGGCAACCTCTGGCGTAAGGGGAGACGCGCTTGAGGCCATGTCGCGGGCCGACTCTGGTGACCCGGGTGTCCGGTTTGGGGTCGACTTGAGTCGGTTCGTGACAGAATGAGTAATGGTTGTGACATCCCCTTATACTTTTTTTTCTCAAACTTAACTTACTAACATAATAATCATTTAGATACATAATCTTCATTATATCCCTTCATGTTATCCCACCAAAATTACTCTTCCAGATCTCTATATATCTTCATACTTCCAAGATGAATAGAAAATAATGAACAATGAGATTCATCCAATAGATCCTTCTTCAAATATGGTATTGATGGGAAAAATTCATGGTTCCTGAACCTTATAATTCTATCACAATCATATTTTAACTCATGAGCATTTCTAAACTTCTTTTTACATTTTCACATCTTTAATCTATGTCTCTTTAATCTTCACAGGATATATGGTTTAACACTCATTTGAGAAATATAATATTTCTCCCATTCCTTTAATATTTCCAGATCCATCCTTTAAAAATCCATAAATATTGGATCTTTTGTAGTCCTCATCATAGATAAACTATCTTGTTCCTTCATACTTAGAACATATACCACCTAGATCACTTTTCCAGGGTGGTAATGTATTGAGCAGTAATAAACTTAATCAACTCAAACCATCTTCTCTGGTGCATATTCATCTATTCTTGATTTAATATATACTTTAAAATTTTATAATCAGTATATATATCACACCTTTTCTCTATAAATATAATTCCTCTATATTTTAATGAAAAAATTATCACAGCTAACTCTAAATCATGAGTTGGGTAATTCTGATCATGAACCTTAAATTGGTATGATGTATAAGATATAACCATATCATTCTGCATGATAGCGCATCTTATACCCTTCTTATATTCATTATTATATATTGAAAACCCTTTTCTACTATAGGGTAATTTAATCATAGATGATATGAATAACATTCTCTTTATTTCCTTGAAATTTTCTTCATTTTTATCTATATAAATTAACTTGAATCCCTTTCTAGTCAACTTAGAGAGTGGACTATACATTTGTGATAAATTATCCACAATGAACTAATAATATCTATCCAAACCAAGAAAACTTTGAATCTTAGTCATATTGGTTGGTCTAGTCCAACATTAAATAACTTTAATCTTTGATGGATCCATATATATACACTCTCTTTAGATTGTATGACCCAAAAATGAAACTTTTTATAGCCAAAATTCACACTATAAATTTTCCATACAAATTATCCTTTATTAGGGTCCTGAGTTAAATCCCCAAATTATATTCATTCTCTTCCTTTCTATTTTAATATATAATAACATCATCTATAAAAACTACCACAAACTAATCAAGGTAATCTCTAAATACTCTATTCATTAAATCCATGAAGATAGTGGGTGAATCAGTAAGACCAAATGACATCACAATATTTTCATAGTTTCCATAACCTGTACTGAATGTTGTCTTGGGTATATCCTCATTCTTAACCCTTAATTGATTATACCTAGGATGAAGATCAATATTGTAAAATTATTGAGATCTGATCATTTGATAAAACAAGTCATCAATATGAGGCAGAGGATACTTATTCTTGATTGTGATATTGTTAAGCTTCTGATAATCAATTTAGAGTCACATTGATCCATATTTCTTCTTAACAAAAATATCAAGTACACCCCAAGGTTATACACTTGGCTGTATAAATCCTTTGTCAAGATTCTCCTGGAGTTTCTTCTTCAATTCCTATAACCTTATCAAGTCCATTCTATATGTAGTCATTTAAATAGGCATAACACTGTGTATTAGTTCTATTGGGAACTCAACTTCATTATTTGGTGAAATACTAGACAAATATTCCAAAAATACATCAAAAAACTTCTTTACAATAGGTATATTATTGATATTGAGTTTCTCCCCAACCATTATAGATAAACACCCATTTTGAATAGGAATTAGGACCCATATAATGGATGAAATTTCCATTACAAGTTCATATTTATCATCACACTAATAGATGATCATAGGTTGGTTCAGAATATCAAACATGACTTTCCTTCCTCTAAAATTTATGTTAGATTTATGTAAATAATGCCAATCCAATCCCAGAATAACATCAAATTCTACTAGAGGGAGAATAATGAGATTTACTGGAAGCACATTCCCAAAAACTTCAATAGGATAAGAATTGCAGACCTGTGATGTGGTCATCAGCAATTAGGGGTTTTCAATGCTAATTAAATATATAATCATTGAGATGGTACTATGATACCCTTTTAAAATTCTTTATATATATAAAATGGGTAGATCTTGAATCAAATAAGACATCATCAGTTTTAGAGTGGATAGTAAGTGTACCTTTTACTACTTTGTTATCATACTCTACATTATAAATAGTAATCGTATGAGATTTACCTTTTTCTATATGCTTAATAGGTTATTAAAATCAATCATCATCATAAACCTTCAGGTCTGAGAACTAGTTAGAATAATTTCCATACTCCTTATATCTAAAACACTAGAGTGTGGGTGGTGCATTTTGTTGAGATTTTTCATTATTATTTTCTTTGATTGGACTTTTTACATAAATTTAGCATTTGACTTCCCAATGATCATCCTTTCCACACTTAAAATTTTACCAGTTCCATTAAGACAATTTCCTCCATGTTTTATTCGACACTTCAAGCATAAATAAAAGAGCATCCTCTTCTCTCCGTGGTTTTTTGAATTTCCTTTGAATTCCATATTTCTTTTCTTATCAAAACTATGAGATGGATAGGTAACTCCAATATCTATTTCCACATTAATATCACATTGAATTATTTATTCATAACTACTAAATTCTGTTATGGATAACCCCCTTCAGTGACTTGGTTTTAATCCACTGAAGATCAACCTTACCTTTAGGTTAGATGATGATACTAGAACCATACATTGTAAGTCTTGTAAAATTTTCCTCATAGGAACTAACGGATTAATCATATTTATAATTTATCTTAAGGAATTATTTCTCAATTTATGTATGAATAATACTAGGAAATTAATTATTGAATAATAATCTCTTGAACTAATCCCACTCCATGGATTAAATTTCTTCTCATTGCCTTGTGTTCTTAATAATATTACACCGTTGATCTTCTTCTCCTTACAAATGATAAACAACTAAAATTAAATTTTAATGTTCTAGATACTAGAGAATGGAAAATATTTTTTCAGTGGTTCTCATCCATTGCTTAATGAATAATGGATCAGAAGACCCACTTAAAGAAATTAGGTTTTTCCTCATGAAGGAATAAACAAAATGTTGTTATCTCCTTTTCTTGTCTGAAATCTTAGCATGATTCATATATTGAGAAAGTTTCATAGTTATAGAAATGATATTTTTATTTCTATCTCCCATAACATTTAGTTTCTTAGGAGTAAAATAATTTCATTTTCCACCACATTCAGTATTAACATGATTCTTGTGGGTTCTAGCCATTAACTAAACCAATAAGTATATTGTGAGAAATAATAATCATAGTGGGAAAAAACATAATAATGAAAAATTATTTATATGATTTCTAAATAAAGAAACGTTATTTTTAATCTATGACACCTTAGGTTTAACCTAGGTCATCTGTGATCATTAGAAAACTATAGTATGTTTTCTTATACTCATACATATCCCCAAGGTTTTCATTAAAATTTTCTCATCTTAGTTTCCAAAGGTAACTAAACCTTACTCTAATACCAACTATAGAGACTCATACATTTCATGCACAAATATTACATCTTAATAGATGAATATTCATTACATAACATAATGATCCATGATAGAATCATATATTTTTATTATATTTTTAAACATAGAAACATAAATAACTTATACATAAAACATCTACATCATCTCCCATGTAGTTCTTCATAACTAGAACTCTTCTTAGGCACATTATAATTAAAACCTTTCTTCATAACCTGGGTAAAGAAAATTGTGGTGATCTCAAATGCTCAATAAGGGTAAATAAGGGAGATATCAATGATAACTTAAACATAACATTAACATAATAGTATGAGAATATGTTTTTATCAATTTAAAACCAAACCCTTCATATCAATGATCATAATATTGGGTCATGGAATATACCTTGGTAGGTCATGAGAAATTAATCATAAAGTAATCAAAGAACATGAACCATGATAGAATAATATTTTCATAAGATATAGTTTTTTGGAACACACATAAGCATAAAAAATCATTTCTTTAGTAGTCAAGGATCACTAACAAGACTATCATAGTGGATTGGATTCACTCAATATTCCATCGTAGTATTCATGTTTCACTCCCAAGACTATCATAGTTGACAAAGTGCCTTACTTAAATGGGCTCACTTCCCATTCTAGTATTTTTTATCTCATGAGATATCTATCTTTACCCAATGCATTGGAGGGATATATAATTTTAGGCCCACCCATAACATAATTAAATTCAAACAGAAGTGCTCCAAAAGATCATAAAACATTCATCATACCATAACCTATGAAAAATAAATAGGTTTCATAAACATTTAATCATGGAATAACTTATGGAAAAGGATTTTTTTCATAAATATTTCATCAATTCATCATATCATAACCTATGGAAAAGGAATGGGTTTCATAAATATCTTATCATCATAATCATAAACCATAAAAAGAAATAACAAGGATGGTATCATTGGATCATATCCCTATTAAATATCAGTTAACATCAAAGGATTTCATATTATATGGAAAATGTTTTTAAAATATCACTTAGAACATTTCTTGAATAAAATACCCTTTTCACTTTGAAATCACTTATTTAAAATATAAAAATTTCCCAAATATTAAAGAAAAATTTTATTTTAATGTAAACTTATAATATTGTAAAATAATATTCAAATCATTGAGCTTAAATGATTATAGAAAATTATATTCATCCCATCTACATTAAAACAAAGATTACTTTAACATTTTTGGTGAAAATTCAAAAGCACCTCATATAGAAAATAGCAAGAAGATTCCTTTTAAAAAAAATTTAAAAATTAAAACATGGGTAAAAATGAATTTAAAAAAATGCATAATAGTAAAAAAAATCTTGCAAACACTTTTAGAAAAAATTTAAATGGAAAAAATAAAGGATTTTCAACTGAAGAGTGAGGTAAAGTTGGTTTTCTTTAAAAACAATATTTCAGTATCTTGAGTTCTTAAAGACTATAAAATTAAATGAAAACATGTAATTTTAAAAAAAAATAATGATAGGAGAATATAATTAATTAGTTTTTTTGGAGTTATGCCATATAATTTCATCAATGAAACTTAATCATAAACAATTCTGATAACAAATAACAATGAAACATAAAACCCCTACCACTTTAGTAACTTTTGGATCATAAGAACCATGAAATAATAACATAAAATGAAACTTTAAATATTATGAATATAAGGAATAATGTTACAACATTTCAAATGGGTATTATATACACTGCATAAAATAAACAAGTGGTGAATATGGAATATGTCTCCCAGAAATAAAAGTCTGACTAGAAATCCCTTACCTCATATTTTTCTTGCTTCAAAAGAGATATAAACTCCTATATAATAAATTAAAATTTATTTTAATTCTATAAAATTAATTTAAATACTTATAATATCATATATATTCCACTTATAACATTTTAACACCCATTATTAATAATTACTTATTAAAATCTTTATTTCCAGGTGTTCACAATTTCATTTTTTCATGAGAATTCTTGTTTGGTAGTTTCAGTATTTGTACCTTTATCATGATTTAATCATATCAAAAATTTTAATAATGATATAAATATAATACATATTAAACATATATATATATAGATTCATCCATAAATTATGGAGGTAAAAAAATGAACTTCATCGTTCATGGAGATAGTAGACCGTACGTACACATGAGCTTTGTTTTCACTTTCTGAAGGATGGAAAAAAAGAAAGGTATATAATAATTCACCATTATAGAATCATTATTATATCATAAATATCATATATATTCATTAAATAATTCCTCATTATGATCTATGTAAATAAAAAATGAAAAATGAATCACATCGGTTCGTGGAGGTGGTAGTCCATGTGTACGCACGAGCAATGTTATCATTTTCCAAAAGATTAGAATATAAGAAGGTGGATGTGATATTATAATTAAAAAAGAATAATTATATCATAAATATCATGAATAAACATTATACCCATCATAATAACTATCCATAAAATGTGGTGGTGGAAAATGAATTGTATTACTGTATAGGTGTGGTAAGCCATGTGTACGCATGAGCGATACTTTCACTATCCATTTGATGGACAAGAGGATGAATAAAGGTTGTTTCATAATAATAATAACATTATAGTATATTTTTTATACTAAAATTATTATTTTATAATTAATACGATATATTTATAGGAGGTAGAAGAAAAAATAAATTGAAAAGATGATTACCTCTTCTTCGGGAGACCTGCCTTAGATCCTTTCTTAAGGACCCTTGGAATGGTATTTTAAGAAGACCAGAACCTAGAATTTGTGTATAGTTAAGTTTAGAAAATAATTTTCCTGTTTTTGGTTGAGCTATATGGATCAAAAAAATAAAATAAAATAGATAAAGGGTTTCCTTTTATAAGGGAGGGAGAGGACACACTTAGAATTTCTTAAAATATTAAAATATAATAGTCATTCTCAAGAAATATACTTCAAAATGATCATAAATTTAATGAAAAACAATATAGGGTATAAATAACATAATATAATAATATTTATATAGGTTTTGGTTTCATTTTAAAACTTATGATTTTGATTAACCCCTTTATTAACCATTTTTGACCTTAACTAATGTAGCAACTATTTGAATCTTAAAGGGTTAAGAATGTAACTGTATATAGAAAGGTGACTCATAAAAAACCATGGTTTATATATTAAACCATATTAAATTCAATTTTCTGAATATATCATTTTTATGGATTTTAAATCATTTAATAAAATAATATTTATTATAAAGTATTAGTTATTCCAATTTGGGAACTATTTGTTTTATTTTACTTTAAAGACACCAAGACAAAGATGTAATTTGTATATAATACTTTTACAAATAAATAATATGTCATATTTATCTAAAAATTATTAGAACCCAATAATTCATCCAAATTTTATTGCTTTTAATTTTTTTTAAATCATTTATTTTATTTATCTATTAATTGAATAAATACTATGTCGGTGTTGCGTAAGTGTTGAAGGTAATTATTAATTCACTAAAAATTAGAAATAAATTACTATAATAAAAAATAATAATTTATTTTTAAAATATACAATTATATCTGTACTTATACTCGTTTTATCCTTATGAAAAAAATTAGAGATATTAAAGTCAAGAGAGTGACATTTTGTATTTATTCTTTTCTTAAATTAATATAAAGGTCATTTTCAAGGAAATATGGTACTAAGTGGACATATATTAAATAATTGGATATAAATAGTTAATATAAACTCATAAAATAGGATAAATTCAAGTCTTTGAGAAATTTTAAATCCTTATCCCAAAGTTTTAACCCTATTTTACCTGTTTTACCCTTACTAGGGTGATAAATCTTACTATGGTTACTATTCATATTGACCAGAAATATAAGGAAACTATTTACCAAATTTGAACATATTGATTAGAAATATTGTATCCATTTTTTAATATTCAATCTATAAAAGTGGAATAAATTAATTTAAGATAAAAACACAAAATGAAATGATAAACAGTTTTTCATAAAAAATGCCTTTTTAAGTATAAAAATGTTTTTATACCAAATTCAAACATAAAATTGATTAAAATTAACTTAATTAGATTATTAATAATATTATATAAATAATTTTAATTTTAAACCATTTAAAAATAAAATGGTACTTTTTACATGCTTGAAATAAAAATACAGTTTTCAATAAAAATCAGTATTTTTTACTATTCATTAGAAAATCAATATTTTCTAAAAAAATCCCAAATTTTCAACCAAATATAATTTTTATATGTTTATTTCATAAATTAAGTTCATTTTATCCAATATATTTTCTAAAATTTTAAAAATATAATATTTTATCACAAAAAGAAATAAAAAAACTTTTTTGAAAGAAATGTATTTTTGTAAGAATAATATTAATTTACTAAAAATTAAATGCTTATTTCCTAATAATTAATAAATAAATTTTTATTGGGTAATACCTTTATATATATTTCATAATGTGATTATTACTATTCATACATTCCAATTCAATGGCTAGGTTATAACTGTATACTATATTTTGGTTCATTTAGACTCAGGGTTGTGTGTATCACAAACTATTGAAAAAAAAATTATTAGAAGAGAAATATATCTTAAAATATTAGGGTGTTAAAAAAGGAAAATATCAAACCTATAGTATTTAAACTTATTATTTAGAACTATATTTGGAGTGAAATGGAGAATCTTTTAGAATCATCTAGCATACTTCATAACCATTTGATCGCCCTGTTGGAGGCTTCCAAATTCTCTGGATTTTACCAAGTTTGTAGTATAAAAATAAAATTTCTAAGAAAATATCACCTTTAAGTCCTTCTATTCCAAATTATCCTGCTTCTTGACCTTAATTATAGACTCCCGCCATTTTTGACTAGGTCCTTCAACCTAGAAAGCAGTAAATTCCCCCTTGATAGAGTCAGGAGTACCAAGAAATTCAAAAATAATTTAGATATTTTACATCCAATCCTAAAATTCTTGATGATCATTACTTATTTATAAGTAAGGAGGATTATGTCAAAGTAATTCATGATCTCGTTCCTGATTCAAACCAAATCCTAATTCTTTAAACTAAGTGAGGCTAGGACCTACTTTTTGGTCCTAGGATCAAACCATTATTATTGGAACAAAGGTGATTCATAATGGATATTGATAGTGTATTGTGTTTTTTTCAGTCTATGTATGTTTTGATCAAGTTGTTTGAAGTTTTATGGAGATTGCTTAAAGAAAATGGATACCTATAATGGGAATCGAAGGAATAAATGGGGTATCATGCTAGTATATTTGGGTGAACAATTCCCTATGAAGTATGGATCTTAAACCTGGGTGAAGATGGGGGTTTTACAATAAATAATAGGATAATACCCTCATTTTAGGTTAAATGTTTTTAAGAAAAGAGTTAAGAGTCTCTCTCATTGTGAAAGTATCACTTGAGAGAATATGGCCTGAGTGAATCATCTAAGCATGGTAGTTTCATGAAGAAGGGAAGAGTGTGGAATTTTCATAAACTAGGGAAGATCACAAGAGTTATGTGAATAAAGGAAGATAATGGGAGTTGTAAAAAGCAATATAGAGTTTGGGAGTTTCTAGAATCATACCTATGAGACCATACTTAGGAGAACTCATATGATGGAAGTAGTTGTATGAATGTCCCTTGAGAGAATCAACCTAAGAATGCCAAAGTTTTACAAAGGGACTTGGGTGAATGAAGATGGGAGAAGTCAGTGACTTGGTTAAAGGTGACCTAGGAAAATATAAGGGCTTAGAAGAAAGAATTTAGTAAAAATTGTGGGATTCAATAGAGAATCAAACTCGAATCATAGTGAATAAATCTACAGTTAACATTCATACCAATTTTAAGGAAACATTCAGGTTTTTAAACAAAGGTAGACTTAATCCAAAGTAGTAATAAAGTAGTGGTTAATGGAAGTTATCTAAGGGAGGAAATTTGTTATCCCTAAATTCATTGTAATGGTGGTGTGCTTGGAATGGACTGACCATTTTTAAATCATTGTAATCCATTAATAATAGTGAAATATAGTGTATTATGGTATGACTGACACATAATTGGTATGCTGCTTGGATTAACCATCAATAGTGAACCATTTAAAATTTAATTTTCCTATTCCAATTTATGTATTTGTGTGTTTAGTGATTACACAATTCAATCAGATAGGTTTAACAAGTTCCTACAAACATGGGATAAGATCTGTTTAATCAGAAGAAAAATTTGAAACTCTAATTCTCCCATACCCTCTCATGGTGTCCTAGGGAATAATAAGTGGTATCAAAACTAAGTTACATGAATAAAATCTATCAGTTAAATCTTGGTATGGAGGACATCGTGAATACTAAAAGGGTTCCTCTATTTTATTGGAAAAACCATCTGGTTTGGAATAATAGGATGAGATCTCACCTATGATCTATTTTATTAGAATTATTCTCTACCATTATTCATGGGATATAGGTTAGTGATGTTTTATAACTATTTATGGCTAAAGAAGACATGAATTTTCTTTATTCTGATGAAAAGGGTTAGAATTAATTATTAAAAGTTCATTTATATTAGATTTATATGAAAGTGATAAACTACATGAGTTTCAAGGCCATGAGGGAAAAACTATTCAATATATATAAGGTGATATTAAGGTGAAGGATGCTAAGCTACAAGTCCTTCATAAGATATTTGATGATTTTAAAATTCTTGCTTGTGAAAATTATAATATCTTATTTTACCAAATAACTGGATTTTTTATATCTATTCAAGGAATTTGGAAGTAGATAAAGTATATTGATATTGTAAATAATATTTTGTGATGGATACTACTTCTGTATAATCCCAAAGTATCAACTCTGGAAGAGAAGGATTTGGCCAAGTTATCTTGTTATGATGTTCTAATCAATCTAGTTTCATATAAAATTCAAGTTAAGATAGAAGTAACATCAAGACATTAAAATAAAGAGATTTATTTCAAATTTATAGATAAAATTGACATTTTTAAAGATTTTGATGGTGAAGAGGATATAGATGATAAATTCCTTACTTGAGTGGCTAGGAAATTCAAGAGAGGAAAAGGAATATTTGAATACAAGCTACCACTATCATTTTTTTGATGTGTAAAAGTTGGGAATATTGTAGTAAGGTGTCCAAGAAGATTCAATGATAAAGGGAGTAAAGAATACATTATACAAAAGTTGTGAATAAGCTTCCCTCCCAAAAGTGACTCTAAAATTTGGAGTTCATCCAAAATGAATTTCCAAAGTAAGATCTATATGAGTAAGGAATAAGGTAATAATGAAGATTAGGTGGTTGAAGAAGAAATAAAATTAAAGTTAAATAAATAAGATGCCTTGATGTAAACTTTTTAATAGGAATGATCGAAAAAGGAAGATAATAAGAAACCCAAAGGTGTTATTGATCTCAAGGCAGAACTTTATGGTGCTCTAGAAGAACTAGATATACAAAAAAATAAAAAAATAAAAGTTATATCTTTTTGAAATAATCTACCAAATATGTGTATCAACTTAAAGTTTAGATTGATCAACTATAATAAGAGTTATAAAATCATTTTCCTTATCATGAAAACTCAGAATAAATTGTGTAATAAAAATTAAATATTGATGAATAAGAAAATTTTATTGATGAACTTAATACAATCCTAGAGGATAGAGATAATAAAGTTTATTTACTTGAATAAGAGGTTGTTTTATAGATAAAAAATTTAATCATAAGTGAAATAAAATGATTCATGTAAAAAGCTACACTTTGGGAGGTTTGTAGATATAAAATTGATAAAAAGGGTCAAGAGAGGCTCTGAAGGTGTCAATAAAATTCTAAATTAATAAAGACCCAAATTTTTTGGTAAAAGTGGGATTAGCTATAATGTTAAGGCATCTAAAGTATCAATAGTGATAGATCTAAATAAGTTAAAGTGAATGTTTGGTTATTCTTCTATTAAAATTAAGTCACCAAAAGTGAAAATAAGGATCAATTTGAATAAAGTAAAATAGAGGGTAGAAAATAATTCATAATCCTTGAAGTAATTTCATCAACCAAGTATATATACAAAGTCTATGGAAATGTGGAGGAATTAACGAAATAATATTTTTCCTCTTATGAAATTTCAATTCTGTGGCATTCTTGGCCACACCATGCCATATATTAAAGTTGAGAGAAGCTATTTTAATAGGGATACGCCTAGAATTAATCAAAATAAAATGGGTCCATATCTCTCAAAACCTATAAGAAATATTTTTTATGTATATTTATTTCATTATTCTAACTTTGGGCATAAATCCATAGACTGTAGGTAATGAATAAGTGGTTTTTATCCAAAATGAAGTCATAGAAAACTAAAATCTAAGCAACCTAAAAATGTTGGGTTGGAAAAAATAATCTAACCATTAAAAGATAAATATTATTTTGATTATTATACTTTTGTTGAAGAGAAATAGTAGAGTCTATCTTATTAATCAACTCAACCAAGCACCTCATAGAAGGAAAATAATAAAAGAGAGATGGAAAATCTAGTTGAAATTTCTCTCAGAACTACAAAGAACAAATACACTTGGATTCTTGATAGTGGATGATCATACCAAATGACAAGGAATATGAATTTTTGAAAAATTTAAATAGAATAGTTGATATAACTTCTCATTTTAGTAATGATAATTCCTTTATGATCAAAGGAAGTGAAAATAGTCAATTGGTATAAGATAAGATGGAGAAAACTAAAGTTGTCTATGTGGATGGATTGTGATAGAATCTCTGAAGTGTGATTCAAATATGTGACTCAGGACATAAAGTAAAATTTAATCAAAAGGGATGAATTATCAAAGGCAAGGTTAGAAACTCACTAATTAAAGTTTATAGGAAAAATGGTAATATTTAACAGGTGGATATAAAAGAAAATACATGTATCCATGTAGTTTAATAGAATAAAAACTTGTGGTATCAAAGGCTTGTCCACATTAATCAATAAATCATGGAGAACTTACCTAAGATAAAATTTGTAGTGGATATTAATATTCTGAATTGAGACTAAGAAAAGACATGAAATAATTATATGTGATGAAATATATTCATTCAATTAATATCAAAAATAATAATAAAAGGGAACCTAATCTCATCTATCTAGTTCATACTGATTTTTGTGTCCCAATAAATGTATCAGGTATATATGGGGAAAGGTATTTCAATCTTTTTATTAATTATTACAGTAAAATTGATTTCATGATGTTCATGAAAATAAAGAGGGAATTTATGGAATAAATGAATAGATATAGGATAAGAGCTGAAAATGAAACAAGCCTCACAAACAAGATCTTATGATCTAAAAATGGGATATAATACACATCCAACGAATCTAAAAACTACCTTGAGAAACACATCATCAATCATGAGGTATCATTGGTACAAACTCCACAAAAAATGGGTTTTTTTTTAATAGATAAATTGGTAATTGAATAATATAACAAAAAAAATTCTCATTCAAAGTGGAATCTACCATCACTATTGGAAGGATGTAGTACGAGTTGTGGTGTACATGAAAAAATAGGCGGTGTTTAGCCTAGGGGAAGATAGGACACCATAAAAATGTGGAATGGAAGAAATCCCACCCTAAAACATTTTCAAGTCATTGAAAGTGGGTTTTATATTCAAAATAAAGAATGAAATCTGGGAAATTATGGTGATATTATAGATAAAATATTGTTTTTGGGCTACTCAACAAAGATTAAGTCTTATAGATGCTTCAACAAAAGGATGAAAAAATGATAGAGAGTAATTACATCAAAGTAATTGAAGGAAAATCTATAAATATTTCACAATGTACAAACTTGGATGAATTATTTAAAGAAGATGATAAAGTTGAAACCATTCTTTTGGTTATATAAATATCCCCAAATGATTGAGATTTTGAGGTTGAATATGAAGAGGATACAGTTACTGAGGAAATTTATCTTGTACCTCAAAATATAAATAGAATAACAAAATTTGATCCATCCAATATAATTAGATACAAAATTAATCCTACATGGATAATAATAATAATGGAGAATAAAAAACATTTTTCTCTTCTATCAATAGTATAACCAATATAATTTGAAAAACAAATAAATGATGAATCATGGGTTAGAGACATGAATGATGAATTTGATCGAATCGACAAAAAACATACTTGGGGTCTTTTAAAGAATCCTAAACAACACAATGTGATTGGAACAAAGTGTATATTTAAGAATAAGTTTAGATAAAATGGGAGTGTGATCCAAAATAAGGTATTTTTGGTGTTAAAAGGATATGCATATATTGAAGGTGTTAATATTGATGAAAATTTTTCACTAGTGGATTGAATTTAGTGTATCTGGATATTTTTATCGATGGTAATTCAAAAAAAATTCAAGATATAATAGATAGATGTAAAAATGTAATTCTTGAATGGTGTACTTCAAGAGGAGGATTATATTGAAAAGCTAGTGGGTTTCTTAATTATAAATGATGAAACCAAATTGTGTAGGTTAAATGAGGCCTTGTTTTTTCTGAAGTAGTCACCATAATCATGGTATGCTCATATAGATAGATTGAATTCAAAATTAGAATTTTTGATCATAATATATATATATATATGAAGACATCCAATAAAGAACAGTTTATCATGTTTTCTTATATTGATGACATCATTTTTGTAAGTTACAAGAAAAAATATATGGAAAATTTTTTCAAATATTATGAGTTTATAGTTTTATAAATATCTGATATGTGAGATCATATGTTTTTTGGGGGATGAGGGAAATCCAAAAATAGAAACACATGTTTATATCTCAAGATAAGTATGAAAAATAGCTACTGAATAAATTTTATATGCATGATTATGAACTAGTTTCAACTCTGATTATGGTTGGAACCAAACTTGGGAATCATGGAGATTGAAATTTCAGGGATCCTACCTTGTACAAGAGGATAATTGGAAGATTTTTTTATTTGATTACAATGTGGTTGGATATTATTTTCAAAACTTCTTTGGTAGCTTGTTTCCAAAGTGATTCCATGAAATAGAATCTCACAATAGTTAAATGGATCATAAGGTATATTTAGAGTACTCTCAATTTTGGATTTATTTTTTATTATGGGAAGGATCATGGGTTATCTATATTCTTGTATTCTAACTGGACAGGTGATGTGGTGGATCAGGAGTCTAAAAGGGATAGAGAATTCTTTATTTTGATTAAATGTGTTAGATAGATGAGTAAGAAGTAGGAAATCACTTTGTTCGGCATAATAGAATATGAATACACTATAGTAACTAAGGATTACACTCAAATTCTCTAGATAAAGAAAAATTTGGAAGATATTGGTGAAGAATTCAAACAGACTATGATGATCTTATTTGATAATAAAATTTCGATTAATCTCATGAAAAATCTAGTAAATCACTCTCATACCAAGCACATTGAGATCATGTATCACTTAATTAATGAAAAGGTAGATTAAGGAATTTTCATAGTGGAGTGGGTTGGAACTAATGCACAAGTGGAGGAAATTATGACAAAAATGTTGACCACTTAGGTTTTTGATAAAAATCAATTGAACCTTGATGCTAAACCACCTTCCTTAGAGTGATGAGGTTCAGAATATCCCATCTTCCCACTAGTATCTAGGGTTTTATTTGTGTGTTTCATGTTTGGAATGTCTCTTTGGGTTTATTTTCAGAGGAGGAGAACAAGACATGAAATTTAATGGATATATCATAGAATTAAAGTGATCCATAAGTGGATTAAAATATATATTCTCTCTTTTGGTGGGTTATATGGTATGGGAGACAAGGGATACATAATCCATGCAGAATGGAGGAATAGAGTTTGATCGAGTTTCAAGATAAGGGAGATTTCTAGAATGAGGAATGATATGAGGCATTAAATTATCTCTCTTGGACTCTTGTTTTCTATATTGAGCATTTATCATGTATACTTAGAATTATTGATTATTTATTTCACATATATATGAGATATGCAAGAAATTTGTGTTTAATTGAATTCAACATTGGATTCATAATAAACCCAAAGGGGGAGAATGATTGAACCAAGGTGATTCTTGTTGGAGATTAATAGTGTGTTGTGTTTTTTTTAATCCATGTATGGGTTGATCAAGGTGTTTTAAGTCTAAGGGGTGATTTTAAGGAAATGGATTCCAGGGAGAGGAATTTAAATGGTGTATTTTTACAATGTTTTTCAAAAAAGATAGTGTAAAATCATAAGAAAGTTAAAAGTTGATTCTAGAGAAGTTGAAGGTTTTTCGCACTAGTATAAGTCATTTAGCACTAGTTCCACATGCTAGTGCCATATAAAAATGAATTTATAGTCTTTTTTGGGAATCTAACATGTTATAGTCTCAGTATCATGTAAAGGATAGGGTGTCTTTATAATAGAGATGGGAGAATGATGTGCTGTGAAATATGAATCTTAGAGCTGAGTGAATATAAGGGTTTTACCTATAAATATTAGTAAATCCCATTATTTGGGGTTAAAAATTATTTTTGTGAAGGGATAATAATCTATCTCATTGTGAAAGTCTCACTTGTGTGAACTATACCTAAGTGAAGCACATGGGAGTAGAAGATTCATGAAGTAGGGAAGAGATTTAGAGTTAAGCTAAGAAAGGAAGAGTGTGGGACTTGTGAAAAGTAGGGAATAGGATGGGAGTTACACAAAGTAATACGGGGTGTAAAAGCTTTTTAAATGATGCATATGTGAGAATAATTAGCCAAAGTCATCTAAGTGAAGGATTTTCATGAATATACCTTCGTAAAATCTACCTAATTGCACTAAAGTTGTGATAAGGGACCTGAGAGAAAGAATTTAGGTGATAATAGGGACCTGAGTGAAGGTGACTTGGGGGAAGATAGGGCAATGGAAAATTTATTTAGAAAAAAAAATAGGTATTCATTTCAGAATAAAACTTATACCTTAATTATGCATCTCATAATTAAAATTCATGCTAATTTGAAGGTTACCTTCAAGTTATTAAACTAATGGAGACTTTATCCAAAGAAATGAGCAAGGAGAGGTCAAAAGAAGTTATCTGAGTGAGGTGGTGTGTTTTCCTTGAATTCATTGTAAAATCAGTGTGCCTATAATGAATTAACCATTTTTTAATCATTATAATCAAATAAAACTAGTAAAGCTTATTGGATTCTAGTATGATTGAAACATCATCAGTGTATGCTCCTTGGATTTTACCTTACTTATGAACTAAGTGAAATTGATGTGTTCAGTTCCTATTTCTTCATTTGTGTGTTTGGTGATTGTGAAATTCAATCAGATAGGTTTAATGAGTTCTTACCAACATGAGGATAGGATCCTTTCAATAAAAATAAAAAAACACCCTGATTCACCCCTCCACTCTTAGGTAATTTCAAGGTATAGTAGTTCATACAACAACTTCAATCAATCTATGATTAATAGGAGGGTTAAATCATGTATATTTATCTATCACTCCCTCTGGTGGTTTCAATGGGGGTATTCATATAGGCATAGTACTACACAAAATCAAATATATAGAAACCATCAAAATAGACAGTCAATATAAAATTAAATCATAAGAATCCATCAATAAATTAAATAAATCTTAGAAAATGAAACATAAAAAATACTACTAATATGAAATACATAGTTCAAGTGTACAGTCTATATCCCACACACCCTACCCAATAATGAATACAAGTCTCACTATAAGAATTTTTCATTACCAACATCCCTTGGAAACTCATGGTGTAGTACTAAGAGTGTTGGAAAAACACCCCTTTATACCCACTATCCATGATCCCCTATAATCCTACATCCTTTATAAAAATACTTATCAAATATCATAATTAATATAACTCTTTAATACTATTTTTTCATGAACTAACCTGGACCACCCCCGATTCAGGAACCTGAGCCAACTCACGATAAGGCCCAAAGGGCGTTCTCAATCCACACGAGCTAGAAACAAGTACTCGGACATCAAGAATTCTCTTAGAAAATATTTTCACTAAAAATATATATAATAATTACATAAATAAATTGTAATCATAAATAAACACAATCATACACCACTTACAACAAAATACTAATATAGAAATCAATCCAAAAAAAAGGGATGGGATGGGAAGCTAAGATAGTGATGCAAGATCTAAATAAAGAGTCAAAAATTTACCAAAAATAAACAAAATAACTAGAGACCCATCTCCATGTGACATGAAGAATCATCCCACCATAATTCTCCTCCACATAAAAAAAATATAGCTTGAATACCTACTACCTCTAAGTGGTTCCTTGCCTTTTCCTGCATTAAATAAAACAAGGTATGAATGCATCATTGGTTTATCTAGGATTTTAGTATAACAACCTCAGTATGATCCCAATAAATTTCCTATATAAATAATTTATTAGATAAACTAAATAAATATATTTTTAATATAATATATTAAAGTGGTTTTAAAAATTTCTATGAAAGAAACCCGTAAGGTAAAATACATTTGTTGGTGTAAGGAATGTGAAATAAAATTTTTAAAATGGTTTTTATAAATATGAATCATGGTATTAAACCCTAATATAACTTATTATAAAGAAATATAGTATTGTGACATCATTAATTTGGTTATTTCCCTAAATTATTCTAATGTATAATTAATGACTTCACGGGCCAATGGGGGTGCTGCATGAATTACTTTACTTGTCTAGGCAACATATATAACTAGTGATAGGGAGCTTATCCCATCTAATTTAACCTACCCAATCACCTAGGGGTTTGCCTATTAAGTTTCATCAATATAATAAATATACATTATCAAGTCATTTCAATCCATTTATAACACTTACATTAAATAAAAAATATCAAATTTTCATGTAAATCATTCCATAAAGCATGACTAAAAAAATTTATTGTATTTATAGAATTAAATTTAAAGATTCAAGAATCTATAAGTTCAAACAACAAAGGAATAAATGGAAACACCTACCTCAATCAAGATTAACCACTTGGAAACATTATAAATCCATAAGAAAAAAAAGATAGATATCCCCTAAAACCATAAGAAAATCCCTAACAATCAAATATATGTCAAATAAATTCATAAAGAAGTAACCTTAGGCTACCATTTCTTTGACGAGATGTGAGAACCATGAAAAGGAGAAGTAAAAATTCAAAGGAAGAGGAGGAATAACTTGATTGGTGATTCCTTGGATAACCTTAAAGAAAAAACATAATAAATACAATAAATAGGAAGAGGGAGGTGCATCATGCATGATAGGTTCTTGATTATTAAGTAGGGAATAAAAAATAGGGGTGAGGGATTTAATTCAAGTGAGTTAAAAGTGGTAATTTAAATATTTTTTAAAACTTCGCATACTACATGATTTTTCCTCATAGTTTTCCAAAACATGCCCCAACCATGTGGGTGTCACTATATTTACCTGAGAAATTACATGGTTTGTTTATATGGTTAGGTAAACTATGTGCTAACTATACAAATTGCAACTTAGATAAGATTTTAGTTTTACATAGTTTCAGTATGGTTTTCCCTATTCATGTGATGATGGTGCACCAATGTATATTTCCTATTTTTTTAAAGTTTCTAAAGAAAAACACCTGAAAAATAAGGGAATGGTAAAAAAAATAATGGAATTTGAACCTGAAAATGACATTATAGGTGTGACATGGATCATCATTGATCAGTTGACTAAATTTTTTATTTTTATCCCAATCAAATAGGCTCAAATGGTTGAGGATCTTAGAAAAAATTATCTCATAGAAGTAGTTATACTTCATGGGATACCCAATATAATTTTTTTAAATATTTATATGAGATTCACATATTTATTTTGGAAACCTTTATAGGAATATTTGGGTACTCAAGTGAAGTTGAGCACATATTACTATCCATAGATAGATGACCAATATAAACATAATATTCATATTCATGAGGATATTATCCATACATATATTTTGGATTTTTTTTAGTGCATGAGAAGACCATGTGTCTTTATGAGAATTTATTTATAAAAATAGATATTAATAATTTATTCATATGGATCTATTTGAGGTTCCATATGTTAGGTCGTGTCGATCTCCCTTATATTTTATGGAATCTAGTGTGGCATATTTCTTTAGTCCTAGCTTGGTGGAGGAGACTTATATTCATGTGTAGATGATCAAGAAGAGGTTGGATATGACTCGTAGTATGAAAAATTCTTATTTTGTTTATAGGGTTATCCCTCTTGATTTTGATGTTGTAGACCATGTATTTCTTCATTTCTCACCTTGATTGGGACATCTAATATTTGGAAAGAAAGGAAAGTTTGATTCATGATTTATTAAACCATTTGAAATTATAGAGAGGATTGGGGAATTTGTTTATTACTATTAATTACCTATGAAGTATAGTGTTATGTATGATGTCTTTTGTATGTCACAAATTAGAAAATATTAACTAGATCTATCTCATGTGATTTAGTGTGATTATGTGAACCTAGAGTCGAAAGCTTATTTTATAGAGAGACCAGTGCATGTTGTTGATCATACTAAGAAGTGGTTGTGAGGAAAATTTATGCCACTTGTATGTGTTTTATGGTAGCATGGACTTGTAAAAGAGGATACTTGGGATGAGAATCTAAAATGAGTTCCCAATAGATAGAGTTATTCATTGTTTATGCTCGATGATTCCTCTCAAGTATGAGAATCCCTATAAGGGAATTTATAATGACCCTAGTCTTTTAGGTATGTTGTTGATTTAATTTTTATGTATTAAATTTTATTTTGAGATTAATTTAAATTTATTTTAGGGTGATTTTGTGAAATGGGGATAAGTAAATGGGGTTAAGTGGTGGATCATGGTTGAATTATCCCAGTAGGTGCTAGCGGGAACTTGGTGTGGGGTACCAGGTGCCTCGTAGATCTACAAAGGGTTGGGGTGCCCTAGATAGGACATTAGGGTACTTAATGGAAATGGATAAGAAACTCAATAGGGTGTTGAGAAGTTTTTATAAAAGGAATTTTTTTCTTTTTATAGTCATCATAATTGGATAATAATCTAATTTTTCTCATTCTTGGGGTTATTTTTTATAAACCTTATTCACACTAATCTCTCCCTTCCTTCCAATAACATCGAGAAATGATTTATACTTCATTTTAAAATAAAAAACATGATATGTTGGTGGTATTAGATACATATATATAAGAGATTAAATAACCAAATTTTTTTTGTATGAAGGCGACAAGGTTTATTAATTATCATATTCTAATTCCCTCTTTTTCTAGTTTGGTTATTTCGTGATTTCCATGTCTCTTAGAGGAGTATATTCTCTATTATTTGAGAAAACTATACTTTTTGTGTGATTTAGGTGATCTATTGATTCTTCTGTGGTTTGACATTGTGATTATATATATTTTGTGATTTTTTTTATTTAATGTTTACTTGAGAGTTTTTTCCCATAGAAAATTGGTTCTATGATTGGAGAATAATTTTTAAAAAAAATTGAGTGATGTTTTTATTTGAAAATTATGTTCAATTTCTATAATTATATAAATTCATGTTTAAATAGATGTATTAAAGTGGGTATTTGGGAAATAAAATGATCAATTTATGTAATAATTAGTGATATAATTACTATTAAGTAAATAACGTATGGATTTGATACTTAGTGATTAATTTTACATGTTTAGTGTGCTTCACTAATATATAAATTCATATTATGTTTATATAAATTTTAATAAGTAGTTTATAAGTGACTGATTTATGTATTGTGTGTTATTATATGTTATACTTATTATAAATAAGATTTATTTGGGTGAAAATTCTTGGGAATAGGGGTTAAACACACCAAATAAACTAAGAAATTTATTTTTTTTGTTTTGTCCATTTTTATTATGTAAATAATGGGGTGTTAAGTGATTTTTTTTTTAAATAAATTACTTTTATGTAATGTAAAGTGATATAAAAAGGGGTAATGGTTGCTTATTAATGTTTGATTAAGTAATTAGCTTAAGTGAGTTCAAATGGGTATTTTGGTTTTTGAAATTATAATACCTAATAAATACATTGAAATAAATATTTCATTATTATTAATAATTAAATAAAAATAAAATATATAGATTGAATAGGAATATTATAACTAATAATGGAAAATAGAAAAAAAATATTATGAGTATAATATAAATTTCACTTGGATTGTATTCTCTGATAAACATCAAATCTATAATAAGTACAGTTCTGAAGAAAAATAATAAAATCCTTATAATGGAAATTATGAGAAAAATTAAGCATCTAAATAATATATATTATATGATTTAATGGTTTTATTGGAATTCAAAATGATCATTGATAATTTTTACCATTGGGTATCATAGTCATTGATAATATAACTGTTAGGATTAGTGTATATTATTATAGTCATGGGTTGAAAAAATCCTCTGAGCAGCGGCTTACTTCTCCCCTCGCGCAGCTAGGGTTTCCTCTCGGAAGATCTCTCCTCCCCTCCTCCGAGCTGACCCGGCGGTCTTGGCATCGACTGTTGGCTCTTGGTGCGATGTCAGCATGCCTCAGCGGTGCTCCGGTGGCGTCCGGTTTTGAGATCTCGGCTCGGCGGTGCACTCCAAGGCGCAGATCGGAGATGGTTTCACATCGCTTTGATGCGGATCGGCGTCGACTTCGGGATCCTCACTTCAGCAGCGGCGCGGCCTAGCATAAGCTCTGGCAGCTCCTTTCCGGCGTGTTCGGCGGCAGATTTGGGCGGTCCGGAGGGGGGGAGATCTTTTATGGTTTGGGTTTTTGAAGGTGGTTTTGATGATTTGGGTTTTTTTTTATTTCTGTTTGTTGAATTTGTTCTGGAAGTTCGGTTGATGCAATGCGGCGTCGCGACACTTGCCGTAAGAGGAGGATCACCGCTAGGGTTTCTCTCGCGCCTCCTTCTCCATCCCGGAACGGCTATGCTCCTCTTCCATTGCTCGGCGATTCGTGGCGGTGATCTTTTTGCTGTGAAGGCTCTGTTTGGCCCGCCTTGCGCGCACTGGTGTTTGTCTGGAGGCACAGTGTTGATTCAGCGCCTGAGCCCTTGCCTCGGCGGTTCAAGATCGACGCCTCGTTCCCAGATCTGGGCATTCGGAGGATTGAGTGTAGTCTTCGTGGATGTTTCGGACGGAGGCGACGGAATGTGTGCCCGTGCGGTTTGTTCTCTCTTGTGGGGAGGATGCGACGGCGACAGTGAAGGTGTTGTTTCTTGGAGTTCCGAGGTGATGAATTTTTGGAGCCCGCGACTGCGGATGTTGTCCGTATTTGGTTTTTTGAAAAAAAACACATCTACCGAACCTAGTTTTACCAGATCCTCCTCTGGGAGGGTGAATTCTTCGAGAGCCGTCAATCGTGTGAGAAAGGGAATGCAATCTCCGATGGCGTTACTCTCGTTGGAGAATCTGAATCTGAGAAGGATGTATGAAAAGATTCTGAGTCATTATGAAAGCTTGGAGTGGGAATCGGCCAATGAAACTTTTCATCAGGAATATGGTGATGGGGATGATTTCTATTATTTGTAGCTGTATGAGTTGTTGTGCTTTTCTTGCTTTCTGTACTTTTTCTTTTCATTAATAAATGGTCAGAGGTTTACCTCTGGCTAAGCTTACCTGGTTATTATAGTCATGGGTTGAGTTAATTTGTGTAAAAAAGGAGAATAAATCACTTCAACTAATATTAATATATTTCATGATGAACATTTATCAGAACATGGGAGTGAGGTTTCATCACTAGGGTTTCCCTTAACCAATATTAATCTGAACTTCAATAATTTAGGTTTGAGCGAAACCATTAGCTAGAGAAGTTCAATTTAGTGGAATTTACCACTAGATCAGTTCTGGATGAACCACTCCATGAAATTACCACTATTTAAAATATTACCCATAGGGACTATGTTGGATTTATAATGGGTTATGTGTTTATGATTTAAGGTGGTATTTATATTTAAATTCTTTTGGTAATGAAATGTCGTTTATCTGGATACAAAAAAAAATTAAAAATACTTTATTATTTTAAAGATAAATTTCACATGTTTGGAAGATGAATTTGATGAAATAGGTTACATATTTTTAATCAAGATGTCTAAATTTGGTAAGGGATGAAATTTGGTAATTTTGGGTAAAAATAGTAAAATACGATAAAAAAATGTTGAAATATGATAAAATAAAGTAAATATGAAATCATACATTTATAATCATGAAAAAATTCAACCAAGTTAGTTTTATTGGCCAAATTTTTCAACTAACCATTATAGTAGAGCATTAAGGGGGTAATGGTATAGTATGGTTGTTGTGGATAACTTGACGTGAAGGAATTATAAAACATTGAATAATTAATTCCATGGGATTCCACTCACCACACTTATAAATATCCACCCCCTATCTCATGTATTATCATAAAAATATTGAATTATATCTTCATATTTATGTACAGGATTATCTTCCATATTTCTCTATTAAATCACGAAGAGTTTTGGTAGTTGTGCGGTTTGGTTCTAATCCAAGAAGCTTAAGTAAGGTAAGGGTTTTCAATTTCCTCTCTTCTTTTCAAATTGTGATTCTTTTGTTGTAATCTAAATTAAAATTTCATTCCAAATGATAATATATATCAATATATATTATATTATAATCTATTTGACGTATTGATCATGATTTTTTATTCTTTTACTCTCATTACTCCCTTTTCACAAGTTGTTACCATATTGAAGTAAGGAAAACCTAATCCTCTTCTTTCCTTTTCTAAATGAAATTTTTTGGTTTAAAAATATTTTAAACACCTTATTCATATGATACCATGATTATTATTTTATGTAATTATCATCTCTTTTATCTTTTATCCATGATAGATAATCTAATCCTACTTTTTGTACCCTTTAAAAGTATCTATCATGTTAAAGTAAAATATTTCTATTCATTTCTCTTTCATTTCATTTTTTTATTATTTTGTTATAAACCTTATTAAAAATTAATTTAAATTGATTATATGATCATAAATATGGTTTATTATTATACTTTAGTTCTATTATCAAATTTATATTATCTATTTTATCTCATTTTTCCTTTATCATAAGTCATTTCCAAGTTAAAATGTTCACATGAATCAATATTTGTTTACCAAGTTCATTTACATCTATGATGCAGTGGAAATGAAATATATTTTTAGGGATCGATCCATCACCACCTTTTTATTTTCATATTATCAAACATTCATGATTATAATTTTTTTGACCAACACCTTCCCATGTAATTCCATCATAAGAAAAATACTTGTCATCACAGTATTCATCTCTTCCTATAGGGGGTTTTGAGGGCATGTAGTTTGAAAGGGTAATTCCAAGTTAGTGATGGTTTCACTTAGACTCTATGGAATTCTATAAAAATATCATAATTTTATAATGGAACCCTAGTAGAATCATTTCCTTGGATTCTCATTATATATTTCTACACTTAAATATTACAATAAAAATCCATTCATACAAGCACATTGAGAACCATGATATAGAGGTTACCTTTATCATATACTCAACACTATAAATACACAACACTCTCATATTATTATTGATGGATATTCACCTAGAAAAAATTATCATCTCTTGAATAGGGATTTACTATATTTTAATTCCTTAATCAGGGGTTATTATCAAATATGGATATACATTATGATTTTTTTATATTAATTCTCTCATGAATGTATGTAATATGTTTGGTTTACCATTGATCAATTGACTAAAAAATTTCATTTTATCTAGATCAAAGAGACTAAAATATTTGAGTATCTTGGAAACCTTAATTTTATAGAAGTGTTTATACTTCATGGGATATCTAATAGAATTGTTTCAAAATGCAATAAGATATTCACATATTGATTTTGTAAAGGTTTGTTGAAATATTTGAGTACTCAAGTAAAGTTGAGTATAGCTTACTATCCATAGACTTATGACCAATATGAATATACTATTAAAATTTTCAAGGATTTTATTCATGAATATATTTTGTATTTTCTAGGTGTATGAGAATATCATGTGTCTTTGGTATATTTTTTTCATAACAACATCCAATAATAATCTATTTATATGGATCTATTTGTGTATCTCTATAGGATTTCAGGTTTATCACCCTTATTTTAGATGGAAGCTGGTGAGGCATCGTTCTCTGGGATTATCTTAGTGTAGAAGAATTTTAATCATGTATAGATGATCAAGAATAGGTTGGGTCATATTATAAAAAAGTATTATACCAATCAAAATAGCATCCCTCTTGAATTTTATGTTAGGGATTATTTCTTAATTCATGTCTCACCTTAATCGATACATCAGAGAATTAAAAAGTAAGGGAAGTTGGATATTCAGTTTGTTGGACCATTCAAAATTATATAGAGGATTTGGGAAGTTATTTATCACTTGGAATTTCATTTGAAGTATATTGATATATATTATATATTTATTGTTTTGTAACTAAAGAAATATTAACTAGATCCATCTCATGTTATTTAGTGTAATGATATGGAGCTAGAGCTAAATTCTTTTTTTATAAAGAGAACGACACGTGTTATTGATTACAGTGAGAAGAGGTTATTGAGAAAATTTATGCCAATTTTATTTTTTCTATGGAATCATGGAAGTGTTCAAGAGTATACCTAGGAATGATAATCTATAATGAGTTCCCAATGCTTATATTTTTCCATTGGTGATACTCGATGATGCTTCTAAAGGATGAGAATACCTATAGTGGGAAGTTTTTAATGACCCCAATATTTAAAGTATGATTTTGATTTAATTTTTATATATTAAATTTTATTTTGAGATTAGTTTTAAGTGATTTTAGGTGATATAAGTAAAAGGGTAATAAGGGAATGGGATAAGTGGTGGACCTTCATGGAATTATCTTAATAGGTATTATCGGGTTCTCAATGTAGGGTATTAGGTACCTAGTAGATCTAGGAGGGGTGGGGATTCCCTAGAAAGGCCATATAGTACTTTGTGGACATGGAAAGGATGCCTGATAGGGTTCTAGGTAGTTTTTTTTAATAGATTCGTTTTTTTATTTTGTAGTTGTGATATTTGGACTTTAATCAAAGTTTTCTCATTTTGGGGGTCATTTTTTATGGACCTTATTTACCTTAATCTCTCCCTTCCTTTCTATAACATCAATAAATTATTTCTCTTTCATTTCAAATCAAAAAAAATGATCTATTTGTGGTTTTATATCCATATCATTAAAATCTTTAAGAATCCTATCTTTTTGGGTGAAGTAGACAAGGTTTAGTTACTATCATATTTTAATTCCCACTTTTTTACTTTTAGTTTGGTGATTTGGTGATTTGGTGATTTCCTTGGGTTCATAGAGGAGTTGAGGCTCTGTTTTTTGTACATATTATACTTCTTGTGAAAGTTAGGTGACCCTATTCTTATTTTAGTGTTTCACATTGTAATTATATATAGTTTTTATATTTTTTATTAATTTAATTATTACTTGATATTTTATTGTCATGGAAAATTAGTTATATGATTGGAGAATAATTTTTTATAAACTTTTTAGTGCGTTTTTGTTTCAAAAATGTGTTCAAGTGTTGCAATAAATGAAATGCCTGTTTAAATAGTGTATTAAAGAGTGTAATAGTGAAATTAAATGATGAATTAGTGTAATAATTAGTGTAATAATTATTGATATGTAAAAAAGTGCTAGAATTGATGATTCAGTTATGAAATTGAAATGTTTAGTGTGTTTCACTACTATATAAATTCATATGGTATTTATATAAATTTTAATAAGTTATTTAGATGTGATTTCTTTATTTCATGTGTTTTATGATTTGGAATACCTATTATAAATAATATGTATTTGGGTAAAATTCTTGGGTAATGGGTTAAACACACCAAATGAACTACGAATGTAATTTGTGTGTTTTGGTAATTTTTGTCTTAAAAATCATAGGGTATTAAGGGATGCTTACTTGTAAGAAATTACTTTTAAGTGATTTAAAGTGATATGAAAGTGATAAATGGTTACTTAATAATTTTTTATTAAGTAATTGTCTTAAGTGGATATAAATGGGGATTTTGGTGTGTTAAATTATAATACATAATAAATCTATTGAAATGAATATTTCATTATAATTAATGATTTAATAAAAATTAAATATATATATTGAATAGGAAAGTTATAGCTAATAATGGACAATAGACAAAATAAATAATGTGATTATAATGTAAATGTATCTGGGCTCGTATTTTCTGATAAACATCACAGTTATAACAAGTATAGTATACAATAAAAATAATAAAATCCATGAAATAAAAATTATGAGAAAAATTAAGTTTCTAAATAAGAAGTATTATAATAGGTAATGATTTTATAAGAATTCTGTGACTATTGAACATTATTACTCTTTGGAATCATAACCATTGATAATATTACTATTAGGATTAGTGTATATTATGATGGTAATGGATTAAGTTAATTGGTGTAGAAAGGATAATACATAGATTAAAATAGTAGGAACATCCCATATAAGGATAATTTATCAAAATGTGGGAATGAGGCCACATCAATTGGGTTTTCCCTAAGCCAAGATCAATCTTAACTTCAACAATTTAGGTTTGAATGGAATTGTCTTTAGGAGAAGTTCAAGTTAATGGAAATCAACACTAGAATATTTTTAGTTGAATAATACTATAAAATCACCACTATTTCACAACTTACCCTTAGTTTTTATAGTTCTTTTAAAATGGTTTATATATCTGGGGTTTAATGTGGTATTTACATGTAAATTATTTTAGTAATAAAATTTATTTTATCCAAATACAACATTTTTATTAAATATTCCTTTTTTATTTGAAAGATAAATTTCAGATATTTGTAAGATGAATTTGATGAAATTGATTACATATTTTTAATTGGGATGTTAAAATTATAGGAGGGGTGAAATTTTGTAATTTTTTGTAAAAATAGTAAAATATGGTAAAAATAGTGAAATTTGGTAAATATGGAATCATACATATATAAGCATGACCAAATTTGACCAAGTTAGTGTTGTTGATATAATTTTTTTACTAACCATTATAGTGTATTATTAAGGGGGTAATGGCGCAATATGGTTGTAGTGGAACAATTCAGATAATGGAGTTATAAAATATTGAATAATTTATTCCATGGGATTCCACTCACCTTGCCTATAAATACCCACCCCCATTTATCAGTTATTCTCATAAAAAGTTTAAATTATCACTTCATATTTATGTCAACAGTTCTCTCAAATATTTTTATCTTAAATATTGAAGTGTTTTGTGGTTTTAAGGTCTAGTTCTAAGCTAAGAATCTTATGTAAGGTAAGGGTTACTATTTTCATCTCTTATTTTCAAATTGTGATACATTTTTTGTAAAATCATTTGAAATTACATTTAAAATGATAGTGTACATAAATCTATAGTATATTTTCATCTCTTTGATGTATTTATCATGAGAGGTTATTTATTCAATCCCATTACTCCCTTTCCACAAGTTTTTACCATTCAGAAGTAAAGAAAACCTAATCCTCTTATTTTCTTTTCCAAATGAAATATTTTGGTTTAAAACTCTTTTAAACTCCTTCTTCATTTACTTCCATGATTATTATTTTATGTAATTATCAACTATTTTATATTTTATATATAATATATTATCCAATCCCTCTTTATATACCCTTTTAAAAATATCATCCATGTCAAAGTAAAATATTTTTATTCATTTCTCTTTCATTTCATTTTGTTATTATTTTGTTATGAATATTTTTAAACCTTAAAAACATAATATTTTAATTTAATACTAAAATTTATTTTATTTAGAATATAGAAATTTATTTTTGTTAAATTTCTAATATGTATAGAGGAATGATATGTGATAAAATGAATGCTCGGTGTGGAGATAGTGGGTGATGTGATGATTACCTCAATGTTAAACTAAACATCATGGGTATTAATAATGAAAACGTCATGTCTATATTAACACAAATGACTTAGGTTATGTTGATAACCATAACCATATAAATAGTATTTCATCACTATAACATGGATCTTTGATAATTTATAAATTCATAAGGCAATGAACTTTATCTTTTATTAGGTCCATGGATCCACTTGTGGTTGAATGATGGATATCATCATTAGATAATATATTTTTTGCGATATAATACTCTAAATGGAAGAATGTTGTTTGGTTTGTTTATTATATTAAAGGAAAATTTGATCAATAGTGTATATTAATAAATAATACAAATATTGAAGAATATATTTCTAGAGAAATTTTTCCATTTTACTATATGAATCAATATGTATTGATAATTTATTGAGCTAAAATAGAAGGATGATGAATCCATTGAAACCTAAAAAATCTAACATTACTCAAATATCAAGTTATTCTTCTAGATTTTTCATTGATATATAAAGTAATATTTTTATATTTTATAATGTATTAATCTAAGTATTCACAAATCATTGTAAATTTAATAATTTTATAGTTATGAAGATATTTTTTGTTGTTCTTAAAAGGTGGAAATGGAGCTCTCAAATAGTCAGTATTCTCAGGGAGTCTTTGATAAGGAGTGTAAAGGGGAGCAACAAATTTTAATATCATTTGATAAAGAGATATAAACTAATAAGTTTCAACATCCCACATACTAGAAATGTGTAAGTAATAACTTAAGAAATTGTTTATAATGTATAGGGAAATGCTTTATTTAACTACTTGTGTCATTATAAGTTGGTAAAAGTAAGGAAAATTGGACTTTTTGGTCTCAAAGTAGATGTTTTTTGACAATTGTGACTCTAATTTTAATTTTGGGTGTTGGGACACCTTTAGAAGTTTTTTTTATGCATGTTTAGATGTTTTGGTGGTTTTCATGGGCATCAGGTAAAAGTTAGTGGAGTTCATTTCGGTTCAAAATGAAAATTATGTTACAGGTGGTGCATTATGTTGCAACTAGTGGGGGTTTCACTGTGAACATCACTTGGATAAAATAAATTAATTAAAGCCTAGTAATTTCACCATGTAGGTTTCTCATGTGTGAAGTTTTGTGTCACAACCGAAGGATTGCATTGAGAAGGGTGCCTACAAGAAATGATAACACTACAGCCTAGGAATTGTTCCATGAGGGTAGTTTGAGAAGGTTAGGTGTCATGACACAACTGAGGGGTGTTGTGTCATGATCCACCCAGTCGGGTGTTCAAGTATTTGAACTTGGGAAATTCATTTCACCATATAGCCTTTGGCTACATCGTAATAGTGGTCATAGGTTTTGGGTGTGGTTCTAGTGGGTAGGAATTATGTTGTGACCCAAGTGGGTCATGCTATAATAAAACACTGGATGAGGGGAATTGCATCATGATCCCTTAAGTTATGCCACAATGAGACTATTTTACAGTTTTTTTAAATGAAGTAATACCCATTCTTTCCTTGATGACCCCCTTCAGTTTTAGGCTTAATTTCCATGCAGGGAGGGCTATTTTGGTCAAATCCTCCCCTCCTACTTCCAACCTATCAACCCATTTTATGAGGTATGGTTCTTGGGTGTTTCTAGAGGTGAATTGGTGGTACAATTTAATCTTTATCCATATATAATTCTTTTTCTTAGTATCCTCTTATTTAGTGATGTTTTGTCTTAGGTATTTGATGAGGGTTCCACTAGAGCATGGAGGAATCACCCTGGATGATAGGGATTTTATGTGTGGTGGATTAAGGATGTTGAGGGATAATTAATGAACACCATTATTCATTATTTTTTTTTTGAGATATTTCCTATACCATATATATATAGTTTTTTTATTAAATTAGATGAAATTAATAGATGTTCAAGAGTAGAGTGATAGGTATTTTTTTATATTAGTGTTGGGAGTGTTTCATTGACTATCCATGTGTGATTAGTCATGTTTTAATTTCATGGAATGGTTCAATGAGTTTTTAGGAGTTATGACTCTTTATTTCTAGTTTTTTAATTAATTATAATTTTTTAAATTAATTTTTTGAGCCTTATTATATGAGATAGGGGTTTGTGAGTTGGAGTGACTTGGTGTGATCATAGTTGAGGTTTGATGGGAATTACTAAAAAGGGGTAGCTTCAGTATTGAGGTAGGTGGTCCCAATGATACTTAACCATATGCATGTTTATGAATGATTGTGCATACCAGTATGGGAATTTAGGTTTGGATAAATCATATAGGGGCATTTAGTACCCTAAGTGGAAAAATTGGTTGTCTTAGAGCCATTTAGACTTAAATTAAGTTCTCTAATGTGTTTTTAATGAAAATGGAATTTTCTTATGAATTCATATCTAAGGGGAGAGGATGGTAGTTGAATGCATGAGGGGGTCAGAATATGTCTTGTTCTTAAGATGGGTTTTGGTCATCCTAGGTTGGATTTCATAGGGATGGTGTGATAGTCATGGTGGTCTTAGACTGATTATTGATAGGTGATATGGTAATCCATCACACATATGATTGGGAACACCCCCTTGAGTGTGGGTAGTGTTCTTGGTGTATACAGTGAGCATAATAGTTGATCAGTAGGTTTTCCTCTAAATGAAAATTTGAGAGATCTCTTATGTTGGATGTGTGATGGGACCCAAAAATAGGTCATGAGAAATGTGTCTGTATTTTCTTTCCATGTATTGGCAAGGGGGCTTATATGTGTTAGGTTTGGGTTGGTCCTTGTTCACTAGTACTAAAATAGTAATGTGATAATTTTTAGAGTTGGACCAGCCTATTAGATCCAGGGTCAAGTAGGGATTGTAGGTTGGGGATTCACCATTGTGTATCTAGTGTATATTAGTATCAATGAGTAGAGACTAGGATTGGTTTGATAATATTAGTGGATTCCTTCACATGTAAAATGGGAATGTTGATGTGTTTGGGGTGTTTTGTTCATTTCATGGGGTCCATCTTGGGAAGTTTATCCAATGAGGATGATTTTGAATTGAGATGTGTAATGGGTGGTGGGGATGGGTAATGTATGACTAATTCCTATGTAACATCCTGAGTTTTTGAATCAGTCCGAAAACCTCTCCCATTTTCAATTTTTGAAATAGTGGTTATGCCATTTTCTAATCTGATGATCAGAACTCAATTCTAAGTGTTCCATCAGTTTTATATGATGGTTTTGGGTTAGTATGGAGGCTTTTAGAGTGCCTAATATATTTTGGTTTGGTTTCTAAAGCATCGGAGGCCAAATGGCCTATTTTTGAAGAGCAGGTCAGGGTGCACTGTTTAGGGTAAACCGTACGACCCCTTCCAGCTAACTGTGCAGCACATTTTTGAACTGCTATAAGATTTTGGTAAACCATGTTAGTAGGGAGAACAGCTATGAGAGGGTATCTATAGTAATTATATAGGATTCTTTATGGTTTGTGCATGGTTAGAGAAAACTGTGCAGAAGGTCGCACAAGTACTGCCACTTAGGCAGTACCTCATCATTGTAGCAAGCATGGTTTTCGTACAGTTTAGAAAACCATACAGGTAAATCATACATCCCAATAAATGAGGAAAATTACATTTTTCCCTAAATTACCTTTTTCTTATTTCCATTCCTTTATCCCTCTCTCTCCCTTATTGGTCACACATAGTAGTAGAGGAATCCCTCCATTCCTCCTCTTCACTTTGAGCTACCTCCTCCATCGGTGATCTGATCGTAGATCCATCAGATTCTATAGATATACCTTGATAAGTCTAACCCCATCCATACCTCTAATTTTTTTTATTTTTCCTCATAGATCTATAAATCTGTTCGATCCATTTCTCCCTATTTTTAGGGAATTTGATGGAAACCCATATCTATTCCAAATCACTTCGAGTTAGAGCTTGATATCAGACATTCCTACATCTATGAGTCCAAGGTAGGTGGTGCATATATTTTTTTATGATTTTTTTTACATTTGGGTGGTAAAGATTTTAGTGCGCTATTGGGTATTTTGAGAGGGACCCAATTATATATATTGATTCATATTAAAATGATTGTGTGGCCCATGGGATGTCATTGGGCATGTCCATTTCCATTTTCACTTTAGTGAGGCTAGGTTAGAGGTCGCCACTCCTTTGGGTGGTTTGGATGGGGTGAAAACCCCTTTAAATTTGATTAGTTTTAATTGAATTAGTTTTTTTAATCCGATTTGAGGCATTCAAGTCCTATAAATTAAATTTTTATGACTATTTATCTATATAATTCAATATTATTAAATTCAATTTCCAATTTGAAGTGAATTATATATATTATTTTCATGTGCAATGATATGTTTGGACCTAAGGGTTCATGGAGGGGTTATCCCAAGGTTGAGGTGGCTAGACCATTAGGATTGAGTGATTTCAATCATTGGTTGGTCTTAGACCATATTTATTGAGTGGTTTGACCACAGGATTGGGTGTCGAGGATGTCGTTTTAGGCAATGAGGCCATCGGGTTGGGCATGGCCCATGATATTGGGATGGAAAGGCCATTGTTTTTGAGTGACATGGTCACAGGGGAACGGGGTGTCAGTTTTATGTGTCTTAGGGATTTTATTTGGTGATTATCACTCACCCATGATGGAAAAAATCACCAAATTGAGTTTTGTGCACACGATGACTCTATAGATGATGTGGTTTTCACCACTCGTGTGGGTAGAGGTCCCTAGTAGTGTGGCTTAAGAAATTTTTGGGGGGTGCTTATCATAGAAAGCCATGTGTAAGGTGAGGAGCTTTCAGTTGATAGTGATGAGGCTATCGAATGGGGGTTGAGGCTCACTATGATTGAGTCCATGGGCCTGGATTCATTTTAAGGATAGACATTATTGTGCCTCCAGTGTTCAGGTTTTAATACAATATGTGCTTTCAAGTAGGGGTCTGAGGGACCGTATTGTGTTTCTTGGGCATGCCTTCAGGATGTTAGTTCTATTGTTGAGACACAAGGTGTCAAGAGGCACATGGTGTTAGGATACATTTTTGAAGTGGAACCTAAGGGTTCATCTGGGATATGACATCAAGGGTACCTTGGTTCATGGGCCAAGGTCCCTCTTCACTTCTGAGATTCTAGAGTTGGACGAAGCATGTGACACTTTTTGGTGGATGTTGAGAACTAGATAAGTTTTTTTATTTCGTTTCAAATGAATTGAGCTGCTTTGTTTATTTGTTATATCATGCCTGCTTAAACACATATTCTAGGTACGCACCATTATCTATTACCCTACTGAGATTCATCTCACACCCTGCATGGGTCCTTTGGGATTCACGTAGACTTTATGAATTTATGTTCAGGTAAAGGATCAGCCTCAGGAGCTGAATATTAGTAGCCACTTGCATGAAGTTTGGCACAAGACCTTAAGGTCGTGGAAGTTGTAAATTTCCTTTTGTTCAGTTCTGTTTTATTTTAATCTCTTGTATTATCATGCTTATTAAATATATAGCTACTGTTATTTATCCATTGGCACCCATTTTTGTATATTTACATGTAAGACTTTTTATAAAATGCATGTTTTGGTTGTTTCCTTTTAGTTGCTATAAGTGGTGTTGGAATGTTGATCTTCTTATTTATCTTCCACTGCTTATATTTATTATAGCTTCTATTATTGTTTATAATTGACTGTGATTCCTCTTTGTGGGTCTAGTTTAATACTTCTGAGTCTTTCTTTCTGCTTCATGTTATATATATATATATATACTCATACTAGTATTATTATTTCTCCCAAAGGGTATAGCCTCCTGACTATACATACTTACACCCTCGCTACTAATCATAATACTTTTTCACTCGGGGAGGTGGGACTAAGTCCTAGTGTCCCACTGGACCAAAAGCACTATTCGGGTGGCTATTCGGGTTGGGACGTTATAAGTGGTATCAGAGTAGTTCTTGGCTATGATTTAGTAGCAGTTTTTATTGGATACTAATGAGATTGATATTGTATTTTTCTTTTTTGGTAGTATTATTATTTGGGTTATGGTAGACTAGAGATTAGGTTGTCATCAAAACTAAATTTCTAACTCATGATTGAGTTCTTGCAGCCTCATTTATGAGGAAAATATCGAGTTACCTTGGGTGGGAATGTTGTTCTATTTTTCTCATATTACATTTTATATGATTTACACCTCAGTGGCTCTGGTATGTGAATTTTTAAATTTTTTTGATATGTGACCCTTGACCTGGTAAGGTAAGGGGGAATTTGGAACCTTTTCCTGATATGGAAAGGTGAGGTAGCTTGTGATTTCTTGGTTGTTTGGTTTTTTATAGGAATATTTTAGGGTATTTCAATTTTATAATTGCACGTATGCTTTGTAAAGTTTTTATACCATGTGATAAATATCAAATGCCTTGTTAAATGTGATGTTACTCCATATGAAATTGTTTATTCCATGAAATATATTTATATATGAAATTGAATGTGATAAATGAAATGGGTATGGCTATTATAGGACCAGGAAGGTGCTATGGTCGAGGTAATTTTGATCACCAGGATTGGGCGACTCAGTCGTCGGTTTGAGGAAAAAATGGTTGTCAGGATAGGCAAGGCCCAGGGATTATATGATACCTGGCTCTGTTGAGGGTAGGTAAGGAGGCCATGAGGCCAAGATGTTGTGTGGCATGGTTGTGGTGGGGGAGAGTAAGGGTAGTGAGGATGTGTTACCTTTTACTGCTTTCCCTATATGTCTTGTGTGTGTGTGTGTCTATATATATATATATATTATACATATGGGTTGTCTAACCATTTATGGTATTCAGTGGTTTCCTCCAAGACAACTCAGATGGAGTATCAGGCGGGTAATGGAATAGTTTCATGGGAGCATGAGCAAGTTCAGACCCCTAAGGGTTAGGCAGAGTAGGTGCACGCTCAGGGACAAGCTCAGGCTCAGGTACAAGTTCCAGTGCAGGTGAGTCGGCCTCCAAATTTCACTACTTTTGGGCCATTTATTGATGAGTATCTCTGGTCGATCCATGTATGGGCTATCCAAGGTATCAATAGGGGTTCTCAGGGAGAAGATACATCAATGGAATATCTGAACTGGGAGTTCCAGCCGCAGTACCTGCCACTCTTCCAGGGTGAGGGTGGTCTTCAAGTGACTGAGAATTAGACTGAGAGCATTCAGATGATTTTTTAGCAGCTTGAGATGCCTCCAGGGTGGAGGGTCGAGTTGTAAATGTACATGCTCAGAGGACCAACTAATAAATGGTGATATGTGTAGGTTCAGGTTGTTCAACACAAGGGTTTGTCCTAGAAGGATTTTGAGGCAAGATTATTCAAGCACTTTTTCCTAAAGGTGTTGAGGGATGAAAGGGATTGAGAGTTCCTAAGACTTCATCAAAGTGAAATGTCTTTCATGGACTATGCAGTGATATTCACTAATTTTTCTCACTTTCAACCTAACATGGTCAGAAATGAAATCTCCATGGTGAGGTACTTCAAGTATGGTTTATTTCATGCCATTCAGGTGAAGGTAAACATATTTATATCAGCCTCATTGTAAAAGGCAGTGAACCAAGTGATCATAGCCAAGGGAAACCAAACAGACAGGTCTTACTCGAGTCATTCAATAGTTTTAGGTGAATTTAGTGGTGATTCTTTATATAGAAGGAAGCAAGGTCAGGATGAGTTTAGTAGGGTAGTTAGGCCAGGGACTCAGCTAGACCGCCTCGTAGTGGTTCTTGGACAGTTTTCTTCCAGTGTGGGAAGCCATGACATGTATGGACTCAATTTGAACGACCTCCAAAGTAGTGTAGGTAAGGTGTATAGGTTGGACATCTCAATAGTTTCTATAGGTATCCTTCTCATAAAGTTGGAAAATAGGGTCTGAGATAGACCCGGGTGTCTGAGGTTGGTTCGGAATCGGTACCAGGAGAGGGTAACCGAGCATCTGTTTCACATAATGGTCATGGAAGAGATAGTTGGGGCCAGCATTGGGGTCAGTTTACAATGGATGGGTATAAATTTAGGAATTTTAGGCTTCAGGTAGTCGTGGTTTAGACCATGTGCATGTCGTGGAGCTGTCAGGGGCTGAGCGGGCTGGTGAGATGACAACAGTTAGAGGTATGCCACAGTCATAGCCATGATTTTATTTTATTTTTTGTTTGGAATAGACTATTGAGAAATGTATATATGGGTTAATGAGGTGAACGGGTTGTATATGGACTGACCAAACATTGGTTAGTAGGTTTAAATCATATTATATGCATGTTATATCTATATATGAGGTGCAAGGCACCAGGTTTTATGCTTGATCATTGTGGATACAGGATTATGTGGTGCTTTAGCACTAAGGAATCAAGGATATGAGAGACTTATCTGAGGTATGAGGCATAATGGAACCATGATGGTGTGTTAATTGATTGATTTGAGAGGCACCATGATTGATTTGAGCATACATGGTGATGTGGGACCTCATTGGTTCCATGCATGGAATGGGCTCAAGGAAGGAACCGATGCGGTGCGGAATGTGTTTGGGTGTCTGGAATGGCACAGGATCACCTGATGTGGTGTGGGAGTGATGATGTATTATAGGAGGACCATGGTTCTGGGAATTTTTCATTGGACCTTTGATTTATTTTATTTTTGGGTTGGTTGAGACCAGGTTAGGCAATTCCTAAGGTGGGGGGCCCTCCTTGATGAAGTTGACCTATAACTTTCAGACTGGGGTAGTCCAGGTTATCTTTTACTAGAATGGATATGTTTGGTAATATTTATGGGTTTTATTTGATAGCTTGAGGAAGATATATTTTAATTTGGGGAGATTGTAATGTATCAGGTTTTTGAATCTAGCTGAAAACCTCTTCTATTTTCAATTTTTAAAATAGTGGAAATTCCATTTTCTAATATGATGATCAGAACTCAATTTCGAGAATTCCATCAGCTTTATATGATGGTTTTAGGTTATTCTAGTGGCTTGGAGAGTGTCTCGGGTGTTTTAGTTTGGTTTTAAAGGCATTAGAGGCCAAATTGCCTATTTTGGAATAGCGTGTCAGGGTGCACGGTTAGGGTAAACCGTGCGGGCCCTTCCAGCTAATTGTTCAAAACATTTTTGAACTGCTGCATGATTTTGGTTGTAACGACCCAAACTTTTTTTAATGAAAATACCTCTTGATCTAATTAAATGTCTTAATATTTGAAATGGTTATACAACATATTCACTTATTTTGTTTTATGTTTTTGGATTTTAAAATACCATTAAGAATTGTGACCATTTCTATTTTAGCCGTTGAACAGTGATCACATGATTAGTATAAATATGGGCTTTAACAAATCCAATTTACTCTGACAAAGGAAGGGATGACATCATCTAGTAGACTTTCCCCCTATGAATCCCATTTATCAGAGCTCAGAAAGGAGGTGGTGTCATTGGGCTTCGCTCTTGACCAAGCTCAAGCCGAGCTTGAACACGTTAAGCTTGAGCGGAACCGCCTACGGGAGAAGTGGAAGTTGATATAGATTACCACCCGAGCGATGTTATCTCAGCCACCCCAAGAGTCTGTCACCATCACACACCTCACCCTTCTGTTTTATACGGGTGTTTTAAGGGGTTATGTAACAAGACCCTCATAATATGGTTATGTACATTATTTTTTGTATATAATAATGAATATACTTTCATTTTATTATTGTTACCTTGTAAATAGTTTTTAAAGCACAAATAGTATTTTTAGTTAATATTCAACTAAGAAATCTATTTTGATGAATTAATGGATTTTTGAATTAAATAATATTTTAATAAATTATTATTATTATTCTTAAATTAGTTTTTATTAAATATAAATTATCGTATAATTTTATGAATGCAATTGTAATTTTTATTAAGGTTTGAAAGCCATTTTTTTCAAAACCCGTGAATTTTTTATAAATGGCAGTTTTTATTTTAAAAGTAAAAATTAAAATATTTAGAAAATTATTTAGATAAAATGAATATTATTTCTGTAATCATGACATTTAAATTATCCAATGGTAAATTTTTCATAATTTTTGGAGACAGTCAAATTTTTGGGTAAAAATTAAATATCATTTAAATATATAATGTATTTTATGACATCATAATGACCCAATTGTAACGCCCCGACCCCAGCTACCCAGAGTCGGTGCATTACTTCGTAACATTGGCATTATCACAAAAGATCAAGTCTCGAAAGACCGATTAGTTTAGTAGCCTTGGAAACACTAGATACATTCATAAATGTTACATTACGTCATAAAGTGAAAAACTAATAACAAAGTCTTCATAGTCCACACTCATATCCTCTTATGACTATCCCTGTAGGTCATTCATAAAATACTTCTTCACATCCTGGAAAATATTAAAACACTGAAAGGGGTGAGTTCAGATGCTCAGTAAGGATAACAATATTGCGGAAGCTTTCATAAAAATTTAAGGCAATGTATAACTAAAACAAAAGCCTTTTACACTTGAACATCAACATAATATGGCAAAAGTAAAATGAGATAATGCCATTCACTTCTTCACATGGATATTCTACTGGTCGAATAATCACATGCAATATCAATAACCACTTTCATAATGAGGGAATGTATAATGCCAGACATTCTGAAACACTTTGTCAAGGCCTCGGCCAAGACGTCTAAAATGATTAAGGCCTTGGCCAAAACCATAAATCAAATTGGGAAAGGGCCTCGGCCAATTCCACGTCTAGTTGTCTCATGAGACGTACCGATGCATCGAGGAGCTATAGCGGGCTTCACCCGTCACTTATTAAGTCCAATACATTCCTCATATGAATAGGTTTAAACATATCATAAACCATAACATAATCGTATCACATAAAACATGCATAAAGGAAACATAAAATTTCCACATTTCAATCACAAGATATCAATACAACACATTGATATAATAAAAATGCTTTCAAAACCATTTTCAATAGCAAAATAAAAGAATGTTAAAACTTTGTATTTATTTTTCATCAAAAAAAATGATGGCTTGTAGAGGAAGGCGAAACTCAAATAATGGTCACGGCGGCGGAGAAGTCGTTGTCGCCTCATATGTACGGAAAGAAAAACATTCCCTTTTTGTCGTTTAGTAAAACGCTTCATATAAAAATATTCCTTTTGAATAAACGTAAAAGTCAAAGGGGTTTATACACTGTATAAAATAAATTTGTGTATAAAACAAAATATGCCTCAATGAATGGAGATTGAGACGAAGTCCCTTAATAAGATCATTTTTAAATAAAATATATCTATTATGTGTATTCACTATATGTACACATAAAGAAAGTATAAATACAATATATGACATAATAATATCATGACATAATTTGAAAGTAGGAGATTAACCCAAAGAATGGAAGTTGGGTTATGAAATTCCCTTACCTTGTGTCTGACTTGACTCAACCGTTCTTTAACCTCATGAATAATAAACTAGATTTAATATATACCTTATTAAGAACCATTTTAAATTTCATTATCCTTTTTATATCACTTATTACAATGATATGAACATTATGTAATTATTTAAGTTAATAATGGTCGTTTTGTCGATCTTTGGTACTTGAGTCAACAATAAACTTCTTATAATTACAAGTTGTTTATGTGGTAGAATATCCATTATCTCCATAATTATATTCATGATTTAGATGTCACATATATCTTATATATCCAGTATATACATTCATTTATAATATTACGTAACATTTAGAGGTAAGAAATGAAATGCACCGTTCATGGAGACGGTAAGCCGTACGTACGCATGAACGCTACTTTCATTTATATTTCGTATTTAATGGAATGAAATCATAATGATATAAATGTATAATATAATTCCAGTATAATATATTATATAATACCATTTACTCCATCCTTTATACATCCCACATATGGCATTAACGATTCAAATCACTTTGAGGGGGCGGTAGTCCGCACTTCCTAAAATGAAATTATCGCGTTTTACCCATAATGGAAATCATAAAGTATGCCATAAATGAGAAATACATAAGCATAAGTAAAACATAAACATATTATATATCATATATAAATATAGTTACATCTTAATGGCCACCTTTGAAGGTGTTATATGAGTGTTGAACAATCATCGTTTCGTGAGGCAGAAATTCCCCATCCACAGAAACCGTATGTTCTTTAACCATTAGATGTAGGTGTGTGTAAGTGTAGCTAGAATAATTATTATAAAAACATAATAGTATATTGAGGATACTGGTGTTGTTACAAAATAAATGAATAAAAAGATTTTAGGGGGTTGTAGAAGAAAAATAAAACAAAACAACATTAGAGAAGACATTACCTCAAAATCGGGTAACTCTTTTTGATTTGAGCCAAAGGATTCCTTGGGAAGAGTTCTGCCCAAAGTGAGGCTTCTTGGAGTAAGAGGGGGAAGTTGGGAGAGTATTTGGGCAGAGGTTGGCCGAGCCAAATGGCTTGAAAGTGTGAATGAGGTGGTAGAGGTGGGGGCCTTTTATAAGAGGAGAGGAGGGGCACTCTTGGAAAGTAAAGAAAAGTCACTTTATTATAAAATGCGTTTCGGATTTTAGAGGTCCCACACTTATATAATTTGAGGATAAGGTGATATGGGTTCTAAATCTCTTCATACAATAGGCTTTGGACAAGTGTAAGCCTTGTATTTTGCATTATCTTCTCATTTTATTTAAATCGTTAAATAATGAGGTCATCGCTGCATCATCATGATGTCATAAATAATTTAATTTATTTAATGTCTAAAAATTATAAAAAAAATACTATGATGTAGGAAATCTTTTTATCTTTCCAATTACTATTTATAGTCAAAAATATGACTTGTATAACCCCATGTAAAAATTGTTTTAGTAAAACATTTCATGTTTGTGTCATTTTTTACTTTAACATTAAATAAAAGGTATTTATGTCATTTTCCAACTAAAGTGGCTCCATGGGGTCCCCAAGTTGTCCCATGGATTTTCTTGGTCATCCATGACACATATAATGAGGTTAGGACATGTTTCAAGCTCATCTCATATTATTAAAACATTATTTTTACCTTAAACTACACTAATTACTTCTAATCGTGATTAAGAACTTAAAAGTTACTATTCACCAAAAAATTATTTTAATCTCATTGAACCACATTTTACTTCTTAATGACAACCATGTATGTCGGATTTTTGAAAATCAAATCACAGAAGTGGTAATATTTCATTTAAACGAAAAATCAGTTATTTAACTACCACTTAGTGGTTTCACTATTCATCAAAAATTGAAGTTTTTCAGAACAATGCCAAAATTTCACCCTAAGCTATAATTTATATTCCGAATTCAAAAATGATGTCTATTTTACAAAATTCCAAACATATAAGTTGCATTAATTAATTTTATAATTAATTCCCGCTGTCACAACAATAGCGTGTTTTTAAGAAACAATTTATATCAAAATATTGGCAATTGTTTATGTCCAATTTCAATGTTAAATTAATTCTAATGACCACCATTGGATAAAATGGTAAAAATATATTCTAATTATACTTTAAAACCACTAAATAGTATAATTTATCACTATAAATTATTTTGATTAAAAAAGTTGTTTTTAAGTATTTTTCACTATTCATAAAAAATTAGAAGTTCTCAGAAAAATACCAAAAATTCAACATAGGCTAATTTCGATATTCCGAATCCAAAAATGAAGTCCATTTTGAAATATAAAATTTCTATAATTTTAAAAAGTGGTTATTACTATTCATAACGGCTACTTTGATTAGTTGCGGTGTATTAGAACTCGAAGTTGCGTACAATGCAAGCTATTGCATTATTGAATGAGAAGCGTATAGTGGAAGCTCGGGGTGTTACATTCTCCCCTCCTTAAATAAATTGCGTCCTCGCAATTTGAAAATTCTTCTTTGAAAATAAAAGGTTGAAAAGAGAAAATACCTTTGTGGAAAACCCACATCGGAAATAAGATTAATAAAATTTAGCCTTAATAAGAGGGAAAGGGAAATGAAAATGTCACCACCCAATTATGATCTCGATTAGGAGAACATTGGTGGAAATTAGAGACATATAATTGGAGGGAAAACGTAAAAATTTGTAGGGAGTGATTGAGGTCATCAATCACAATCAACTGTCAAATTGAGGGCCTCAAAGCCTTCAATCTATGTTGATTTAAAATATCATCAGTTCAACAAGACATAATATATTAGGATAACACATTTTTTGTTTTAATATCCCTTTACTAAAGTTTAAGAATTAATTTATTCATTGAATAAGAGATAGGTATATATATTTATGCTTGAAAACTAGAGTTTCAACCTTCAACTCATCTTTCACTCAAAAAGATAATAGAACTCAAAAATATTATACTTATCCTAATTGTATAAGGTTCCAAATGTTAACACATACCATTTAGATTAGTAAAATTATTTTGTAACAACCAGGGACTTCCTGTAGGCTAGTGGTAGGAAATAAAGGCCTGTCGCACTATGATTGTGGGTTCGATTGCTGCAGCTTTGTCCGACGCGATGGGTTATATCCCACCCTGCAGGTTGTCCTTTTCCTAAAACTATAGTATCATAATATTCCAAAAATAATCTTCATAAATTTTTTAACCTTAAACAATACTATCCAAAGATCAACTTAATCCACTCCAACCTTTATAGTTATCCAAAATACCACTGTCCAGACTTTCTCTAAAAGGTATCTTAATTCCAAAATCAATTTATCAGATTCCCCAAACAATGTAATGTTTCTCTTATTGTCAAATACTAAAAATATAATTACATTCATCATATTAAAACCTTACTGAAATCAACAAGTACTGAAGTACAATCCTTATATATATATCACATTATTCTAATAACCAGAATATAATCCATGAGTCCAAAAGCACCAATACATTAGTTATTCTGCTTCAACTGTAGTAACAGCATAAGATTGTCCTTGATCCCTTGGCCTTTTCTGAGGTAAGTTTCCCTGATGCTTAGGACATTCATTTTCATAATGACCCATTTCTCTACAATTGTAGCATTCAACTTTGATAGCCTCTTTCTTTCCCTTGCAATCACGAGCCTGGTGACCCTTTTCTCCACATTTATAACAAACTCCCATTCCTTTTAGGCAAGTACCAGGGTGATTCTTCCCACAATTATCACATAATGGAAAATCCTTCTTTCCCTTTTTCCCTTTATCTGTCTCTTGTTCCACCGTTCTCTTCTTCTCTTGCTTTACTTTGTTGTCATAAGACTTAGAGAATTCCTTTTCTGTCTTGATAGCACACGAGACAATATCTTCGTATGATGAGAAGGATTGTGATACTAAAGCTCGACGGAGAAATGGTTTTAACCCATCAAAGAAATGATCAATCTTACTCCTTGGGTTACGTATATAATCAGCAGCATGCCTCGCTAACCTTGTAAAGTTATCCTCATACTTTGCGACATTCTCATCCTCCTTCTGCCTCAGACTCAGAAATTGCCTTTCCATATCTGCTCGATGGTCACGAGGGAAGTATTTTTCTAAGAAAAGATCTTTGAACTCTCTCCATTCCATATTTGATACTTCTTCATCTTCCTTTGTATTTTGAATCAATGACCACCATTTATCGGCATCTCCAGTGAGGCGGTAAACTGCCATGATAACCTTCTCCCTTTCGCTACTCCCCAAGGCATGGAATATTTTCTCTAAAGAGTTTATCCATTGTTCAGCTACTAATGGATTTGTACCCCCATTAAATGTTGGTGGTTTTTGCCTCATGAAGCGGTCTAACATTGATCCTCCACGTTGCGGATCAGGGTGCTCCATACGAGTAAGGTTATTATTCATAACCTGAGTGAGTTGTCCCAGTATGGTAATAAGTTGATCATCACCAGTTGTATCTCCAGATCCACAATAATTATCTTGAGCAGGAGGGCAATCCCTACACGGAGTGCGTGCATTGATACGGTTTCCATTCCTTCCACTAGGCGCCATTTCTAAACAATGGCATAAACTAGATTAGTTTATGAATCAAAATACATAATTACATACTTGAAAAATACTTAACATAAATTGAACTATTTATAGATATAATCCATAATCATAAAAAGGTTTTATTTGAGGAAGTATATACTCATAACCTTTCATAGTGGTTTGTAAAGAAAATGAGAATTATCCTAAGCATATCCCCCGGGAGTGTCGTAACCAAGAGTGCAGCAAGGCCCGTTGTCGTGCACCAGTTCCCGTTCGAGTCTAGCTCAAAGCGGTGTTTTTGGGTTTTACCCCTAGGTACATCTGTGCCAGAGCTGCCTCTACCTGCTCGTATCCAGACAGGGATGTATTGCTCGGAAAACTCAGAAAATCTCTACAATAACAAAATTCTAGGAAGTTCTTCTATACTAATCCTCAAAGTCTATCTTTGGGCTATGTTCTCTAATCAGAGTTTATCTAAATCTAGCTTCCAAGGTTAGTACTAAACTGCCTCTGATACCAACTGTAACGCCCCGACCCCAGCTACCCAGAGTCGGTGCATTACTTTGTAACATTGGCATGATCACAAAAGATCAAGTCTCGAAAGACCGATTAGTTTAGTAGCCTTGGAAACACTAGATACATTCATAAATGTTACATTACATCATAAAGTGAAAAACTAATAACAAAGTCTTCATAGTCCACACTCATATCCTCTTCTGACTATCCCTGCAGGTCATTCATAAAATACTTCTTCACATCCTGGAAAATATTAAAACATTGAAAGGGGTGAGCTCAGATGCTCAGTAAGGATAACAATATTGTGGAAGCTTTCATAAAAATTTAAGGCAATGTATAACTAAAACAAAATCCTTTTAAACTTGAACATCAACATAATATGGGAAAAGTAAAATGAGATAATGCCATTCACTTCTTCACATGGATATTCTACTGGTCGAATAATCACATGCAATATCAATAACCACTTTCATAATGAGGGAATGTATAATGCCAGACATTCTGAAACACTTTGTCAAGGCCTCGGACAAGACGTCTAAAATGATTAAGGCCTCGGCCAAAACCATAAATCAAATTGGGAAAGGGCCTTGACCAATTCCACGTCTAGTTGTCTCATGAGACGTACCGGTGCATCGAGGAGCTATAGCGGGCTCCACCCGTCACTTATTAAGTCCAATACATTCCTCATATGAATAGGTTTAAACATATCATAAACCATAACATAATCGTATCACATAAAACATGCATAAAGGAAACATAACATTTCCACATTTCAATCACAAGATATCAATACAACACATTGATATAATAAAAATTCTTTCAAAACCATTTTCAATATCAAAATAAAAGAATGTTAAAACTTTGTATTTATGTTTCATCAAAAAAAATGATGGCTTGTAAAGGAAGCCGAAACTCAAATAATGGTCACGGTGGCGGAGAATTCGTTGTCGCCGCATATGTACGGAAAGAAAAACATTCCCTTTTTTTCGTTTAGTAAAACGCTTCGTATAAAAAGATTCATTTTGAATAAACGTAAAAGTCAAAGGGGTTTATACACTGTATAAAAGAAATTTGTGTATAAAACAAAATATGCCTCAATGAATGGAGATTGAGACGAAGTCCCTTAATAAGATCATTTTTAAATAAAATATATCTATTATGTGTATTCACTATATGTACACATAAAGAAAGTACAAATACAATATACGACATAATAATATCATGACATAATTTGAAAGTAGGAGATTAACCCAAAGAATGGAAGTTGGGTTATGAAATTCCATTACCTTGTGTCTGACTTGACTCAACCGTTCTTTAACCTCCTGAATAATAAACTAGAGTTAATATATACCTTATTAAGAACCATTTTAAATTTCATTATCCTTTTTATATCACTTATTACAATGATATGAACATTATGTAATTATTTAAGTTAATAATGGTCGTTTTGTCGATCTTTGGTACTTGAGTCAACAATAAACTTCTTATAATTACAAGTTGTTTATGTGGTAGAATATCCATTATCTACATAATTATATTCATGATTTAGATTTAATATATATCTTATATATCCATTATATACATTCATTTATAATATTACGTAACATTTAGAGGTAAGAAATGAAATGCACCGTTCATGGAGACGGTAAGCCGTACGTACGCATGAACGCTACTTTCATTTCTATTTCGTATTTAATGGAATGAAATCATAATGATATAAATGTATAATATAATTCCATTATAATATATTGTATAATACCATTTACTCCATCCTTTATACATCCCACATATGGCATTAACGATTCAAATCACTTTAAGGGGGCGGTAGTCCGCACTTCCTAAAATGAAATTATCGCGTTTTACCCATAATGGAAATCATAAAGTATGCCATAAATGAGAAATACAGAAGCATAAGTAAAACATAAACATATTATATATCATATATAAATATATTGACATCTTAATGTCCACCTTTGAAGGTGTAATATGAGTGTTGAACAATCATCGTTTCGTGAGGCAGAAATTCGCCATCCACAGAAACCGTATGTTCTTTAACCATTAGATGTAGGTGTGTGTAAGTGTAGCTAGAATCATTATTATAAAAACATCCTAGTATATTGAGTATACTGTTTTTGTTACAAAAGAAATGAATAAAAAGATTTTACGGGGTTGGAGAAGAAAAATAAAACAAAACAACATTAGAGAAGACATTACCTCAAAATCGGGTAACTCTTTTTGATTTGAGCCAAAGTCTTCCTTGGGAAGAGTTCTGCCCAAATTGAGGCTTCTTGGAGTAATAGGGGGAAGTTGGGAGAGTATTTGGGCAGAGGTTGGCCGAGACAAATGGCTTGAAAGTGTGAATGAGGTGGTAGAGGTGGGGGCCTTTTATAAGAGGAGAGGAGGGGCACTCTTGGAAAGTAAAGAAAAGTCACTTTATTATAAAATGATTTTCGGATTTTAGAGGTCCCACACTTATATAATTCGAGTATAGGTGATATGGGTTAGAAATATCCTCATCCAATAGGCTTTGGACAAGTGTAAGCCTTGGATTTTGCATTATCTTCTCATTTTATTTAAATCGTTAAATAATGAGGTCATCGCTGCATCATCATGATGTCATAAATAATTTAATTTATTTAATGTCTAAAAATTATAAAAAAATACTATGATGTAGGAAATATTTTTAGATTTCCAATTACTATTTATAGTCAAAAATATGACTTGTATAACCCCATGTAAAAATTGTTTTAGTAAAACATTTCATGTTTGTGTCATTTTTTACTTTAACATTAAATAAAAGGTATTTATGTCATTTTCCAACTAAAGTGGATCCATGGGGTCCCCAAGTTTTCCCATGGATTTTCTTGGTCGGCCATGACACATTCAATGAGGTTAGGACATGTGTCAAGCTCATATCATATTATTAAAACATTATTTTTACCTTAAACTACACTAATTACCTCTAATCGCGATTAAGAACTTAAAAGTTACTATTCACCAAAAAATTATTTTAATCTCATTGAACCACATTTTACTTATTAATGAAAACCATGTATGTCGGATTTTTGAAAATCAAATCACAGAAGTGGTAATATTTCATTTAAACGAAAAATCAGTTATTTAACTACCACTTAGTGGTTTCACTATTCATCAAAAATTGAAGTTTTTCAGAACAATGCCAAAATTTCACCCTAAGCTATAATTGATATTCTGAATTCAAAAATGATGTCTATTTTACAAAATTCCAAACATATAAGTTGCATTAATTAATTTTATAATTAATTCCCGCTGTCACAACAATAGCGTGTTTTTAAGAAACAATTTATATCAAAAGATTGGCAATTGTTTATGTCCAATTTCAATGTTAAATTAATTATAATGACCACCATTGGATAAAATGGTAAAAATATATTCTAATTATACTTTAAAACCACTAAATAGTATAATTTATCACTATAAATTGTTTTTATTAAAAAAGTTGTTTTTAAGTATTTTTCACTATTCATAAAAAATTAGAAGTTCTCAAAAAAATACCAAAAATTCAACATAGGATAATTTCGATATTCCGAATCCAAAAATGAAGTCCATTTTAAAATATAAAATTTCTATAATTTTAAAAGGTGGTTATTACTATTCATAACGGCTACTTTGATTAGTTGCGGTGTGTTAGAACTCGAAGTTGCGTACAATGCAAGCTATTGCATTATTGAATGAGAAGCGTATCGTGGAAGCTCGGGGTGTTACACAATAGTGATGTAATAAAATACTATAAACTTTATGTTCGGCCAATATATGTTTTACCATTAAAATAATGTTATTTTCGGTTTGTTTTATTTATTTTACAAATCTTTAGTGGACCCTTCAAGACTTATTAAATATTTTGTCTTTTTAAATTGTTTTCCTTGGGAGTGTGACTCACCTCCACATTAGCAACCCTATTATTTTAAGAGTTTCAGACTTTGGACTTATAAAATATTTTTTTCCACTCCCCTTTGTAAAAAACCATGGGAAAAAACATGGGATGGTTTGTGGTTTTGATTAGTTTAATGTGAGGTCTCCTAAACCTAAATAATAAACAATTCCCTCTCATTTCCTATATAAAATCACCCAAGCTCACACTTCCTCCTCACTCAAATCCTTTTGAGTTCTTCCAACCTCTTCCCTCCTTTATCTAGAATCCTCCCAAGGCACCCAGAGCTCCCAAGAATCCTCTATCAAGCCTCTCTCAAGCCTTTGGAAGCACACTTCCAAGTAAGGGTTTTCTTCCTTTCTCATTTTTGTCCAATATTCTTTAAGTTGTTATACCCTTTTAATTTCAATTATAAATGTTGGGATATGGTTTAGTACCTCCCCCATACTGACCTATTTATGTTTGAATTATTGTATACCCCTTTATCTCTCATTAAATGCCTCTCATGTACACCCATTACTATGCCGAAATTCCGAAAGGAATTTCTCTCTCCTCATTTACGTTCTAGCAATTCTTTTGTATCATGAATTTAAATTCCATTACATTTGTTGGGACATGTATCTATATGAACCCCTTACTTTCCATGTCATGTAAATATTATGAGACACCCCTTTCTCTCTCATCAACCATTTTTATGAGTTCTTATGTCATACCGTTATGTTGCCGAAATTGCACCGCGTTTTTCCAAGACAAAGTCATTTTGTAGTGAATACCATGCCCATTTCTCTATCAAGGGTATTCAAATTTATGCACATTTACTTATTGTTTAAAGAGTTTCATGTATGTATTCCACATTCTTTTATCATGGAATAAATTATTATGTTGAATGATTCAATGTTTTATGATCCATGTGGCACACTTATGCATGAAATGAAATGTTTAAGAAGGGTGTACCTTGATAGCGCTCCAATGCATTGGGTAAAGTATAGTATCATGATACGTCATATGCAATGGGTGTTTACTCATGCTAATTCAAGTGAAACGAGGGTTTACTCATGCTTCATTTGCAATGAGGGTTTACTCATGCTCCATGTATAATGAGCCGTGGATCATGCTAATTCTATGTTAAGTGTTGTTGCCACCTTTCCATGTTATGATTATCATGCTTTATCATGCCTTTATGTTTATTCTTATCTTGTGCTCTATTGATATGCCTATTTTCTAACATGTATTTTATTCCTCATGTTATTCCATGTTTATTCCCTTAATGGGATTTATATCTCACCCTTTTCTTATGCATGTCCTCAGGTTATCTCATGAAATGCTAAGTACGAGGGAATGTAGTGGTCATGAAAAGGAAGTTTTAAATTAAGATGTTGTATTTCATGTTTTAAGTTGTTATGTAATGATCCTAAGCCCTAAAGACACTAGACCTCTCGATATTCTATGTTGTATAAAGTGATGTTTATGTAATAAATCATGTTTAATTGTGTAATAAAAAGTAGGGTTGTCATAGTTGGTATTAGAGGATAGGTTTAGTTATTTTTGGGATTTGGATTAGAAAACCATAGGGAAGCCTTAAATACAAGACTAATAAAAACATCCCTATGTTTTGGTGAGTATTAATTAAGTGGTTTATCAAGAAAATACATCCTTGTCTGGATACGAGCAGGTAGAGTGGCTCTGGCACAGATGTATCCTAAGGGTAAAACCCAAAAACACCACTTTGATCTAGAATCGAACGGGAACCGGTGCACGAAAACGGGCCTTACTTCACTCTTGGTTATGACACTCCTGGGGGATATTATTTGGTAGATTCAAGATCTTAGTACAAACCATTATTAAGGGACAAAAAAGACCCATAAGAATATAAGTTAAGAAATAGATTAAGGATAACCTAGATTTAAACCTAAGAAATCACAAGTTAGGATATACTTCTTCTTTATAAGTTTATACTTTTATGTTCAAAGTTTCATTTTTAGGCTCAATGGCTAAGTATTTAAGACCTCTAATTATACATTATTTTTCTTAATTAATGGCGGGAAATAGAAGAACACGTTTCAACAACCAATGTGATAGGAAATGTGAATATTTCCCTAATGATATGCCTGATATGATGGGATAGGTGCTCAAAACATCATGACAGTACTTGCTCAGCTAGCTCAAGTTATGAATAATAACTTGAATCGAGCGGAACGCCCTCCTCCTCCACAGAAAGAGAAAGTTTCCATATAATCCTTCATGAGTCAAAGGCCTCCCATGTTTAGCGGATCTTCTGATCCACTCCTCACGGAACAATGGATTAACTCCATTGAAAAGATATTCTCTGTCCTCTAGTGCTCGGAAGAGGAAAAAGTTGTACTGGTGGTCTATCATTTTGATGGGGAAGCTGATCAGTGGTGGACACTGATCAAGAATACAAAGTCCCAAGAGGAAATTGATTCCATGAATTGGGAGGAATTCAAGAGAATGTTTTTCAACAAATATTTTCCTCAAACCCTCCATCTCAAGATAGAAAGAGAGTTCCTCAGACTCAAGCAGAAGGAAGATGAGTCCATCGAGGCGTATGAAGAAAACTTTACAAGGCTTGTAAGGCACGCCTTTGGATTTTTCATGAACACCAAAATCAAGGTGGGTTGATTCTTTAGCGGACTAAAGATGAGTCTATGAAAATCATTGGCAATTCGAGACTTTGATAGTTATGAGGATATTTTCTATTGTTCCCTCAAGGTTGAAATGGATATTGGAGACTCTCAGTGGTCTCGTGGGCCCAGTGACAAGAATTGTAGAATGGAGAACAACATGGGTGGTCCATAAAACAAATCCCATAATAGAAATAAGCCTAACTTTTCCCCTTGGAAAAATTTTGGGAAGAAACATCCTGGTAACTGTCTCAAGGGAACCAGGAATTACTTCAAATGTAGAAAGTTTGGTCATCTGGCCAAGAACTGCCAAAGGGATATGAAAAATCCTGCTAATGTTGAATAATAAAGGAAGGTTCAGATCAACACTCAGCCAGCAGTGTAGTGTTACAACTACAGGGAGCTTGGGCATTGTGCAAAAAAATTCCCTAATCCGAAGGTTATCGGAGGAAATCAACAACAACCTCTGAGGAAACAAGTAAGGGCCTATGCTATCACTACCGCTGAGGTGGAACCAGACAATGATATGGTGACAGGTACACTAGTTATTCATTCAAGAATAGAAAATTTACTATTTGATTCTAGTTCTATGCATTCTTTCATATCTTGCAAGTTTAGTAGAACAATTCAAACACCACCTAAAAATTTGGAGGAAAAGTTATCTGTGAGAATAGTGAATGGGGAAATTGTTGTGTCCATGGTTTATAACTCCTCCCCAGTTAGCATTTGTGTACTAAACCTCCTATAAAATATTGTCATACTTCCTTTAGTGGAGTTTGACTCTATCTTGGGCATGGATTGGTTGTCATTATACAAAGCCATTATCAACTACTGAGAAAGGGAGATCACACTTCACATCCCGAAGCATCCTCCAATTCTTTACAAGTGCAAGGAGGAAGATGAATCTCCTTTAGAATCATTATCTCAAGTGTTGATATTTTTGCCTTATGAGCAAGCATATCTAGCTCAAATGATTGAGAAAAAGGATAGAATCATGATTGAAGGCATGCCCATCATGAGGGATTACACTGATGTATTCCCTAAAGAGTTGCTTGGTATTCCTCCAGACCGAGAGGTTGAGTTCTCAATTGAACTTATCCCTGTATCTCTACCAATCTCAAAGACACCTTATAGAATGGCCACCATAGAGTTAGAAGAGTTGAAGAAACAGTTACAAGAGAATATAGAGAGGGGTTTTATATGCCTGAGTGCTTCACCATGGGGTGCACCAGTCATCTTCGTCAAGAAAAAGGATAGATTGATGTGCCTTTGCATCGATTATCATGAGCTTAATAAAATCACGATAAAGAACAAGCATTCCCTACCACGGATAGATGAATTATTTGATCAGCTTCATGGGGCAAGTTATTTCTCTAAGGTAGACCTTCGGTTGGGATATCACCAATTAAATGTGAGGAAGGAAGATATTCCCAAGACTGCCTTTCGAACGAGATATGGACACTATGAGTTCATAGTGATGCCCTTAAGACTCACTAATGCTCTGAAAATTTTTATGTATTTAATTAATAGATTCTTTATAGATTATCTCAATAAATTTTTGGTAGTCTTTATTGATGATATTCTGATATACTCCAAGAGCAAGGAGGAACATGGGGAGCATTTGAAAACTCTGTTAAAGAATTTTTGAAGGGAGAAGTTGTATGAAAAGTATAGTAAATGTGATTTCTGGATAGAGGAAGTATCATTCTTGGGGCATGTTATCACCAGTAAAGGGATATCTGTGGACCCTACCAAGACGAAGGCAATTGAAGAGTGGCCCATTCCAACTTCTGTAACGGAGATCCGCAACTTTTTGGGTCTAGATGGGTATTATCGATGATTTGTGAAGAAATTTTCATGATTTTAAAACCAAATGACCATGATGACACGGAAGGGAGTAAAGTTTCTTTGGACACAGGAATGTGAAGATTGTTTCAAGGAGTTGAAAAGGAGGCTTACCACTGCACCAGTACTCACACTCCCTACAAGTAGAGAACTCTTTGTGGTGTATAGTGATGCTTCTAAGAAGGGATTAGGTTGTGTGCTGATGAAAAATGATAAAGTGACAACCTATGCCTTGAGAAATTTGAAAATCCATGAGAACAACTATCCAACGCATGATCTGGAGTTGGCAGCTGTGATCTTTGCCTTAAAAATCTGGCAGCATTATCTCTATGGGGAGAAATGTGAGATATATACTAACCACAAGAGTCTCAAATATATATTCACACAGAAAGAGCTTAATATGTGCCAGAAAAGATGGATAGAGCTGATCAAGGATTATGACTTCTCAATCCACTACCATCCCGGTAAGGCAAACAAGGTGACGGATGCTCTAAGTAGAAAGGATCCTACATCTTTATCAATGATGAGAATTGAAAAGGATCTGATCTTCTTAAATTTGCAAAGGATGGACATGGGAATCATTAAGGGAGGAACATCATCAATCCTTTCTCAAATTATTGATCAACCATCCCTCTTGGAGTGAATAAAGGATGCTCAAAGAAAAGATGTGGAAATTCAGAAAAAGGTGGAACCTGTTAGAAATGGGAAATCCTCTGATTTCAAAGTTGATGAGGAAGGAGTTGTAAGATTTGGGATGTGATTATTTGTACCATTTGATCCAGATATAAAGAAGGAGCTATTTAATGATGCATATAGCTCGACCTTCTCTATCCACCCAGGGAGCATAAAGATGTATCGAGATCTCCGAGAAAAATTTTGGTGGGACAATATGAAAAGGGAGATTGCCGAGTATATATCAAAGTGTCTGGTATGCGAGAAAGTGAAGGTTGAGAGACAAAAGTATAAGGGGATGATGCAATAACTACCCATACCAGCATGGAAGTGGGAGAACATTACCATGGACTTTGTCACTGTACTTCCAAGGACATCCAGAGTAAATAATGCTATATGGGTCATTGTGGATCGTCTTACAAAGACAACTCACTTTATCACAGTTCAAGAGGAATTCTCATTGGATCAAATTGCGTGGTTTTACATCAAAGAAGTGGTAAGGTTGAATGGAGTACCACTATCTATTGTGTCTGGTCGAGATCCAAGATTCACCTCTAAGTTTTGGAAGAGTCTTCAACATGATCTAGATACTGAGCTGAACTTTAGTATGGCTTATCATCCTCAAACTGGTGGCCAATCTAAGCAGACTATCCAAACACTTGAGTACATGTTGAGAGCATTCTCAATGGACTTGAAATGAGTATGGGATCAACATCTTCCTCTGGTTGAGTTCTCATATAACAACAGTTTCCACTCAAGCATCTGAATGGCACCATATGAAGCCCTATATGGGAAGAGGTGCAGAACACTGGCATGTTGGGATGAAGTTAGTGAGCGTAAGCTGTTAGGACCAGAAATGGTTGATGAAATGGTGGAGAAGGTGAAAACCATTCAGTAGCATATCAAGACAGCTCAGAGTTGACAGAAGAGTTATGCAGATAACCGTCGATGAGACCTTGAGTTTAAATTTGGATACATGGTATTTCTACGCATATCTCCATGGAAGAAGGTCGTGAGGTTTGGAAAGAAAGGGAAGTTAAGTCCTAGGTACATCGGCCCCTTCGAGATTCTTGATCGTGTAGAGGTTGTGGCCTATCGACTAGCACTTCCACCTACCATGTCCAAAGTACATGATGTATTTCATGTATACCTCTTAAGGAATTACATACCAGACCCTTCACATGTACTCTCTTTCGAGGTGGTACAGTTGGAGGATGATCTTTCCTATGAGGAGCAGCCAGTGAAGATCTTGGATTTTAGAGACAAAGTTCTATGCAACAAGACAACTCATCTGGTCAAGGTACTATGGAGAAACCATAAGTATGAAGAGGCAACATGGGAACTGGAGGAAGCAATGAAGGAAAAGTACCCACATCTGTTTGTGTCCTAGAATGTAAAATGAAATTTCGAGGGTGAAATTTCGAGGGTGAAATTTATTAATGGGGGAAGATTGTAACGACCCAAACTTTTGTTAATGAAAATCTCTCTTGATCTAATTAAATGTCTTAATATGTGAAATGGTTATACAACATATGCACTTCTTTTGTTTTATGTTTTTGGATTTTAAAATACCATTAAGAATTGTGACTGTTGCTATTGTAGCCGTTGAACAGTGATCTCATGATTAGTATAAATATAGGCTTTAACAAATCCAATTTACTTAGACAAAGGAAGTGATGGCCTCATCCAGTAGACTTTCCCCGTATGAAGCCCATTTATCGGAGCTTGGAAAGGAGGCGAAATCATTGGGCTTATCTCTTGACCAAGATCAATCCAATCTTAAACACGTTAAGCTTGAGCAAAACTTCCTATAAGAGAAGTGAAAGTTGATAGAGATTACCACCCGAGCGATGTTATCTGAGCCACCCCAAGAGTCTATCACCATCACACACCTCAACCTTCGGTCTTATACGGGTGTTTTAAGGGGTTATGTAACAAGACCCTAGTACTATGGTTATATACATTATTTTTGTATATAATAATGAATATACTTTTATTTTATTATTGTTACCTTGTAAATAGTTTTTAAAGCACAAATAGTATTTTTAGTTAATATTCAACTAAGAAATCTATTTTAATGAATTAATGGATTTTTGAATTAAATAATATTTTAATAAAATATTATTATTATTATTAAATTAATTTTTATTAAATATAAATTATCGTATAATTTTATGAATGCAATTGTAATTTTTATTAAGGTTTGAAATCCATTTTTGTCAAAACCCATGAATTTTCGATAAATGGTAGTTTTTATTTTAAAAGTGAAAATTAACATATTTAGAAAATTATTTAGATAAAATGAATATTATTTATGGAATCAGGATGTCGAAATTATCCAATGGTGAATTTTTCATAATTTTCTAATACAGTCAAATTTTTGGGTAAAAATTAAATATTGTTTAAATATATAATGTGTTTTATGACATCATAATGACCCAATAGTGATGTAATAAAATACTATAAACTTTATGTTCAGACAATATATGTTTTAAAATTAAAATAATGTGATTTTGGGTTTGTTTTATTTATTTTACAAAGCTTTAGTGGACCCTTCAAGACTTATTAAACATTTTGTCTTTTTAAATTGTTTTCCTTGGGAGTGTGACTCACCTCCACATAAGAAACACTATTATTTTAAGAAGTTAGGACTTTGTACATATAAAATATTTTTTTCCACTCCCCTTTGGAAAAAACATGGGAAAAAACCATTGGTTGGTTTGTGTTTTTGATTAGTTTAATGTGAGGTGTCCCAAACCTAAATAATAAACAATTCCCTCTTCTTTCCTATATAAACCCACCCAAGCTCCCACTTCCTCCTCACTCAAATCATTTTTAGTTTTTCTAACCTCTTCCCTACTCTCTCTATAATCCTCCTAAGGCACCCTGAGCTCCCAATAATCCTATCTCAAGCCTCTCTCAAGCCTTTGGAAGCACACTTCCAAGTAAGGGTTTTCTTCCTTTCTCATTTTTGTCCAATATTCTTTAAGTTGTTATTCCATTTTAATTTAAATTATAAATGTTGGTGTATGGTTTTTTACCTCCCACATACTTTCCTATTTATTTTTTAATAATGGGATACCCCTTTCTCTCTTGTTAAATTCCTCCCATGTACACTCGTTACTATGCCGAAATTCTGAAAGGAATTTCTCTCTCTTCATTTACATTCAAGCAATTCTTTTGTATCATGAATATAAATTACATTAAATTTCCTGGGACATGTATATATATGACCCCCTTACTATCTATGTCATTTAAATATGATGAGACTCCATTTTATCTCTCATCAACCTTTTTTATGAGTTCTTACGTCACGCTGTTATGCTGCCGAAATTGCACCGCGTTTTTCCAAGCCAAAGTCATTGTGTAGTGAATACCATGCCCATTTATCTATCAAGGGTATTCACATTTATGAACATTTACTTATTGTTTAAATAGTTTCATGTATTTATTCCACATTTTTTTATCATGGAATAAATTATTATGTTGAATGATTCAATGTTTTATGATCCATGTGGCACACTTATACATGAAATGAAATGTTTAAGAAGGGTGTGCCCTGATAGCGCTCTAATGCATTGGGTAAAGTATAGTATCATGATAAATTATGTGAAATGGGTGTTTACTCATGCTAATTCAAGTGAAATGATGTTTTAATCATTCTTCATGTGCAATGAGGGTTTACTCATGCTCCATGTGCAATGATCCTTGGATCATGCTAATTCCATGTTAAGTGTTGTTGTCACCTTTCCATGTTATGATTATCATGATTTATCATGAATTTATGTTTATGCTTATCTTGTGATCTATTTATATGCTTATTGTATAACATTTATTGTATTCCTCATGTTATTCCATGTTTATTCCCTTACTGGGCTTTATATCTCACCCTTTTCTTATGCATGTCCTCAGGTTATCCCATGCAATGTTAAGTATGAAGGAATGTAGTGGTCATGAAAAGTAAGTTTTCAATAAAGATGTTTTATTTCATGTTTTAAGTTGTTATGTAATGATCCTAAGCCCCAAATACACTATACCTCTCAATATTCTATGTTGTATCAAGTGATGTTTATGTAATAAATCATGTTTAATTGTGTAATAAAAAGCAGGGTTGTCATATTGGTAAATCATGTGAGTAGGGAGAATAGCTGTGAAAGGGGATCTATAGTAATTACATAGGCTTCTACATGGTTTGCACACTCTTAGAGAAAACCGTGCAAATTGTTGCATGGGTACTACCACTTAGGCAGTACCTCAGCACTGTAGCACGCACGGCTGTCACACGGTTTGGAAAACTATACTGGTAAACTATAAAGCTCGGTAAATGAGGAAAAATAACATTTTTTTCCTAAATTACTTTTTATTATTTCCTTTCCTTTCTCCCTCTATCTCCCTTCTTGGTTATGCACAACAGTGGATGAATCCCTCCATTCCTCCTTCTCTTCACTTTAAGCTACCTCCTCCATCAGTGATCTGATCTTCGATCTATTAGATGATATAGATCTACCTCAATAAGGATACCCATCCATACCTATTATTCATTTATCTTTCTCCTTGCAGAGTGCTAAATCTATTCAATCCATTTCTCCCAATTTTCATGGCATTGGATGGAAACTCATATCTACGCCAAACCGCTTCAAGTTAGATATTTATATCAGACATGCCTATGTCTACAAGTCTAAGGTTGGTGGTGGATACCTTGTTTTGTGTTTTTGTGAATGTTTAGGTGGTTTGGATTTTAGCATTCTTTTAGGTATTTTGAGTGGGACCCAATTATATCTTTTGCTTCATATTAAAATGATTGTGTAACCCATGGGATTCCATTGGGCATTCCCATTTTCTTTTTCTCTTGAGAGAGGCTAGGTTAGAGGTCATCACTCCTTAGGGAGGTTTGGTCAAGGGTGCCAAACCCTTTAAATTTTATTTGTTTTAATTGAATTGGTTTGGTTAATTCAATTTTAGGCATTCAAGTCATCTAAATTAAATTTTTTGATTGTTTATATATGAAATTAAATATTATTAAATTGAATTGTCTATTTAAAGTGAATTATATATATATAATTTTCTTATGCAATGATATTTTTGGAACCATGGGGTCGTGGAAGGATTGGCCTGAGGTTGATATGTCTAGGCCATCAGGATTGAGTAATGTTGATCACTGGTTGGGATTGGACCAAATTTATTGAGTGGTTTGACCACAAGATTGGGAATTGAGGATGTTGTTTGAGGCAGTGAGGTGTTCACGTTGGGCATGGCCCGTTATATTGGGATGGAAATGCCGTTATTTTTTAGAAACATGATCATAGGGGAATGAGGTATCGGTTTTATGTGTCTTAGGGATTTTATTTGGTGATTGTTGATCACCCATGATGGACAAAGTTCCAAATTGAGTCTTGTGCATTCAGTATGACTCCATTGATAAGGTGGTTTTGACCACTCATGTGGGTAGAGTCCCCTGGTAATGTGATTTAGGAAATGGTTTGGGGGGTTCTTGTTATATAAATCCATGTGGATGGTGAGGATTTTTTGGCTGATGGTGATGAGGCTATCGATTGAGGCTGAGTCTTACTGTGATTGAGGTCGTGGGCCTGGATTCATTTTTAAGACAGAAATCATTGTGCCTCTAGTTGTCAGGATTTGATCGAACATGTGCTTTTGATTAGGGATTTGAGGGACCGGATTGTGTTGTTTGGGTGTGCCTTTGGGACATAAGTTCTATTGTTGAGACACAAGGTGTTGGGAGGTATGTGGTGCCAGGATAAATTTTTGAGGTGGAACCCTAGGGTTCACCTAGGATATGACATCAAGGGTACCTTAGGCCATGATCCAAGGATCCTCTTCAATTCTAATATTCTGGTGCTAACCAAATCAGGTGACACTTCTTGGTGGATGTTAAGCACTAGAGAAGTTTGTTTGTTTAATTTAAAATGTGTTGAGATTCTTTGTTTATTTGTTATATCACGCCTACTTAAACACATATACTAGGTATGCACCATTGGGTGGTACCCTACTGATATTCATCTCGCACCCTGCACGGGTCCTTCAGGTCATGTGTAGACTTTATGAATTTATTTTCAAGTAAAGGATCAGCCTTAGGAGATGGATCTTAGTAGCTACTTTCACGAAGTTTGGCATGGGACCTTAAGGTCATGCCAGTTAGAGATTTCCTTTTATTCAGTTTTATTTTAGTTTAATCTCTTGTATCAGCATTCTTATTACGTATGTAGCTATTATTTGTTAGTCATTGGCACCCCTTTTTTATATTGACATGTAATACTTTTTATAAAATGCATGTCCTATTTGTTTTCTTTTAGTTGCTACAAGTGGTGTTGGCATGTTGATCTTCTTATTTACCTTACACTACTTATGTTTATTCGTGCTTCCACTATTGTTTATTATTGACTATGATTCCACTTTTTGGGTTTGGTTTAAGTTTTATAAGTATTTCTTTCTATTTCATGTTATATATATACTCAACCCAATATTATTATTTCTCCTGGAGGGTATATCATCCCCACTATACCTACTTAGACCCTCACTGTTAGTTGGAAGCCTTTAGTATTTGGGGAGGTGCACCTAAGGTCCAGTGGACCATTGGCCCAAAATCACTATTTGGGTAGATATTTGGGTCGGGACACTATATCCTAGGTTGTGAGCTAAACATGTGGGATGTTTGTTGGGAGATAAATTTAGGGCTATGATACATGGGGCCTTAGGAAGAGAGGTGATGAGTTTCACTTTCCAAGTGCTTGTCTCCTCTGATGAGTCACATATAGCACTAATGGTCAGACCAACTCACAACATAGGGTTCTATATGGATTTTATCATTTATGGTCGGACTGGAAGAGATTCTGGGATTCCATATGACATTTATTCAAATGGAAATATTGATTAAAGTTTGAACACCATTTAGTACTCATTTGTATTTATGTTCAAACCATTGACATCCCATTTTTCATGAGTTTGTGATGTATGTGGTTTACTTAAGGTGATCATACTAGGTATTTTCAGGTGTTATAGTGTAATGGTCAACACAAGATGTCCTGACTTGTATGATTGTATTCTATATGTTTTTTTATTTAGTTTCTTTGTGCATACATATATATATATATAATGGAATGTATAATGGGAACTTTATGACACCCTATAATATGTATTTCTATCACCCTATATGGCCATCCCAGTGTGTGTGAAAGCATTGTGTTGGTATGAATGTTTGACCACATGTTTCACAGTAGATCGGGTCGGAGCAGCTCAACAGTGGATGGAGATGGGGTGGTGGTGAGGCTCTGGGTTAGTAATGGATCTTGTGTATATATTTTATTCTTTTGTTTATTTTTTATATGTGATATACCTAGTGGGTTATTTTTTGGGATATATGACTATATGGTTTTATTGTTCATTTTTTATAGTATGTGTGTGTGTTTATTTTGTTATGGTCTTCTTTGGCAGTAATTCTATACATGAACACTCTAATATTTTGTTTTAAATGATATTTGGTTATTTAATTTCTATTTTAGGTTATTATATAGAGATTATAGTCTCCCCAATGTTTATCATAGACTCTCATCACTAGTCGGAAACCTCTGGCATATGGGGAGGCACGCCTGAGGCCTTGTGACGCTCTGTCTTAGTTTTAGTTCAGATAATTTTAGTAGGGGTGTTAAAAAATTGTATTATATTCTTTTTTTTATTTTCCTACTATTTGGGTACTGGTAGATAGAGAAATTAATGTATCATAGCTTGAGATGGACCTTAGGCTGGTGATTCTTAAACACCTGTTTAGTGGGATGTCTAGGTTACCAAGGTATGATGTGTTGCTTTGATACTATTATTTATGGTTTTTCTCTTGTCCTGGAGTGGAGAAAATCATGAATACATGAATAATATTTGGAACATAGGATTAACATGAAATATTTTTTCTTATGTTTTATTGACCCTTGATGATTAAAAAGAGTCCAGTTCTGTAAAGTATCAATAACAACTTATATAGTGTTTTCCTATATAACTTGTTGGGTAGTTTTTTTATAAAAATTTACATGGATATTATCATGGTGCCTCATCATATTATGATCATATATTCTCTAGTATAATGTGATTCATGGTAACCCTTGGTGATATGGCTCAATAAATTGACCCCCTAGTGATAGATTATCATAGGAAAGTTATTCCTAAGAGATGGTTCAGAATGGGCATGTGTTTCCATGGTGGGTTGGATACCCTTGAGAGGGTAGAGGTAATGCATGTGGGATTCATTAGTCTTATGATATATAAATATATAAGAATGATTTTGGTATTGTGGTCATGTTTAAAAGGACAGGTTAGTTATATTCCTATCCTTGTTAGTTTTGGGTATGGTTTTTGATGGTATTGTTGATAGTGTCCCTAGATGTTCAAGTCTATGAGAGGTAGAGATTGGGTAGGCACTTCATGGATTTAGAATGTAACATAGGTGGGGGTGATCATGTTATTGGACTTTGAATGGGTGATATTCCCTAGTTTTGTGAGAAAGGAAGCTCTAATAGTACTTCTAAGATTATGTATCGACATGCAAGGGGTGCATGGTTCATTAATTAGGCATGTGAGTCAAGGATGGATGAGAGCTGGAACATTGAGAAGTGATTCATGTAGTGTAATTAGTAATAAAATAGTGTATACCCATTTATATTAGATTATATCAAGATGGATAGTGTAATAAAGACTAGTGAGAGGGCTCTTTAGAGTTCACTCTTACATTGGAAGGAGAAGAGTGAGTGTTTGTGTGTATTTTTAGGAAAATTATTATTGTTTGAAGGTAGTTTCACATTTTTTACATGTGGTTTTTGTTTTATTGTGGAATATCATAAAGGTTCGTGCATGGGTCCCTTGAGAAATTTTTAGGTTACAGGGGAGCCCGAGCGATGTACTGATGGTGTGTATACACTTTAGTCTCAATTTTTTGGGTGATTCATGGGGATTGAGTGGTTGGTAAGTTATCACCTTGGGGTGTGATTAAGGATGAGATATAGTTTTTTAGTTTTGGTTATAGGTCAAGAACTGATTAGTTAGATGAGATTCCTATTGTAAAAGTATCTTGAGGTTTTGTTGAGAATAGTATGTGTCCCCTCTATGGTAAGAGGAGACATAAGAGATGGATAAAAGCAACATGGGATGATAAATTTTATCATGTTCCATGAAATGAGTTTCTATAAATGGGATGAGGGTGGATATGGATGAGTGATGTGTGAGTGATGTCAGATACTATTAGTTGACATGCTCAAGAATCAGTTTAAGGGAACCTAAATAGTGGGGAGAGCACCATTGGTTGTTTGAGGGTGTTTCACTTGTTTCAATAGAATTTTGGTTAAATTTGATGTTGATGTTCCATTTAATCCTATGAGGTTTGGTGATTGGTGACCTTTTTAGGACTTGGGTATGAGCAGGTTGGTCGTACCCAATTATTACATTGAGTAATGGATGAGTCATGGGTATTGAGGATTGGTTGTTTTGGTTCAGTGGGACAATTATAAGGGTATTCCTATGGTGGGGAGAACCTTATCAGTCATAAGTACATTTCCCTCATATTATAATGGTCATGGGTGTGGTGAAATTGGTTTATGGTTGGTTGAGATAGCATCGATATGTCAATGTGAAGATAGATCTATTTTTTTTGGTTCCTTAGTGAATACCAAATTTGGGATTTAGATGCAATGTCAGATGGAGTACATGTGTTGGTAGCAGACTTGATATGGAATTTAGTGTCATTTGAGAGTGATTCAGATCAAAGGTGCATCGATTATTATAGAGAAAGTGTGACTAAAAGTTTTTTAAATTAAATATTTGATTATGGAATTAAATCAAGTGTTGGGTTTGGAATTCAGTGTGGGTGTTTACATGTTTTCATGATTCCTTTAGAAATTCAATCATCTTGATCGGGTCAAGGTGATGGTAAATCTACATGTGAGGTCGGGTGATTCTAGAGAAAAGTCAACTAGAGGAGGGACGATTGGTGTTTTCTTGTGTAATTGGATGTAGTTAGGTGGAAACATCATCTGATACATTTTTATAGATATGGCTATTATATTTAAGTATTAGATCGAGCATTTATAGGGAAAAGTGTATCTGGGTTGTGGGTATGGGTTGTTGGGTTACACCCTAGTCAGTTTGGGATTAGTAATGAGTAGTGGTGTCATGTTTCAATCAATTAATTATAATTTTAGAGATGTTTTTGGGAACTTCTTGGGTATGAGAAGCATTATTGTGGGGGATTTTGAATGACCCGAGTCATTATGGGTTGGTGAAAATAAGGAAAATTTAAATTTTGAGTCATGAAGTAGGGGTTATTTTGAGAATTGGGACTCATATTGGAATTATAGGAGTTAAAAAAACTTCTTGTAGGTTTTTATACATATGTTTGGATGTTTTGGGGGTTGTTGGGGGCATCAAGTGGAATTTAGATTAGTTGATTTTGGTGAAAATTTTAAATTTTATTATAGGTGTTGCTTCACACTACAACTAATGGTGTTACACCATGAAGGTTTCTTGGAGAAGATCATTTTTATGTAACTTAGATATTTCAGTATGGGGGATTCTCATGTGTGAAGTGTTTCACCATAACTAGAGGGTTTCACCATGAAGTTTTCCTTCAAGAGAGGATCACACCAGGTCCTAGGTACTGTGGAGTGAGGGTTGTTTGAGGGGGTGGGGTTTTATGCAGAAACTGATGGGTGTTATATTATGAGTCACTTGTTCAGGTTTTTAGGGTTATTAACTTTATATGGGTGTTATAACATAGAACCTTAGTCCATACCATAATGGTAGGTCATGTGTTTTGGGTGTAGTTCTAGGGGTAGGCATTACACTATGACCCAACTAGGTCATGCTGCAATGAAACCCCAGAAGCGGGGTGTTGCATCGTAACCCATTGGGAAACACCTCAATGGACTGATTTTTCATTTTTTTTAAATGGTTTTAGACCCATATTTTCTATATCAAAACCCTTTGGTTTTAGGCTGAATATCCATACGGTGAGGGTCATTGTTTTCTACTCATCCCCTCCTCATTCCTCCCTCTCTTTCCCTTTGGTGAGTAATGATTCATGGATGGTTCACATGGTGAATTATTTGTATGATTTATCCCTTATTGTTCCAACATTATTCTTAGTGGTTCTATATTATTTGGTGATGTTTCAGCTTAAGGCTTTGATGATGATTCCACTAGAGCATGGTGGAGTCATCCCAAACAATGGGGCCTTTTCATGTGGTGGATATAGGATGTTGATAAGAGATTAATGAATGTCATTATCCACCATTTCACTTGAGGTATTTCATCCTCCATATTTATGGGGGTTTTGAATAAAATATATGAAATTAGTTGTTGATCGGGTGTGGGGTGATATGTATTTTTATCATAGTGGTGTCAAGAGTGCATCATAAACCATCTACGTGTGACTGGTCATGATTTCAATAATAAATGGTGGCCCAGTGAGTTATAGGGAATTATTCCACTTTGTTTTAAGATTTGTAATTAATTATAATATTTATAATTAATTATCTAATACATATAGTATGAGATAGGGGCTTGGGAGTTGGTGTGTCTTAGCACAATCATAGTCGATGTAGAGACCCAAACTTCTCATACATAAAGATTACATCTTAATAGACAAATATTCATTACATAACATAATGATCCATGATATAATCATTTAGTTCTAGTGACTTTGGAAACTTGGACACATAAACAATTGGTTCATAAGTGTTCTACATCATCTCCCACTAATTTCTTCATAATTATCACCCTTCTTAGACATATCATGCATAATACCTTCATATCTTGGGGAAAGGAAACATAAGAAAGGGTGATATCAGATGCTCGATAAGGGTAAATAAGGGAGATATCAATATAACATGAGTGTATGGGTATGATAACATGAGCATAACATTTGAAAATCATACCCTTCATATCAAATATCATAATTTTGAATCATAAAGATTATCAGATTAAAAGACATCAATCATAAGGAAATCAAAGAACATGGGCCATGAGAACATAACATTGGAAAAAGACATGGAATTGTGGCATACACATAAGCATAAAATAATATATTAAGGATACCCACCAAGACATACATAACATTTTAGTCTTAGGATAACCACCTATGTACCTTCTTCAGACTTGGGATGACCTCTCGTGTACCCTCTTTTAGGCTTGGGCTAACTACTCGTGTAACCTATCTTTTGGGATTGGGATAACCACCCATGTACCCTATCTTTAGATATTGGTATAACCACTTGTGTACCATGTTATTCAGGATTGGGTTAACCACCCATTTACCCTATCTTTCAAGCTTTAGATAACCACCTATGTACCCTCTGATCTCATAGATCATTAACCATTACCCAATGCAATAGAGGGAGATATAATTCCCACCCATCATATAATAAAAATCATATATATGTGTTCCATAATATTATAAACATTAATTATATCATAACCCATGAAATGAAATGGGTTTTATGAATATTTCATCATATCATAACCTATGGAAAAGATATAGGTTTCATAATCATTTCATCATAGCATAACCCATAAAAAGGAATGGGTTTCATAATCATTTTATCATGGTATAACCTGAGGAATAGGAATGGATTTCATCAACATATTATCATCATAAACCATTTATAGAAATAATAAGAATGGTTTTCTTGGATCATAGACATAGTAATTAATAAGTATCATCAAAGGATGTTATCTTATATGGAAAATAATTTTGAAAGATCTTTTAAAACATTTTATGAGGAAAATACCCTTTTTGCTATGAAAAAAACTTTTAAATATATAAAACATTTTGAAAATAATTTTATTTGAAAATAACCTTAAAAACATATAAATTAATATTCAAATAAATTATTTTCCATGACATCATAGAACTTTTTTCATTTTGTACATGCTAAAATAAATATTTTTTTCATATTTTTGGTAAATAGACATTTTTTGGAAAACAACTAAAGATTCCTTTCAAAAAAATTAAAAATTGTAAAATTGTAAAATTTTATTTTTCAAAATTTTATAAGGATATTAAAAAAATTGAAAAAAAAATTATAAAACATGGTTTTGGAAGAAAATGGATTTTCGACTGAATATAGAAATAAAGTCAGATTTTCTTTAAAAAAATTGAAAAAAAAATTATAAAACATGGTTTTGGAAGAAAATGGATTTTCGACTGAATATAGAAATAAAGTCAGATTTTCTTTAAAAAAATCAATTATTTGAAGAACCAAAGTGTTTAAAAATTGTACTATTACTTTAAAATATATTTAATAAACATATTTTAATAAAATTCATGATTTTATTGAGATATTGATCATAATATTTCATCAGTGGAATCATAATCATAAACAATCTCGTTAAACGATGAGATTGTAACATAAAACTCTTACCACTTTGGTAACTTTGAATCATAATACCCATGAAAGAATAAAAAATAATGAAATTTATAAAATCATTAAAGGAATTATATTCATTATATAACATGTAAAATTGGTATTATATAAACCTCATGAAATAATATAGGTTTATAACCCAAAAAATGTCACAAAGAAGTCAATTTGAGACAAAAATCCCTTACTAATTTGGTAACTTTTGAACTGTAAACCCCATGAAAGAGAGATCATAAAATAGATATGTAAATACCAATAATTATAAGTGTAGGAATAATTAAATATATTCATGGGAATTATATACACCACATAAAAGAAATAGGTGGTGAATATAGCATGTGTCTCACAAAAGTAAAAAGTGAGAAATAAACCCCTTACCGCTTTAGTAATCTCTTTAATCATAAGAAAAATTAAATAATAAAATCAATTAAAACTTTAAATATCATGAAAATAATTATATAAAATTTAAAATGGGTAGTATATACACCACACAAAATAAATGAGTGGTGAATATGGAACAAGTCTCCCAGAAATAAAAGAAACTATAAATCTCTTATTGTAAGTCTTGACTTCCTTCATACACGTTCGAACCTCCTGTATAATAAAAATAAGTTTATTATAAATATATTTCATAAACATAATTATATACATCGTATCATATATTATTTACTTATTTCCTTTTATTACCCATTTATTAACCATTCCTTGTTAAAATAATGTTTTGGGTAATAACCACTTTGTTTTTAATGTATGTTTTAATTTTTTATTTTTGGTCCTCTTAATTGGATTTTAGTTAAATTTCCTCCATAATAATAATCATGAAGAAATTATAATATTTATACATAAATTTTAATTTTAATACCAATCATTAAAGATGTTTTTGAGAAATAAAATATGTTACGATCATGGAGATGGTAGGTCGTACATACACATGAGTAACGTTTCCATTTTTCAATGATCATTATGGAAAGGAGGTAAGTAATATATTATATTTTAATAATTATAATAATATCATAAATAACATATTATATCTTTAAATTTACTTATACATATTATCCATGTGATGTGGTGATGAAAAGAGAGAGTCACATTGCTTCGTGAAGGTGGTAGTCCACACATACACGAACGATGTTATCATCTTTCAGTGAGTGAAAAGGTAAGAAATAAAATGATATATTATCTTTTAATAATAATAAATATTTCATTAATATCATAATTATTTCATGTATATCACATATATTTATCCTTATTATCTTCCATGTAAAGTGTAAGTGAAAAACGAATCACATCGCTTCGTGAGGTGGTATTCCTTCGTACACACGAGCGACGTTATTGTATCCCCTATGGAATGGAAGGTATAAGGTAATATATGATATAATGACTATATAGGTATAATAATTTTATAAATATCATATATATACTCTATATCCATCATCATACCTAGCTGTGAAAGATGGTAATGGAAAAAATGAATGACATCTGTTTGTGAGGCGGTAGTCCACCGTACACATGAACTATGATTTCATAACTCATTTGATGGGAGTGGAGATGGTTGTAGGTAATTACCTTGAAATAAAAAAATCTAAGTATATTTAATATAATTATGTTATTATATCATCTTGGTGTACTAATAATTGAAGGAGGTGGAGGGAGAAATAAAGTCAGATTTTCTAAAAAAATCTCAATTGTTTTAAGTACCAAAGAGTGTAAAAACGGTAATAATACTTTAAAATATCATGAATAACCATAGTATAATAAAATTAATCAGTTTACTGAGATATTTATCATAATATTTTATCATTTCAAGCATAATCATTAACAATCCTGATAAACGATGAGAATGTAACATAAAACTCTTACCGCTTTAGTGACTTTGAATCGTAATCTCCATGAAAGAATAAAATTAAATGAAAATTAGAATATAATGAAAAGTAGTATATTAATGATATATAATTTCAAATTTTCATTTTCTACACCTCATAAAATAAGATATTTTTATAACACAACATATGTCTCAAAGAAGGCAATTTGAGACAAAAAATATCTTACCGATTTGGTAACTTTTGAACTGTAAACCCCATGAAAGATAGATTGTAAAATGGATATGTAAATAATAATAATTATAAGTGTGTTAATAATAAAATAAATTCATGTTAAGTATATACACCACATAAAATAAATATTTGGTGAATATGGCATGTGTCTCACAGAAGTAAAAAAGTGAGACAGAAACCCCTTACCGCTTTGGTAATCTCTAGAATCATAAGACCCATTAAAGAATAACATCAAGTGAAACTTTAAATATCATTAAAAGGATTATATTAATTATATAACATATAAAATGGGTATTTTATACACCATAAAAAGAAACAATTGGTGAATATGGCACAAGTCTCCCAGAAATAAAAGAGAGAGTGTAAATATTTTATCGTAAGTCTCAACTTCCTTCATACACATTAGAACCTACTATATAGTGAATATAATTTTATTATTAATATATTATAGAACAATAATTATATACATCATAACATATATGATATACTTATGTCTTTTTATTACTAATTTAATTACCATTCCTTGTTAAAATCACATTTCAGGTAATAATCGCTATGTTTTTCATGTATGTTTTAATTTGTTATTTTAGGTCCACTTAATTGGATCATAGTTACATTTACTCCATAATAATAATAATTAAATAATTATAATATTTACACATAAATTATTATTTTAATACTAATCATGAAATATGGTTTTGAGAAATGAAGTATGTTATGATCATGGAGATGGTACGTCGTACGTATGCATGAGTAATGTTTCTATTTTTCAATGATCATTATGGAAAGAAGGTAATTAATATATTATATTTTAAAAATGATAATAATATTATAAATAAAATATTATTTCTTTAAATATACTTATACATATCATCCATGTGGTGTGGTGATGAAAATATAGAGTTGCATCGCTTTGTGAAGGTGGTAGTCCACATGTACACGAACGACGTTATCATCTTTTAGTGAGTGAAAATGTAAGAAATAAATGGATATATTATATTTTAAGAGTGATAAATATTTCATTAATATAACAATTATTTTATGTATATCACATATATTTATCCTTATTAACTTTCATGAAAAGTTTTAGTGAAAAATGAATTGCATCGCTTTGCAAGACGGTAGTCCACCATACACACGAGTGATTGTGTCCCCTAAAAAATGGAAGGTAGAAAGTTATATATGATATAATATCTCCAGAGGTATAATAATTTTATAAATATCATATATATATATTTTATATTCATCATCATACCCAACTGTGAGATGTGGCAATGGAAAAAACGAATGGCATCGGTTTACGAGGAAGTAGTCATCTGTACACACAGACGATGATTTCACAACCCATTTGATGGGAGTGGAGATTGTTGTAGGTAATTACCATAACATAAAAACATATAATTACATTAAATATAATTACATTATTATATAATAATGTTATAATAATAATTTAAGTAGGTTAAGGAAGAAATAAAATAAAAATGCTCATTGATGAACGTTACCTCTTCTTCGGGTATCCTTTTTGTATTTTCACCAAAATCCTTTCTAGGTTGGATTTATACCAAAGATAAGGATTATAGTTTTATAAAAGTAAATTTGGTGAAGAATTTTTTTAGGTGTTTTCCTAACCAAATGGGTTTTAAGTTGTTAAGAGGAGAGGAGAAGGGGTGGCCATTTATATGTGAGTTGAGTGGCATTTTTGTAAATACCCAAAATTATTCACTATTGAGAGGTATCTCCTACCTCATGTGCCTCAAAAATTCATAAATAATGTATTGTAGGTATTATTTGGTATAAACACACATCCAACACACAAAATTAACACATTTTTTATCAAGTTATTTCTTAGTCTTTAAGTTTACTCAATTTCACCCTTTTAGTTTTTACCAAAGTAACTTACATCTTTTTATTTACCTAGGTAATGTATCCTTTAAGAATAACATTAAAATTAGTTTTATTGGATAATTTAGACCTAATTATTCTATATATTAAATAAAATTTAATAAATAAAATCCAATGCATGTGAAAAAATAATTTTAATATAAACGCATGTAATGCCCAAAAACACCGCTTTAACCTTAACCAAGTAACACATTTTTTATTCTTTAGGGGTTAATATGGTCACTATAAAAGAAAAATTGGCTCATTAATCGACCATAGTTTAAATTTTTAAACATTTAAAAATCAATTGGAATAAAATAATAATTTTGGTAATTTTAAATCATTTAATAAAATATCATTTATTATAAAATAACATTAATGTCAATTTTGAAATTATTCATTTAATTTGAATTTGAAATATATCGATAAAATGATGTAATTTGAATATATTATGTTTATCTAAAAAATTAATAAACACAATAATTCATTAAATTTTATTTACTTTTAATAGTTTTAGTATCATTAATTTTATTTTTCTATTAACCAAATAATTACTGCATTGACATTTCTTAAGCATTTAAAGTAATTATTTCATATATAAAAATAAAAACTAAATTATTTTGATAAAAATAAAACATTTATAGTTAAAAATAAAATTTATAACCGAACCTATGTTGTTTTTGTCCCTATACCAAGGCTTTAAAGATATTAAAAGTAAGGAAGATTACTTTCTTATCTTTTTCTTTACTTAACTTATTATATGGTTCATATTCAAAGGAAAGTGGAAATAAATTTACATATTTTGTAGAATTTTATTTAAAAGGTAGAAATAAACTTATAAATTAAAATTAAGATAGTATTTTAGATCATTTTCACTCTTATCTTTTTAGTTTACCCCCACAGTAAACTCATTTTTACCTTAACCATTGTAATTAATTTTTTAATGTTTTCACCATTTTTCATGGTAAAAAATTAAGTTTACATTATTAGATGATATAAATTATTATTATTAAAATTATGGAATATATTTATAAAAATTCCATTCAGATAAGTTTAATAATTCAATTTTAAAAAAATAATCCCGCGGACATGATGAGAATGCGGGTTTTTTAAAGAGAAAAGGTTCAAATGTTTGAAATGTTTTTATATCAAAAATCAATATGAAAAGTATTTATATGACCTAAATTGTATTAATTTATATTATTTTACATTAAAACCAATTTAAAATATAATTTAACTTTATAAATAATTTAAATAAAAAGGCAGTTTTCAATTAAAATGCAGTATTTTTCACTATTCATCAAAAAATGAAACTTTTCAGAAAAATCTAAAAAATTAATCCTAAGATAATTTTTATATGATGATTTAGAAAATGAAGTTTATTTTTTAAAATAAAATTTATCAAATCATCAAAAATTGTTTTTAAAATATGTCATAAAAAGGTGACAAAACTATGTTTTAGAAAAATACAGTTTTTAAGCGTAAAATTAGATTTATTCTTATCTATTATATATAAAACAAATAAGATGAATGTTAGATATTTTATTGAATATATAATATATAAATTTTATTAAAATAATTCACCAAAAGTGGTTTGTCTAATTTATTAAGGTAAAATATGTTTGTGCACAGAAAAATAGTTTTTCAGAAAAAGAATTTCTTTATTTTCAAATGGTTCTTATTTTAATTTATAATTAATTGGTCACTAGAGAATTAATTTTTATAAACATGTTCAAACCATATTTTCATAATTTATTTAATCTTACTCATACCTTCTATTCCAATAACTAGGTGATTACTTCATATTAAATAATAATATTTTAATAGTTTGTCACTTTTCGTTTATTGAGGTAAAATGTGTTTGTGCATTGAAAAATAGTTTTTCATAAAAAGAATTTATTTATTTTAAAATTATTCTTATTTTCATTTCTAATTAATTGGTCACTAAATAATTAATTTTATAGATATGTTTAAACCATATTTTTATAATTTATTTAATCTTATTCATACCCATTATTCTAATAGATAGGTAATAACTATCATATTGAATATATAATATATAAATTTAACTAAAATCATTAACCAAAATTGGTTTGTTTAGTGTATTGAGGTAAAACGTGTTATTTTACTGAAAAATAGTTTTTCATAAAAATAATTTCTTTATTTTCAAATGGTTTTTATTTTCATTTCTAATCAATTCGACACTAAAGAATTAATTTTATAAACATGTTTAAACCATATTTTCATTATTTATTTAATCTTATTCATACCCACTATTCTAATATCTTGGTGATGACTATCATATTAAAAAATAATATTTTAATAGTATGTCAATTTTTATTTAAACTCGATATTGCATGTAATGCAAGCTAAACTCAATGTTGTGTGTAATGTAAAATATCAAAAAGATTAAATATATTTGAAAAAAATATTTCACAAAATCTCGGGGTGTTATAGTTGAGGCATAGAGGGCATGGATAAAAGAGGGTAACACTGGTAGACGTAGGTGGTCCCTATGATACTTAAATACATGCATGTTTATGCATGATTATACATGCCTACATGGGAATTTGGTATTGGATAAATTGGAGAGGAACCATGAGTGATCTATGTAGAGTAATTGGATGGATTAGAAACTTCTAAATTAATAAAAAGTTCTCCATTGTGTATTAAGTGATATTGGAACTTCCTTGTGACTTTTTTACCAAGGGGAAAGGATTATAATTGAGTGTACGAGGGGACTAATACAAATCTAGGGATCTAGATGGGGTTTTGTTAACTTAGGATAGATTTATTAGGGATAGTATGAAAGGAATTGTGGTATTGGACCAATGGGTTAGGGGTGAGACATCTTTCCATCCCTTGTATAATTAGGAACACCCCCCTTGAGGGTGGGTGGTAGTCATGGTGTATGAAGTGAGTGTAATATGTCATATGGGGATTAGTGTGGTGAAATGAGGAGGGTTCACTCTGAATGATGGGTTTATAGATCTCCTATGGGAGGTGTGAGATGGGACCCAGGCATGGACCATGAGAAATGTGTGTTTACAACATGGTTATGTGTTTCCAAGTATCCCTATGTGTGTTTCTTTGGGTTTTTCCTTGGGTACCAAGGCCAAAATAGTGATGTGATAATTTATAAAGGAGTTGGACAAGCCTAATGTTTCCTAGGTTAGGCATGGACAATGGGTTGGGGATTCATTATTTAGTAATTGATATGGGTTGTTATTGATGAGTATAGACTTGGTTTTGTCTAAGAATCTTAGTGTATTTCTTCATGAGAGATATGAGTATGTTGATGGGTTTGAAATGTTATGGAAAATTAATTAAAGGAATGGTTTGGTAAGGTTATCCAAATAGGATAAGTTGGTATTGATATGTGGTGTGGCTGGTGGGTTGATTCACATATGATTAATGCCTAGGTTGTGAGCTAGACCTGTTGGATTCTAACTAGGAGCTATGTATAAGGTTGTGATTTTAATGTCTTTTTTGTTCATTGGGTGTATATTGATATAGATAATGAGGTGATGGAGAAATGAATCCATAGAAAATAGGGTGTTGAATTTCACCACTTGGGTAATTTTCTCCTCAGATGAGTCATATCTAGAACCTATGGTCAAACCAATTGAGATCCTATAATTTCGTATAGATTTTAGCATCTATGGTCAGAGTGAAAAAGGGTTTAGTATGTCATATGGAATTGACACCCATTGTCATACCAGTCAACATCTAGGACGCATCTAACACTCATAAATGTATATAGTCAAACCAAAAATATTTTGGTATGTCATATGATATCCTTTTGCTTATGAGGCTATGATGGATGTGGTTTACCAAAATTGATTAGACTATATATGGTTGGGTTTTGTGGTGGATTGGTTAGTACACTAAGACATGACATGTATGCTTATATGTCATGTGTTTCTATTATTTACTTTCTTCATGCATACAAATTTATATGATTGTGTATATTATGATCACTTAGTGAGACCTTATGAATATTTATTTCTCATACCCTGCATAGGTTCCCCAGTGTGTTCATCCCTTATGTTTTTTTTAAGTTGAGACTAAAGCCTCTTTTTTATTGAAACAATGGACCTCTTTTTGGGGGGTATAAGAGACCCATTACATGGATTGTAATCCCAAAGGGAATTAAATTACATTACATGGCCTGAAGGCCCATATTTTTATACCAAAGTCCTATATAATGAATAGTAATTCTATAATACTAGGGCTTCTAAAGTTACACCACTTCTATAGTTCTCACAACCGGTACAGTTTATTCAGTGATATAGTTTTGTTTTTGTTATAGTTCTTCTATGGTACTGCTACACTAACCTACGCCCAAATTTTGGTATATAGGTTTGAGAATAGGTTACACAATGGATTAGTCGAAAGTATCTTTAAATTGGTTGGATATGGGGAGGAGGTGAGGCTCGGGGTCGACAGTGGAGCCTTTATGTATATTTTATACTTTTATTTATTTTTCATATATGATCATCCTAGTGGGAGATCTTCTAGGTTATATGACTGTGTGGATATATTTTTCATTTTTTATAGTATTTCTGTATATTTATTTTTTTATGGATTTATCTGGTTATAACTTCACATATATATACTCTAATATGTGGTTGTGAATGATATTTGGTTATTTATTTGTTATTGATGGTTGTGATATAGATTATAGTCTCTATAACATTGATCAATACTATTTCTGCTATTTTTAAATCTCTAGAATATACAGATGCATTCTTGAGGCCTTGTACCACTCTGGATCAATTATATTTTGTTTAATTTTAGCTAGGAAATTACATTTCAAATGTGAATAGTGTGGACCTCAAACCCATGAATGTATATAAGGAATGATTCAAGGAAAAGTAAGTGTATGTTCTAGGACCAATGAAGAATAAAGGAAGATTCTATATAACCATCGATCTATGGTTTGATGATTCAGTTGTAATGAGATAGATAATTATGCTAATAATTGTCCAAAGTATAGGATAAATGAAAGGAATCAATGTCCTCAAGCCTAAAAGACTCGAGGTCAAGCTCATGCAATTATTACCACAACAGCATAGTCAGAACAAAACTAAGAATTTGTAACATGTACTATATACATATTCTCAAGAGTTAATTTTTCACTATTTTATTCTAGATCAACACATTGATTCATATCATGAAAATTATTAATGAATATGAATTATTCACCTTGAAGGCATGATGTTGACTTATTTTTGGTAATATTTAATGGTGTATCAATTTCTCATAGATACTAAGTAATTTACATATTGTTATTTATAGGGAAGTGCTACCAGTGAATCTATAACTTCTTCCCTTAAATGAATTTTATACTATTCTAGGTATGGATGACTCTCAACATATAAATTTTCAAGATAAATTTGTTTCCTTTAATATCTTGAACCAACCCAATTTGTATTCAACTACAATAAGGATAATAACACTCATGATTTAACACCTTCTTATGAAATGGAAGGACTAGTAGAAAGGTGTTGGTATGGATGTCTTACCAAAATAGTGGATTGTAAGGAAGGAATAAAGATAGTGGATATATCTATTGTGCAAGAATTTATAGATGAATTCCTAGAATAATTTCATGAAACTCCATGGATCATGAAGTAGAGTTTTCTATTAATCTATTCCCTAGATTTATTTATATCAATTCATGCATATATAATGGATCTAGATAAGCTAGAGGAGTTAAAGAATTAGTTTCAAGATCTATTAGATGATTGGTTTATCCATCCTAGTGTGTCTCTTTGGAGTGCTCCTATTTTATTTTTAAGTAGTGATGGATCTATGATATTATATATTGATTATTGAAAAAAATAATGGTATTATTATTATTAATGAATATCCTTTTCCAATAATTGATGATTTATTTGATCAGATTCATCATGATTCATAATTTTCTAACATTGACTCACGATCTAGATATGATCAACTAAATATAATAAAGGAATATATTATTAGGACTACCTTTTGAACTAGGTATGGCTTATATGAATTTTTGGTAATTCTCTTTAGTTTAATAAAATATCCAGCTATCTTTATAGATTTAATGAATATAGTCTTTAATAATTACCTTGAAAAGTTTTTGGTAGTATTTATTTATGATATTATTATTTATTCTAAAATTCAGATGGAGAAAGAAGAATATTTTAGGATTGTTTTACAAAAATTCAATAGGAATAATTTATCCATCCAAATCTCTTTTTTTGAAATTTTCTAAATCCACTTTATGGGTTAGTGGGAACCAAACACTTTCAAACCTCAAATACAACAGCAACATTACAAAATTCAAATTTCGAATTTCAAAACGAAAACCAACAGAACACATTAAAATTTGAAAACCAGACCACCGCACGGTCCACAAGATCGCGTGTATTGAGAAGATAAGTCAGGATTACCGCCATCGCCATCAAACTTCACTGTCATCACCGTCCCGTCAACATCTTCCACTTCACCATCATCCACCACTGTAACCTACTTCTCCGTTGATAATGTCGGTCGTTGAACTCCTGCCGGCAGGAGTCCTAACGAAGCTTCAAACCACGATTGCCTCCTTCGGAAAAAACACCATGCGAACAAATTTCGATCACAAAAAACCCGTAACATCTTCAGCGTAGTCAAGACGGGAAGTGTCGGTAACCTAACACAACACTGTCCATCATCCATGTCATCCAAATCCACACCAGAATGTCGAACTCAGTCAGATCGTCCCCCATCAAAACAGAAAAAACACCCAAACACCAATACCGATTCCAGTTCCATTGACCAACAAAACCAAACATGAACGAAACCACTCCATAAATAATTAACAGGTTCAAACCGAACAAACATCGCGTCGTAGAAGAACCAACCCTTCACAAATATATAAAACCGAAAAGACCGAGACATACAATGGATGATTTCGAAACCTGAACATCGAGGGAGAAGAAAACCAGAGAAGATCGCACGAGGGGCACCGTCGGCCATCAAAACTCACCTCCCAAAACTTCTGAGAAGCCACCGCTCTAGATCCGACCAGAATAGGAGCCGAGGGACGTGAAGTCAGGGCAGAGGTTTGAACGGTCGAGGGCTCCGAATGATGACATCTCGGCGATGCTAAAACCAGAGAAAAAGAAGATAATGAGATGACTTCAGAGGGTACCTGAAAACTGTCGACCGTTGATCCAAAAATCCCAAAACCAAGATGAATCATCACTCCAGATCTGACCTGGAGAGGTGCAATAGAACACGAGATCAGAGCAGGCTGCAGAGGCCTGAGGCTTCCACAGCGAACCCCCTTCGATAGAAACACCATGAAAGACAAAATAACCAGAACAAGATCTCAGATGCAAGGAGATGAGAGAAATATGGAAAGATCAGAGGAATGAAGAAGAAAGTAATAGTCCGGAAGAGTCGCGTTGTCGTGAGGAAACCCTAGGCGGAAGCAGGGCGCGCTTGAGGGATCGCTCTGTGGGAGAACGGGGCCATCCGGGAAAATCATATAGGAATAATTTATATGTTAACTTTAGTAAGTGTGAATTCTGGTTGAAATAAGTGTAATTTCTAGGGATTTTGGTCATTAGTGATGGTATTTCAATTGAACCTTTAAATACTAAATTTGTAGAACAATAGAGTAATTATTTTTTTTGTGACAGTTATTTATATGTTTATGTGTATATTTGGGTACTATAAATGATTTGTAAATAATTTATTTGGATTATTCAACCCGTTAACATAGATAACATGGAAGGGGGTTAAGTTTACCTGGAATGTGGAGTGTGAATAATGCTTTCAAGATCTTATGAGAAGGTTGGTTACTGCACCTTTACTAACCTTACATTTTGTAGGTAAAGGATTCATTATCTATAGTGATTCTTAAAATAATATTATTTTTTTATGTTTTTATGAAAAATGAATAGGTTATAGAATACACATCTAGAAAATTGAAGAGTCATTAGTAGAATTATCCTATTCTTGATTTGGAATTATCAGTAGTAACATTTTCTTTGATGATTTGGAATCATTATCTCTATAGAGAAAAGTGTGATATATAAGGACCATAAAATTATTAAATATATTATCTTGAAAATAGGATTCAAATGTGGGATAAGGGAGATGAGTGGATTTATTAAAGGATTGTGGTTTTTCTATTCATTATCATTCTAAAAAGGAAAACAAGGTAGTTGATTCCTTGATCTAGAAGTATTATGGAACTCTCATTACTCTAATTATAGAGAAAAATTACATGATCAATGATTTGGAGAATCTATATTTGAGAATCATAAAAGAAGGAATGGCCTCATATCTTTCCCATATGTTAGATCAACTATCATTACTATAGAAGATTAAAAGAATCTAGTGATATGGTTTTGGGTTACTAAAAAGAATTGAAGTTATACAAGATGGTAAGTTTATTGAGATCAACCTTAAAAAGGAGAGATCCCATAAATTTTGGAATATTTTATGTGTTCCATTTATTTTTGAGTTAAAAAAAAGAATTACTAGATGATGTGCACAACTATACTTTCTATGTACATCCTAGGAGCACCAAGATGTATATTGATCATTGGGATAATTATTGGTGGGATAATATGATGCATAAAATTTCTAACTATACTTCAAGATGTATTGAGTTTTAGTAAGTAAAATCCATATAGGTGTTTCCAAAAAGTATAACAAACCCCTTTCCAATACCATTATAGAAGTGGGAAAATATCATAATATATTTTTTCATTGGTCATATATGGATACTAAAGGAAAAAAAATGTTATTTTGGTGGTGGTTTATTGATTGATAAAGTTGGTAAATCTCATAGTAATAATAGAATATACTTCCCTTGATAAACTTGTTAAGATTTATATAATGAAAGTAGTAATGATTCATGGTGCACTACTCTCTATTGTCTATGATCATGATCCAAGGTTCAACTTGAACTTTTGGAGGAGTATTCAATAAGAATTAAGTACCAAGATATATATTAGAATTTTATACCACCCTCAAATTGATGGATGACCTGAAAGGACTAACTGGACATTAGATTACAAGTTAAGTTCATAATCTCTTGATTTTCATAGAAATTGTGGTCAACATTTTACTTTGGTGGAATTATCATATAATAATAACTACCATTTGATCATTAAGACAATGATAAATAAGGATATATTTGGGAATAAATTTTACACTCTATACTATTGGGATAAAGTTTTAGAAAATAAATTTAAAGGTAAAAAAATGTATTCAAGAGACTATAGATAAGTTAAAAGTTTTTGAATAGCACATCAAGCAGAAAAAAAGTAGGAAAAAGAGCTATACTGACAACCCACATCGTGATTTAGATCCATTGGTTAGAGATTGAGTATTCTTGAAGAAATATTTCTGAAAAGGCATCTTGAGATTTATAATAAAGGGAAAACTAATCCCAAGTTGTATTAGAACCTTTGAAATATTGAAGAAAATAGGACCAATGGATTATAGATTGTATTGACCACCATATCATTAATAGGTACATGATGTATTTCATGTATCTCTATTAAATAATTATATATCAGTATTATCACATATAATTCATATTGATAAGGAATAACTATAACCTAATCTATCATGCAAAGAGGATCTAGTTAAGATTTTTGACCAGAGGGAGAAATTGATATGAAATCGAACAACTAGATTAGTCAAAGTTCTTTGAAGGAACCAGATGTTTGAGTAAGAAACATGAGATCCTAATAAGTTATGAATAAACCATTGATCATTATTATCATAAATGAAACCTCATCTCATGAGTTAATTTATTTATTTATTTATCATTCAAAAATTATCGTGGTATTCTAGGACTCTGCCTAAGCTACCACATCAAAAAAAGATGCACTCACAATGCATAGTCTGACTGCATCAAGTAGTGGGAACCCAATAATAAGGAACATATAACCACCCAACCATATAGTGAGCATCAATCAAGAAGTAATCATTGATGAGAAATCCCCAATTTAAACTCATCTTGACTACCCCGGTGTCCCACAAAATTTTTCATAACATCAATTTATCCCACCATCATCAACATTGACCATCACTATAGCCTAGGATCCCAGCCAATTTCTCATTCATCAAAATAATCGTAAGTCAAAATATCCCCATGCCTCTATCCCATTACTTGTCAAAGAATCCAACCACACATGGTAATCAAATAATCACGACAAGTATCTTCAATTCCTAGAGTGCACATGCATTTCAAATGTATTTTTTGTACATAGGCAAAGGAAATAAGGCCATAGAACCAAGTCATTCAAGCCTCCCACAACAAGAACAGGCTCGAAAAGCATTTGTCTTTAGTAAAAAAACATTTTAATTATCATCTTGAATTAACTGGATCATTATGCATAGTTTTTCAGCAACAATAAACCTATAACTTATCATCTATCAATAGATATGAATCAATATAAACATGAATTTATCATTACTTCCATATTCCATCAAAAACAAGGAAGAACGGTTATCAATTTACATGAATCCTTCTTTAATTACATCACTATGATTTTGGATTTATGTTTTTTATAAAATTTCTAGAAAAATTAACTATTCTGCAAACAACAAAAACCACAACATAAATATATCACATTATCTAGAAAAATAAGAGGAAATAATAACATAGTAAGACACGCATGAGATAAAAAAACCCAAACCATAAAACATATTTTTTTTAATTATATATTATTATATTTATTAGGTTAATTTCACCTTTACCCAAGGAGTAAAGCATGATAATCTAACACCTTCACTTTAAATCAAAAAAAAATAGGTAACTAATCCCTTACCTCAATATGTAACTTTGATAATCATTGCACAAAACAATATAGAAGGATGAAACTCTGAAATCAACCATAGAAAAGAATCACAATAATCTAAATCAGGCTAAACCCATTAGAAACCTAAGAGAAATAAGGGAACAATACTTCTATAACATAGTGAGATATAATGGAAGAGAAACAGGGATCAAAAAAAGATAAAAACTTACCTCATATCACCACAGATCGATCTCTAGACTAAGGGGGTTAAATATGATTTAAGGGGTTGAAAAGGCCTTCAAAAAAACTCTTCTGGTCATCTAGGGTTCGAGAGAGGAGAGGTGAATTAAGAGAATATAAAGGGATACCCAACTTATAACCATTATGTAAAAATTTGTATCCATGACATGAAAGATTAATTCACACTATTAATTCCTCAAATTCCACATCTGTTGAAATTTAAGTCATCTACTTATAAATTTGGAAAAAAAACCCATTCATGCTGTGAATTACTAATTCGTGCCATGAATTATTTTTGGATAGAACCACTGAATTCCACCTCAAAACCCTTCAAGTTTTAAACCTAAATTTAAGCCACAATTCACACTGTGAGTGTTGAGTTCACATCATGAATTCCACCTACACCAAAATTTCCAACTTTCAACCACCTGCTCCTACTTCATGATCACAAAGGGAAGGACCCAGGGGTCACACTTTGTGGTTGACTGAAATGTTTTTTTAGAGGCTGGTATTTTCTTACATTTATGAATCTGAATATTTATATTTTTTATCAACACTATAAAGTTCCATGGGGTTACACTTTTTGGTTGAATGAATGGGGATTGATTTTGACTTAGAGTGATGTTGTAAAAGTGTTTTAGATTTAATCCAGAAGTTCTTTTTATTGGTGTTCATAATGTATTACATATTATGTGATATATAGTAAAGTTAATGATATATTTCCAAAAGTTTTTTTGAATATATCTAAAATAATTTTTGGATATGGTTTCATAATTTATTGTAAATAATAAAATATAAAGTGAAATGGAACGTAAGTCATTTAGTATTTAGTTCATGTGGGAGATTAAAGGAGTTATATGCCCTAAATCCATATGCATAAGATTATATAGACATATGCATGAGAATCCACATCAAGCATGTGATTCATATTCATGTCTTGTTAGAAGTAAAGTTTTAACACTTTAATATTCAAGTAAAAATTCCACCTAACCTATCATAAATGAAGCATTGCATGAGATTTAACCTAGGGAGTTAGTTTCATTCATGCATGCGATGCATGAATTTGGAAAGTAATTAAATCATGAATTATAACACATGATTTAATCCATGCATCATCAAGTATAATAATCTAGGATATATAAATACCACTTCCATGGGATAGAAATGGTGTGTGTAGATGTTCAGTGTCGACACTCAGATGATTGATGCTTTCGTATTCCTCCTCCTTTGCATCATGAGATGCTAACACATTGTGGAGGGTGATTAGTATTGTTAGTATAAAAAATAATTCAGGAAAAAACTCATGGATACTTCTATAGGTGGGAGTAATTTATCTACCAATTTGTGATCTTCATCAAACACATCAGACAGATATTAATATGAGGTACAGGCATCTTTGATGAAAGGTGCGCACATTTGTAGGTTCTTCATTTCTATTTTTTACATTATTTTCACTTATTATTTCATATAGATCATAGGCATGGTATTTAGATCACTTATACTTATTATAATAATCTTATTAGACCCCTATGAATCCCAACAGTATCTGTGTAAACAATTCATGATTCGGTGATGATTTAGGTGGGTGTGTAGCTAGTATTTAGGGGATCTTGGTAGCTTTCATTGTAAATGGTGTGTGTGTTGGTGTTGGTGAGATGTGGAATAATTTATGTCCTAGTTTTTTGAGGCCGGTATTTAATATGGTATGTTGGGACATACTCTTTTGTCTTATTCATTGGAATTGGTATTTTCTACTTTTTTGGGATATTTATCATTGGTGTGTGCATGTTGTATGTAGGTTTATAGTTCAAGATCTCCCACATGTGTGATATGTCTTCTTGGTATTGTAATTAGCCTATGGCCTATTAAAGGTGAAATTTGGGTAGAACACTTGTATTATTGTTAGACTGGGTGGGGTCCCAGTGGTTCAGGTCATATCATCACACTTATCTTCACTTTAATCCTAAAAGGGGTTCTAATGGGAGAAGATCGTGATAGGGAGTGTCCAAAGTTGAAGGTTTATCAACAGAATCAGGAAGTTAAAACCTAAAAAAATTATGTTATAGTATTCAATGATGATATAAATATTATTCAATAATATGATAATTTCAACCTTTTAATCCAATATTTAACATGGGTGGTTGATTTAGGTACCTCCTACCATGTCATTTCTTAAAGAGATTTCTTATCATCTTACACTCCAGGGGGTTTTAGACATGTGAAGATGGGAAATGAAGGTGCATCCAAGATCATTGGTATTGGTAATATTTTTAGGGAGAATAATATTAGATATAGGTTATTATTGAAATATTTGAGTCATATTCTATTATAATAGTGGATCCCAATCCTTTTTTGGATTAATTTGGGCTGAATTAGAGGAATTGTAGAAATGATGACCACTATAGCAGAGCTGACTGGTTATACCAATAGTGGTGTTATTGCAGTGTGGAATTTGACATGGTTATTGTAAAAAAACTAACCAACAACACCGATAGGGTGTTGTAGCTTCATGGACTTACTAGAACCTTCACTATAGCACAGTGGACCTATTGTGTGTATTTATCATTGTAGCAACATAGGTTACTATAACACCACATTGCTTTATAAACTCATCTTCAATCTAGGGTTTCTATGCTATGATTTTTCACCCTGTAATTTTCTCCAACCATAGTGAATTTGTTCTGTATCTATGTGGATGTAGGTTTTTTTTTTTGAACTGTGTAAATCATGTGTTCCTATTCTTCTTCTTCATTTTATCTTTTTCTCCCTTTTACTCATCTTTTAGAAGAAACTATCATTGGTTCTCCTAGAATTCCTATAATATATTTTTGATATTATCCTCAATCTAATATCCACCATAAGACTCGATGATGATAGTTATTTATCTTCCTTCGATGATGAAAAATGGAATATTACCAAAGGTAACATCAAAATAACTGAAGGTAAGAAAAATATATCTCTCTACCTTATAGATGCCAAAATTTGTAGTAGAGAAATAAATGTAATGAGAAAATATATTCCTATAATATTATGGCACATACAGATCAGTCACATGGGTGAGAGAGGAATCCAATTTCTTTCCAGTAAGGATCTCCTGTTGGGAATCAACAGTATACCTTTGGATCCTTGTGTTGATTAGATCCGAGGAAATGAAACCAAGTATTTGTCATGGTCATTTTTCATCTAGAAAATAAAATGTTTTAGATTTGATATACCTAGATATATTTATTATGAGAAACAAGTCACTGTGAGGTATTATTTATTTTGTGACTTTCATTGATGATCACTTGAGAATGGTGTGGTACTTTTTCAAGTAGTTTCATGTGAAGATGGAAAAATAAACATGCATATGATTAATGTGTGTGCATACAGACAATAGAGGAGAATATTGTGGTCTATTTGAAGAATATTATAAGATTTTTAGTATAATATAGGAAAAATTAGTACCAAATATACATCAATATAATGGTTTTATAGAGAAGATGAACAGAACCATCTATAAGAGAGTAGGGTGTATACTCTTGAATTCAAAGATTCTAAACTCTTTTTGAGGTAGGAAATGAGGACTAGTAGAACGTATCAACCTTTATCTATCAATTTCATTGAACTATGACATTTCAGAAAGGGTTTGGATAGGTAATTATGTTTAATACAAATACTTGTGAGTATTTGGTTTTAGGGAATTTGTACACGTTTCAAAAGATGAGAGGGAGAAGCTAGAAGGAAAGGGAAAGTGGTGTATCTTTTTGGGATATTCTCATAAAGAGTTTGACTGTAGACTTTGGGATTTATTCAACAAGATGATCATCATAATTAGAGATGTGATATTTCTTGAAGATCAAAGAATTAAAGACTTTGAGAATCCATAGAATCCATAATATGAGGAAATTCTAGTCAATATAGAACCAATATCACCACCATAAGTTCCAGATATTAGGGGAAAGATTTCATACACTAATGATACATCATCACTAGGTAATATGTATCCATCTAATGATATTTCCACATCATCTGATATTCCAAAACAGATCACACCAGAACCATAGTTGAGAAGATCCACTAGAGAATGACAATCGGGTCATATATACTCACCACATGGGTATGTGATGCTCATTGATGGGTTATAATCCTAAATTTGTGATGAAGTGATTGAAATTCACTAGATAATGTAATGGATAGGGGAAATTCAAGAATAGATAAGATCCTTATACAAAAAACACACATTTGGCCTAGTAGAGTTACCACATAGAAAGAAGACAATCAATAGCAAGTGCGTGTAAAAAATAAAATGTGAAGATGGCATATCACAACTACACTATATATATAGGATTGTTATGAAGGGATATAGAAAGAATAAAAGTATTTACTTTGATGCTATTTTTTCTCATGTGAAAAATATGTCTTTTATAAAAATTGTTTTTGGATTGGCAACTAGTATCAACTAGAGGTGCAAAAAATTGATATAAAAACTATATTCTTGCATGGTGATCTTAAATAGGAGATATAAATGGAGTTTATAGAGTATTTATAGGAAAAAGTAAAATGATACATGGTATGTAAACTTAATAAAATTTTATATGGTGTGAGACAAATACCATAGTAATGGTAAAAAAAAGTTTGACTCACTTATGCATAAAAATAAGTACAAAAGAATGATTTTTTATCACTGTATTTTAATCAAATTATTTTTTGATGGTAATTTCATTATTCCCTTTATTTATGTTGATGATATATTGATTATTGGAAAGGATATGATCAATATTAATAGGTTAGAGTAGGATTTAAAAAAATATTTATAAATAATGAACTTATGAAAGGCTACTCAAATTATTGGCATGGGGATTACCCAGGACAGAAAGAATCATAGGATTTTTCTATCACAGGAACATTATATCGAGAAGGATTATGAAAGATTCAACATGAGTAAGATTAAACCAATTAAATCGCCACTTGAAATTCACTCTAGACTCATGAAAAATCAGTTCCCATCAATTGTAGATGATATAACAGAAATAGAGAAAATTCCTTATTAGCCACCAATTGGCAGTCTCATGTATAGAAACCCAACTTTTTCTTACATGAGTATTACATTATTTTTAAAATAAACAATATAATAGTGATACAATATAGGATCCAAAGTTTTAGTTCCTTGTGAAATTTAGGCTCATACGTCAATTATACATAATAAAAGTTAAACATTATTTATAATCTTCTTCTTTATCCTTATAAATCTATCCTAATCTCCTTAGTACTTCTAATCACTTGAGTATATACATTAAAGAAGGGGGTGATCTAAAATCTCAATAAGAGGAGGAATAAGGGACATAAATCAATAGTACATGGGTGATCATAATCAACATCATTATATCATAGGCATAGGATCATCAACATAATCATGTTGGAAACATTTGATAAAGGAATGTAATGTGGCATATGAAGGATAACAAATCATTATAACATAGTGGTCAAATACCACATATAGTTTTGAACAAAGCTAACATCATGTTCATACATAACATATGTGAATAAATTGTAACATCATAAATTTTAACAAATATAGCATCATGTTCATGCATAATACACATTATCTCATGAGATATATCACATTACCCAATTCATTTCAAAGATATATAACTTTAGGCTCACCTATCACATTATAAAATGCTCATAATCATGCATGCTGCATGGAACATATAATATTTGTAGTCATGAAATAAAACCATGGAAATGAATGGGTTTCATAAAGGATTTCATATCATAATTCATGGAATAAAATTTGGGGTTCCCAAATGAATAAGGGAGGTAATATGTTTTGAAAAAAGATCAATTTTCTTGGAATAAGAAGCAACTCAAGAGGAGGCAAGATATGTTTTATGAAAATAAAGTCCTTTTGAAAAATATTTGTAATTATTTTGGAAATCATTTTGAAAAGTTAGGAACATGTATATCCCAAAAATAAAAGGGAAAGGATAGTTAAAAGAAATTTTAGGGAAATTAGAGGAATATCCATACTGAAAATAAGGTGAAAGAGAAGATAACCCAAAAATAAGGAATTGGGTTTGAGAATCCCCTTACCATAAATCCCGCTTTATTTTGTCGCTTTTTCATCTCCTGAATAATAAAATTAGGTTCATTAAAACATGAAACCATAAGATAATTATTTCCAATTTTACCACTATTTATCAATTATAATCATTATATTATATTTATTAGTTCCCTTCATTAAATGGAAAATATTTTGATATCATGTTTTCCTTAAAAATTTCATGTTTTTCTTCGGTTTTGGTATTTTGTTTAAGGTCATTTATACATAAGTAGAATTAATTAAAGAATATTAAAACACATATATTGATACATTTATATATCATAAATAATTTATTATAATCAACAATATTTTTGTTTATAATAATATAATCTAAAACATCCTCATTGGAGGTTAACTGACCGTTAATGGGTCATTTTCTAAAGGGGAGGTGTGATATGTATAGTATATTCTTAAAAATAAAAATTTTATTGTATATTAACATTATCAACATCATGTTAATATACTACATAATTGGTTTAATAATGTTTAAATTGGAAAATAAAAGTAGTATATTAAATTAGAAAAGTAAAATGAAATAAAATAATGAAAGGACATTGCCTCTTTCTTGAAGTGGTTCCTTTTCTATGACCCTTAACTTATTGAAAGATTGGAGTTTTATTACTCCAAAACTTCCCTAAGGATGATAAGGGACTTGAGAGAGAGTATTTTAGTATAGGTTTCTCTTTTTTAAGTGAGGTAGGAGTAGTTTTCCAAGGGTGGATAGGGGTTATTTATACTTGAGAAGAGGGGTATTTTTAGAATAAAAATTTGAATAAAATATTATATCAAAGGAAAACCTTGAAATAGTGATTTTTTTTACACTATGAATCATATATAAATAAAATAAAATTGATTTAGTACTTTAAACCCCCTTTATAAACCAAATTATCTAATGTATTAAAAAGGAAAGTGGAATAAATGAAAAAATATATATTTTAAGGGATCACTTTTGAGTTTAGACTTCAGAAAAATGCATTTTAGGTTTTAAGTTTATTATTTTTAAATGACTCGTGTATCTTATTAAATTTATTTTGGTCTGAAATAACCAATTTAGTATTTATTAAGTCATTATTACATCATAATTATATCATAAAACATGCGGTATTTGAAAAACAGTATTTTTACTATTCACATAAAAATTGAAGTATTTCAGAAAATTACCAAAAAAATCACCATTATACAATTTTGATGTGTTTATTTCAAAAATGTAATTTATTTTATCAAAATAATTTTATAATTTAGATAATTTTAATTTTCAATATAAAAATTGTGATTTTTACGAAATACCTTAAAATACAGTTTTTTTTTAAATGTGCTTATATTTTTTTTAAGGTTGGGGCTGAAGCCCCATTTTTATTATTAAAGAAAATATCTATTTTTATGATTGGGTATAGGTGGGCCCACTACATATCTTATAGGCCCTAGGGCATGAAAGCCAAATATAAGGCCCAAAAGCCCATTTTTTTGCCCAAAGGGCCCTTCGTTGAATAGTACTGCTACAGTACCCGGTCTGCTATAGTCCCACCACCTCTACAGTGCCTCCACTGCAATAGTTTCATCCATGCTATAGTACTACTATAGTGCCCTGCTACAATGCTGCTACAGTACTTGGAAATTCGTCCCTACCTGGATTCAATCTTGGGTCTTTTGGATGTCTAGCAGGAGCCTTTACCACTTGGGTATAGGCTTGTTAGCATAAAATGTGCTTATACTTTCTTTGAGTTTTTAATATTGATATTTATTTTATGGAATTATAATATTTATATTTAATTAAATTATGCATGGTAAATATTATTAATATTACATTTTATTATTTTGAGGTCTTATTACTATTTCAATGGTCAGGTTACTATTCCCAACAATCATATTTCTATTTCCAATGTCATGTTACTATTCCAACGGTTATATTAATATTACAACAGTCATATTAACTCCTATAAATACTACTTCATTCCTTTATTCAACATTGACTATAATTCCTCCCAATGTTATATATTTTCCTATTCTAAAATTTTGATTGGTTTTCTAATATTTTTTCCTTTTCTATAGTGTTATTCTTAGGGGTGATGATTCTAGAATATTGAGGCGATCCATATTATTTCATTCTAATTATTATATTTAATATTTTTTTCCCTTGTAATTCTTGGAATTTTCATAGGTTTAGATGTTGATTAATGTAATGATCTCTATTAATAAAATAAATTCTTGTTAGTTTATTTATGTTTTTTATGTGTATAATGCTATAAAATATAATATAACACACATTTAATTCAAGAAAAAAATATCATTTATAAACTCTAGGTTTTTACATTCTTCCCTCCTTTAGAATTTTCATCCTTAAAATTTTAAATCATATTCTCTATTGAGAATAGGTGAGGGTACTTCTGTTTCATTGTTCCCTATGATTCCCATGTCGCCTCTCCATATTTATGGTTCCTCTACAGCACATTGATAAGGTTAGTTGTCTTGTTGTATAGAAATTTTTCTCTGTGGTCCAAGATCTTAACCGGATTCTCCTCATATAAGAGTTAATTCTCTAGTTGTACCACCTTCAGATTCAGTACATGTGAGCGATCAAGTATATACTTCATGAGGAGAGATACATGGAACGTGTCATGAACTTGAGCCATATTTAGTGGAAGTGCAAGATGATATGTCATTGCTCCTATGAAATCAAGGATATCAAAGGGGCCAATGTACCTAGGGATAATATTACCTTTCTTTTCAAACCAAAAGACTCTCTTCCATGGTGATATTCAAAGAAAAAATGTGTCTCCAACTTCAAACTCCAAGTCCCTTTAATGATTTTCAACATAGCTCTTCTGCCAAATCTGATCAGCTTTTATATGTTTTTGGATAGATTTAACCTTCTGCGTCATCTCTTTCAAAAGATAAGGTCTAAGTAGCTTTCCTTCACTAACTTCATCCCAAAAAGTAGGATTTCTATATTACTTCCCATATAGAGGTTCATATAGAGCCATTTTGAATACCTGAGTGAAAGTTATTGTTATATGAGAACTCGACTAAAGGGATATGTTGATATTAACCTCCTTTAAATTCCATTGAGAAAGATCTCATCATTTTCTCGAGAATATGAATGTTCCTTTCTGATTGGTCATTGGTTTGGGGGTGATAGGTCATACTGAAATTCAATTCAATATTTTTAGAATGTTGAATACTTATTTAGAATTTAGATGTGAACTTTGGATCATGATCAGAGATGATTGAAAGTGGAACCCCATGAAGCCTCACCACTTCCTTTACATATATATTTTTAAGTTTCTCAAGTGAGAAATCTTCTTGAAGAGAAATTAATTGGGTGGTCTTGGTGAGTCAATCCACCACAACCCATATCACATTGCTTCCTTTTGATGTCTTCAGGGAGACTAGTGAAAAAGTATATAATGATGTTCTCCCATTTCTATGTGGGTATGGGAAATGGTTTCATCATCACCTTAGACTTCTGTCACTCTTCTTTAAATTTCTGACATACCAAGTACTTTGAGATATACTCAGTGATATCATTCTTCATGTTATCCCACCATAAGTGCTCTCAAAGATCATAGTACATCTTCATAATTCCAGGATGGATGGAGAATGATGAGTTATGCACATTATCCAATACTTCCTTCTTTATCTTAGGTGATGGAGGCATACAAATTCTAATTCCAAATCGAATGAAACCATATTTATCAATGTGGAACTCATGAAGATTCTCTTCCTTTACTGTTTTCAACTTCTTTTGAAGCTCTAAATCATCCCTTTGTGCCACCTTAATCTTCTCTTGGATGGATAGTTGGGAAATAATTTGGGAAAGGTATGATGTCTTCCCTACTATTATAATTTCCAGATCTATCATTTTCATATCCATAAAGATATTTTCTTTCTCAATCTATATCATGGATAGAGGAGTAGGTTCTTTTCTTCTAAGAGAATCAGCTACCTTGTTCATCTTCTTGGATGGTAGTGAATAGAGAAATCATTATCCATGATCAATTCTAACTATATTTTTTGATGCATGTTAATCTCCTTATGTGTGAATATATAATTTAGACTCTTGTGATATGTATATATGTCACACTTCTCACCATAGAGGTAGTACTACCAAATATTCAGAGCAAAGATCACAGCTACTAACTCTAGATCATGCATCGGGTAGTTCTATTCATGAATATTTAGCTATCGTGAGGCATATGCTCTCACTTTATCATTCTGTATGATTATACATGTAACATCCCAGCTTAGGTTCCACACACCAATGCCCCAAGTTGGTCGATCACATGACCTCAAGCATGTCTCCCCGTATGCAAGAGGCTTTCGACTAGCAACGAGGGTCTAATAAGTCAATCATGAGGAGACTATACACTCTTTTATCATATTAATACACTAGCTGAAATAATAAACAATAGAGGAATCATATATAACCATAAAAAATACTAATATCTCAATATAATCAATGCGGGAAAATATAATATCCAACTAAAGAAGAAAAACATGATATACTAATGTATGTGTCAAGTGTCTAAAATGAAAATTGAAAGTAAAGTCATTGATGACTCCTAAGAAGGTCTTGAACCACATATGGTTCCCTCATCCAAGATCCATACCAACTCATATATCTAACATTGGACCTTTTCCTTTATCTTGTCCTATAACAATAAATTATATTCGGGTACCGATCAAGTAGCCCGAGTAGGGTGTGATTACAACTTAGTAGGCCGCCACCAATGGTGTCTAAAATAAATCTAGTCAATAATAATGTATGTGGTTGTTTAAAGAAATAAGTACAATGTATAAGTAAATAGTTGTCACATTATCATTTATTCTTTACTTAAACACATTAACTCTCAGGTTCTCAAGGTCACCCATACCTCAACACCTGCTTCCACTTATGTCGGGGCCCAAAGTGTTCCAAGGTAATATTATATCTTAATACCTGCTTCAGCTCATGCCAAATCCCGAAGTATTCTAAGGTGATATCATATCTCAATACCTTCTTTGGCTCATACCGGAGCCTGAAGTATTCCCAATTGATTTCATATCTCAGAGTACCTTTGTTAATGTTCTTTAGTTCATACTTGAATGCTCATGTTACCATTCATACTACACACAATATAATGAACATGTTCTTGTTCTTTAATTCATACATGAATGAACATGTTATCATCCATACATCACACATTATAATGACCATATTCCCACTCTCAAATTCATACTTGAATGACCATGTTAGCATTCATACTACACAATAGAATGATCATGTTCTCATTCTTTAATTCACATTCGAATGACCATTTTACCATTCATCAATGCATTATTAATTCGTTAATTAATTATCCATATAGATTCCATTCCTAATTCAAAAATTATAAAACGCAAAAATTCCATTAGATAATATAAAATTAACTAATCACATCAATAATATTAATTAATTCAACCATTAATTAATAACTCCTATTTCATTACAAACTCAACAATTAGTTTATCACTCAATTTCTCTCCATTAATTTCTTGATTAATTAATTATTTCAACCCGTTAATTAATTTAACAATTAATTAATCAATATTCATAACTCATAATCTCATAATTAATTCCATGATTAATTACCTCAAATCAAAAAATTCAATATCTCATAATTAATTCTATAATTAATTATCAATTTCACAACATCAATATCACATAATTAATTCTACAATTAATTATCCCCAAATCCCACAATTCCATAATTAATTAATTCACCAAATTAATTAATTCCATTAGGAAATACAATTTCTAAAAAATTATAACAATTATACTATTTTTATGAACATAATCAAAATCACAACTATTGGATTTGAATTATAGACCACCTACCTCAAATCATCAAATAATAATCACCCAACAAAAACCCCAAAAAATTGAGTGGCACAACGATGTATATATAGATCCAAATCTCAAAACCTTAAATCAAGATTAAATAAAATAAAGATCTTATAAATATATTTCTAGATCCAGAATCATGGATCTAGATCTCACCAAATAGATTAGATCATTCCATAATATAAGATTACATCATCGAAATAAAGCGAGAAGAACAGGAGAAGAGTGAGAGAATAATCGGGATAGGATTCACTTATCAGGAGAGGAGCAGACCTTTGATTAGAGATTCAAATTTCAAAGAAAGGAGGTCAGGATGTATTATAATTCATTCGGAGATCTCTAAAATCATGAAAGACCACCTAGGGTTGAATGGGGGTTAATTTTGAGTTAATTAGGGGGTTTGGTAAATTTTAGAATTAATTTTTGGGCTTTATTAATTCTCGTGCATGGTTAGATGGGTTGGGGCACATGATTTTCCCTAACCGTGCACCAATTGTGCACCTCTTTTATAGGGGTTCATGGTTACTCCTTTTAGAGTGCACAGTTTTCCAAACTATGTTCCAACCATATAAATCCTCTATGCCTGGGTTTGTACGGTAAGTTAAGTCGGGGTGCATGGTTTTCCCTAACCGCGCGCCAGCCGTGCACAACCCTTTTGATTTCATTTTTCTCAAATTTATACCCAAACACACCCCAAGACATAACCCAAACAAAAATTACTCAAATAAGAATAGAAGAGTACCTGAAAATGAGTCTGATACAACTTCAAAAAAGGTCGGGATCTTACAATACAACCTAGTCCATTCTTTGAACCATCACTATATATCACAAAAACTTCTCCATTTTATAGTAATATGAGTATAGGAAGAATTATTAGACTCTTTTTGAGATCCATAAAACTTTCCTCACATTATTTCATCCATACATACTTTACCCTTTTCCATTTTAACTTAGTTATCAAGATAGACAATCATGATAAATTTCTCACAAAACATCAGTACTACCCTACTAAGCCAATAAAACTATGGATTTCTATAATTCTAGTGGTTCTAGTACATTCCTCAAATTTCTTTGTATTTTAAGGGTCCACATAAATTCCCTCACTTGTGATCATGTTCCATGAGAATGTGACTTGCTACATCCAAAATTCATACTTTTTGAACTTAGCATAAATATTCTCCTTTCTTAATGTCGTAATTATAATCCTTATATTCTCTTTATATTCCTAATTTCTCTTTGATTAAATAAGAATATTGTCGATAAAGACTCCCATAAATTTTTCAAGGTAGTCTCTAAAGACTTTATACATCAAATCCATGAAGATTGTAGGGGAATTAATAAGTCTGAAGGGCATCAATATGAACTCATAACGTCCATGGCTTGTACGAAAGGTTGTCTTCTAAATATATTCCTTCTTTACCTTCAGTTGATGATATCTAGAATGAAGATCCACTTTTGATAAGTATTAATCTCCTATTAGTTGATATAACAAGTCATAAATCCTTGGTAGGGGATACTTTTTATTTATAGTGATCTATTTGAGCTCCCAGTAATCGATACACAACTGCATTAATCCATCCTTTTGATTTACAAAGAGCACTGGCGCACCCCAAGGCGATGCACTAGGGTGTATAAACCCTTTGTCCAAATTCTCTTGTAGCTACTTCTTTAACTCCTCCAGTTTGATAAGGGTCATCCTATAGGGGAATTTGGAGATAGGAGTTTCTCCAGGTATAAGATCTATTTAGAACTCTACCTCGGAATCTAGTGGAAGTCTGGGAAACTCTTCGAAAAATACATCAGTATATTCCCTAACAATGGGAATTTTCTCAAGGTTGATACTTTCCTTTTACTCAACCAATTGGGTAGGGTATGATTCTTCACGAGTTATCATCACCCACACCATTGAGGGATTCTCCAAATGATATTTGTGATCTTCCTTACATTTTTACAAGAGCATGGGATGGTTTAGAATATGAAAATAGATTTATTTTTACTGACAATTGATGTGAGATGTATATAATGAGAGTCAATTCATGCCCAGTATATCATAAAATTCCACCAAGGGAAGGATTATGAGATTCACTAAAAGAATATTCCCACGTATGATAACAGGAGAAGAGTCCAACACTTGGGTTTCATTGATCACACCACTCAATGTTTTTATGGATATCTCTACTTCAAGGTATCGGGGTTATGATTCATTAGTTCTATCAAACTTACAGGATATAAAGAAATGTGTAGAACCAAAATCAAATAAAAAATTTTCCATTCTTGAGTGAATGGGAAGTGTACCTTGTATGACTTCATTTTCATGTCCCACCTCAGCTATGGTGATGGCATAGGATTTCCATTTCTCCATTGTATTTGGTGGAAACTGATGTGGATTATCCTCAATGACCCATAGTTTAGTGCACTAGATTTCATAGTTCCTTTTTTACCTAAAGTTTAAGAATTGAACCATGGGTGGTTCCTTCATTTCCTCTATCGTGTTGGTCAGCTTATTTGTGTCTCTTAAACATTCATGAGCTTGGCGGCCTTATCTCCCACACTTAAAGAATTTATTTCTCCCTTTGAGGTTATTCTTATGATGTTTCTTCCCATATTTTGACATGTGGGTGGTTGGATCTTCTTTCCTCCTTTTTCATTTGATCCGACAGTATGAAACTCCATATTCTATTTCTTATCTCCATAACTATCGGACCATTCACCAAACTCCATCTCTACTTTGAGATAAAATTGAACTGCTTCTTCGTAACTCCCAAAGTCTCAAATAGATAGAGCCTTTTGAAGGTTTGGTTTTAACCCAAAAAATCTATTTTTCTATCCTTGTTGATAACAAAACCCAAGGTGAATCTTGAAATACTTGTGATGTTTTTCTCATAAGTCATGACTGATTCAACCTACTTTTGTTTAATCTCTAGGAATTATCTCTATATCTTTGTTTGAAGAGTTTGAGGGAAATACTTGTTAAGAAATATTTTCTTAAATTCTTCCCACTCCATATCTTCCATTTCATCCTTCATCTTGGTATTCTTTATCAACACCCATCATTGATCGACCTCTCCATCTAAACAATAGACGGATAGAGTAACCTTGTCCTTCTTATAATAGTGGAGTATAGAAAATTTATTCTTCATTGAGTTAACCCACTGTTCAGTGAAAAGTGGTTCGGAAGACCCATAGAATATCAGTGGTTGTTGTTTCATAAATTACTTGATAGCCAGTTTCCCCTTCTTGGGTGAATTCAGATGTTCCGTGTAGTTTATGTAATTGTTAATAGCCCGAGACAAGTGGGTAAGCATCGCCATAATGCTTTGAACTCACCTCCCATTGCATTGGGAATGTCGTTCAGAAAATCATTGCATTGTCCCTCACACAGGTTGTTGGTATGGCTTCTCTAAGTTCCCACCAATGTCTAAACTAAAAAAGGTTTTAACAAAACATAAGTCAACAAATCATGAATAATAAATCTATTCATATGTGAAAATTAATTCTTAAGTCATATCTTTTAGGATCCTGATGTTTAGACTTTTTCTCTAATGATGCTTCTAGGATCATGTGATTTAATCCTTCTCTAACTTTAAGAGTAATAATTAATTTAGTTATTTATCCTTTATAATGGTTTGTATATAGGTTTTTGATTAACTAAATTATATCACTCGAAAGTTTCAAACTAGGTGTGTAGCAAGGCTTGTTGTCATGCACCAGGTGACGACCGAGTCAAGCCCAATGTGCCCTTTTTAGGGTTATTACCTATAGGTACAACTATGTCAAAGTCACATCCACTTGTAGTATCCTTATAGGGATTTCATTTCTTAGAAACCAAGAACTATAATACTTTAGCAAAATTTAGGATGTTTCTCTTAAAACTCAGGCTTATCCCTAGGGTTTTCACTAACATTTTCTAATCCTAATTTCCAAATTAGCTAAATTGTTCTCTGATACCAATTATTGCAACCCAACTTCTTTTTACATGGCTATTACATTATTTTTAAAATAAACAACATAATAGTGATAAAATCCAGGATCCAAAGGTCTAGTGTCTTGGGGAAATTAGACTCATACATAAATTGTACATAATAAAAGTTAAAAATTATTTAAAATATTATTATTTATCCTTATAAATCTCTCATGATATCCTTTGTACATATAATCATCTAAGGATATACATTAAAGAAATGGGTGAGCTAAAATCTCAATAAAAGGAGGAATAATGAATGCGAATCAATATTACATGGGTGAGCATAATCAACATCATCATATCATAAGCATAGGATCATCAACATAATAATGAGGGAAACATTTGATAAAGGCATAGAATGTGGAATATGCATAATAATGAATCATCATAACATATTTGTCAAATACCACACATAGTTGTGAACAAATCTAGCATCATATTCACGCATAACATATGTGCACAAATCGTAACATCATAAATGTGAAAAAAGATATAATCATGTTCATGCATAATACACATTATATCATGAGATATATCACATTACCCAATGTATTGGAGGGATACATAATTTTTTTCCCACCTGTCACATTGTAAAATTCTCATAATCATTCATGCCACATAGAACGTATAACAATTGTAGTCGTGAAATAAACTCATGGAAAGGAATGGGTTTTATAAAGTATTTCATTTTATACTTCATGGAATAACCTTTGGGGTTCCAAAATGAATAAGGGGGTAATATTTTTGAATAAAATATCAATTTTATTGGAAGAAGAAACAACTCAAGAGGAGGTAAGAGATGTTTTGGAAAAATAAAGTCTTTTTTGAAAAATATATGTAATTGGATTGGAAATAATTTTGAGAAGGTAGTAACATATATATCCCCAAAATAAAAGGGAAATGATATTGAAAAATACATTTTAGGGACATTATAGGAATATCAATACTAAAAATAAGGTGAAAAGGAAGATAAAATAAAAGGAATGAATTGGGTTTGAGAATCTCCTTACCTTAAATCTTACTTTATTTCATCACTTTTCCATCTCCTGAATAATAAAATTAGGTTTATTAAAACATGGAAACAAAAGTGAATTATTTTCATTTTTACCACTATTTATCAATTATAATCATTGGATTATATTTCTTAATTATATTTGTTAAAGGGGAAACATTTTGATATCATGTTTTCCTTAAAAAAATCATGTTTTTCTTTGATTTTTCTATTTTGTTCAAGGTCATTTATACATAAGTATAATTAATTATAGAAGCTTAAAATATATATATTTATACATTTATATATCATAAATAATTTATTATAACCATCCATAAGGTTGGTGATAACAATTAAATTGGAAACGTCCTCATTGGCGATTAATCGGTCGTTAACAATACATTTTCCAAAGAGGAGACATGTGATGTATAATATATGTAGTGAATCTATTTTTGATGGATTTTTCCTTTTAATATTTCTATGAATATATCTGGATTTATCCTCAGAGTCGGCGCAGTGTTTGGGTGTCTCGGGACCCAAAAATTAATATATTAGAAATATTAATATATTTTAATGCACACACACGCATCATTTCAGTGTACATGGCTTTACCCATCTTTTAATACCTCTAATGGGAAATCCGATACCATGATTGAATCCAGAACAATGGGTTTACCCTAGATACAACATAAGTTTGGTCGTCTTCGGATGTTTTGTGGAAGGCATCCATTGGTGGGTGCGTTTAATAAAATAAATAATTTAATTTGTTTGTTTGTTTTAAATAATCTAACTTAGTGAATCCTCAATAAATATCATATTATAAAAAATTACCAAGTTTAGCTTCATAAACCTGGGATGATTTTGAGAGGATAAAACTGGACGTTCTTTATTAGTGAAATGGATCAAAGAATGATGAATGATCAGCTCGAGGTAGATCGAGAGGTAGTGAATACAACGGGTCTTCTTCAAAGCTGGTAAATGTGTTATTCACCAATGATCGATCCCTTTTTTAGGTAGAAATCATCATTTTTGGTTTTTTTCCCTTTGATTAAAACATTGAGCATGGATTCTTATCATCTTTTCTTGATCTGTGATTTATTATTCTTCGCATGAGCTCCGTAATTTATTTCTTATATTGATTCGATATAATTATTCCATTTCACAAGCTATCACCCTAGATACCTCGATTTTTGTGATCATTGTCCAAGAATGTTTTTTCAACATTGGATTCACTTTTCTTATGTGCTTTTCCCCCTCTATTATTCACATTCTTCTCCTTTGGCCTATGAGGTTGTGGTTCGACATTGTCGAAGTGGGTTCGAGCATGATTGAACCCCCAAATTCATGGTGGTTTCATGAAAAATGAACAGATTGGTGATTTTTGGATAGATTGGGACAAGTTGTGGGTTTTATGTGAAGACTTCATGGATTATAGATCCATAGTGGTAATGGGAGAATTTTGGAAGTGATGAGAGAAGTTGTACGGAGTTCGGGTGGCTGAAATCTGGCCACAGGAGACGGATTGGGCACGAACGACCCTTGATCTGAGACCCCCATCATTATTCACGGTGGAAATGGAAACTTTGATGGTGCGATAGAGATGCATGAAGCTTCCTAGGGTTTCTTTGGAAAACCTGAATACACAGCATGTAGTCCAGGAACACACGTCGTGTACTCCCCCAACTGCGATGGATTAGATTTCAGGGAAGATAAGGATCACATGTCATGTATAACCCACACACGCCATGTGATCCTATGCTGGTGGACCAATGTGTACTCTAGGAGTGCACAGGCATGAGCATGGCTAGGCATACAGGCATGGATAGGAGTGCATGGGCACGGCTCGGTACTCAGACATGGCCAGGTACACGGGCATGGCTCGAAGTACACGGCCATAGCCAGATGTACACAGGTACGGATTGATGTACACAGGCACAAACAAGAGAACATGGGTAGGCCTAGGGCAGCCGAGACATGCCATGTAGTACTCATACACACCATGTAGTTCTACATGGTCAGCCAAGCCATGTGCAGGTGAGGACATGGTCAGGTGTCCAGGCGAGGTCACACACCATGTGACCCCTAGTACACATTGTGTACTTTTTTCAGGAGTTTACACCTTTTTTATCTCTTTATGAAATTGGATTTTAGCCTGTGAATATCATATCCTGTGCAGTTTTCCATGTAGAACATGATGATAGCCTCCGTGGTGTCATTTGAGATATGATGTGAGGTGTTGCAAGTGTGATGCTTATTCAGGCAATGCTTGACCGATAGCGGTGATCAGGCAGGATCATCTGAGAGATTCCAAGGTTGGAAACCCCCCTATCGCACCAAGTTGAGGGTCCCCAATATTCCTCTCAATCCAGTAAGTGGTACCCCCCTAATGCACTAGGGTGTGGGTCCTCTATCTACTGAGTGATACCCACTGATGCATTAGGGCATGCTTCCTCTATCTATTGAGTGGTATCCCCTTGATAGACCATGGTGAGGTTCCTCTAGCTACTGAGTGGCACCCCTATCATACTAGGGCACAATTCCTCCATTTACTGAGTGTAACCCCCTCCTTGACGGATCGGGGTATGGGTCCTCTGTCTATCTATCACTGAGTGATACCCCCTATCATATTAGGGTGTTGGTCTTCTATTTTTTGAGTGGAACCCCCTTATCATACTAAGGTGCAGTTCCTCCGTTAAAGATTATTCTCCCTCAGTATGTGGATAAGGGGTGAGTTTTAGTTCCTCACATGGCTTTCTTGGATAGAGACATGAGATGTTAGGAATTGGTAATAGACCTTTGGATCTATACGCAAACTCGTCGTCCTAGGCTGGGTTGTGGAGATGGAGATCCCCTTTCTCTCTCATCTGGGTTTCTTGTTGAGAATATATCTATTATGGGTTTGATTTCCCTCTTGTTATGGGTTTATATGACCTTTACTGTATCTTTATATTGCTCCCTTTATGATTTTCGAGGCGTCTTACTGGATATGTATATACTCACCCCTACATGGGATTTTTTTACACGTGTCATGTCTTATTTAGATGAAAAACAGTTTTGCAATGACATCAATGAAGCATAGTGATACCATGGTGCATAGACTGTGTATGGTGGTTGTACTTGGAGATTAGGAGTCGGGATCTCTCATTTTTCCTTTATTTCAATTTTTTTTAGTTTGAGACTTCATTTTTGGTTGGGCATATATTTTCCCCTTTACGCTTTGGCTTACCTTATCATGCTCTAATGTATTTCCATGGAGTTTATTACATGCATAGTTTTACTCTTTGTATTATAGTCTATTCCTCTTCACTTTTTCATGGAGAAGGTTGGGTGCATGCATATAGGTACATTAGGAAATGGCTTCCCATTTCATTTATGTCTTCTTGGAACTTATATCCAGCCCCTATCCTATTGGAGGCGAGTTTGGGGTTATGATAGCTCGAATTGTTGTTGGCTAGGTGGGACCTGGTGGGTTGGGTCATTATAGAGTGGTATCAGAGAATTTCATTCCATGTGATAGTGTTTAGAGTTATCCCCTTATGATAAATTGGTTGGGACTTAGGGAAACAGTTTTGGAGTGTCTCAAATGCGGCTTTCAGGCCAGGGAACCCAGTGTTGGTGCGACATCTGATGTATCCATTCACCAAGACTCTGACTACCTAGTTGTCGACTCGACATACTGAAACATTGGTTGCATGGAACAGTGGTACATTCATCATAGGATTGAGTCCTTTGACTATCCTTATTGATTCATATCCCCATATATATTCTCATCTAACTATGGTACATCTTGATCACTTTCAGGGTGCGTCCGTGAAGACAGCCATCCTTGTCACTAATTTAGGACCGTGATGATGATTTGATGAGCGATGAGACCTTAATTTAGGATCCATCTCATAAGGAGTTTCCTCTATGAAGGAAGAGAGTATCACCCCTACCTTTCGAGAGGAAAATAGTACCAGTAGTTCAGGATGATGATCCACACAGGATTAATGCGCTTTATGAGTTCCGGTATCAGAGACTGCTGAGGTTCCATGGTGATCCGGGTCTCTAGGAAGTGGAGGATTTGATTGAGTCAGTGATATGATTCTTCAGGATTATGCATACCTTGACTAATCAAATGGTTGTGCTAGAAGCTAGTCTTTTCCATGGAGCAGCAGGCCGCTGGTGGAGTCTAGTCATGTAGGCTCATGATGAGATAACACTCTCATGGTCTGACTCCAGAAGTTGTTTCATGAGGAGTATTACCCCTCATTATTGTGATTAGTTTAGATACAAGAGTTTCTTGAGATGTAATAGGGTAGTATGATGGGTGTTGAGTATGCTGCAAGGTTCACTGACCTCATGTGGTACTCCTTCAACATGGTGCATAATGGTTACTTCTGAGCGTGGGAGTTCGAGTAGGGTATATGCATAGAAATTTGTTCCATTGTAGTCCCCTTGTGTATTCTCACCTATACCAGAGTGTTGGAGTGGGTGCTGGTGATGGATAGATTTCGATTAGAAGGATGTCAGGTAGCTGGAGCAAGTGGTGGGCATCATGGGGCTGAGTCTTCTACAGTAGCTAGCATGCGCCAGTCAGCAGGGTCTCAACATAGGAGACCTTCTCATGGATGAACTCAGTCATGTGGACTTGCAGTGTAGGGTTCATCCAGAGGTCCCAATCATCCTGAAGAGGAGCGATGTTATGCTTGTGATGGGTGAGGTCACATGGATTGCAATTTCCTGGCCCATCGAGCTGAGGAGGGTAGGAAGGTAGGAGATGGATCTCTACAATAGAGGTAGTTTCGTGATCAGTAATCTCCAAGGTACAGACTGGGTGGACCCTAGGGAGAAGGTGATAGAAGATGAGTAAGTGTAGCTCTGGTGGGAGGAGCTTTTGATGGGGGAAACACTAAGAGCTACTCCCACCACTACCAAGTGGCCCGCACCAGGATCAGGGAGCTATTGGTTGGGGTTTCGGGCAGTTGTTAGCTATAGAGGTTTATGACCATGATGAACAAATAATGATTTGAGGTACGATATGTGTTTATTATACTCTTTCTCCAATATTGATAGACAAAGGCGTGAGTCATTCTTTTACCACTACATACCTGGTGTGAGAGTTGGAGCTTCCAATTGAGACTTTAGCCCAACAACATTGGCTAGAGGTTTTTATAGGGAACGTTTCTTCGATATCACTTATCTACTGATAGTGCAAGTTGGCACTTGGTGGAGAGATTTACTCATGGAACCTCTTGGTCATCGCGATGAAACCTTATGATGTCATCTTGGGTATGAACTAGTTGTCCATAGTTCAGTCCCAGATTGACTTTCATCACAGGAGAGTTAAATCCCTTCAAAAAATGGGATGAGATTCTCCTTTATGGGTGAGAGGGATCTCATGGTGGAGTGAGTGGGTCTTGTGGGAAAGAAGCTATAACTCGTCACCCATCAATTGGAAAGTTTATTCATTTGCGTAGTGGGATATTTAGGCATCTGTATTCCTTCAGTAGTGGAGGAATTTATAAACACCTTCCTCAAGGACATTTCGGGACTACCTCCAAGGCAAGAGATGGACTTCTGCATTGAATTTCACCCCAGGACCGTACTGATATCTTCTATGGCTTATCAGATAGTCCCTAATAAGTTCTATAAGCTAAGGGTGTATTTGGAAGACCTTCAAGAAAAGGGTTTCATCAGACCCAGTGTGTCCCCCTAAACAACTCCAGTTTTGTTTGTAAAAAAGATGGATGGGAACTTGAGGCTTTGCATTGATTATTGTCGCCTGAACCAGGTAATGATAAATAATGAGTACCCCTTATTGAGAATTGAAGACCTATTTGACCAATTACAAGGCATGAGTTGGTTCTTGAAGATCGATCTCAGGTCCGGCTACCACCAGCTAAGGGTTCGCGAGACTAATGTTCCAAAGATAGCATTCTGATGTCTCTACGAACAATATGAGTTCTTAGTGATGTATTTCAGTGTGAAGAATTACACCGCTATGTTTATATAACTTATGATCCTGATCTTCCAACCATACTTGGAATTATTTATTGTTTTCTTCATTGATGACATAATCAATTAATCTGTGTTATAGGAGGAGCACACAGAGCATTTGAGATTGGTCCTAAACATACTCTGAAAGAATTAGCTTTATGGTAAGCTCTCGAAGTGTAAGTTTTGGATCTTCGAGGTTCACTTTCTGGGGTATGTCATTTCTAAGCACGGTTTAGCTATGCACCCAGCAAATATTGATGCAGTGCTTGCTTAGGATCCACCCACTAACATGTTGGAGTTGTGGAATTTCCTTGTCTTGGGGAGAGGTACTACAGGAGGTTTGTGGAGGACTTCTTCAGGATTCCAACCTCTTTGACTACCCTAGCATGGAAAGGGAATCCATTTACCTAGTACAAGCAGTATTATAGAGCCTTTGATAATTTTAGATTGAGGTTGACCAGTGCTCCTATATTGAGACTACCATAGGAGAGTGTGGAGTACATATTGTTTTTCAATGCTTCTGGAGCTGGTTTCGGCTACGTGTTGATGCAGAAGCAGGTAGTGGTAGCTAATGGGTTAAGGAAATTGAGACCCCATGAGAAAAACTACACTAATCATGTCCTAGAGTTGGCAGGGGTAGTCTTCACTCTAAATATGTGGAGGTACTATCTTATGGGAGAGCAATTTTTTGTATACTCAGACCATAAGAGTCTCAGTTATATCTTCACGTAGAGAGATCTTAACCTGATACAGAGGCGTTGGTTGGAGTTCCTACAAGACTATGACTTTGAGATAGTCTATACTCTTAGGAAGGGAAACATGGTGATAGATGCACTTAGCAAGAATTCTCATTATCGCTTGATGGAGGATTCGTTTGAGCAGTTTTATTCTTTGCAAATGACCCTGATAGAGGAGAGGGGTGAAGTTTTTCTTCAGTCGATGGTGATGACTCCTCCACTTCTTCAGCGTGTGAGAGAGGCTTAGTTTGGAGACATCGATTGTGAGGTTCTACATGACCATATATCCTTAATAGATTCACCAAATGGATTCTATGAAGTGGGGTGTTTCATCATTTTCCAAGGATGGATGGTGGTTTCAGTCATGTTGTGTGAGGAGGTGGTGTGGGAGTTTCACACTTCCCCTTTGGTCATACATCTCGGTGTGACAAATATGTACAAAGACATTCAACAACAGTTTTGGTGGGATGGCATGAGGCAGAGTGTTGCCGAGTTCGTCTCTCAGTATCTCACATGTTAGTAGGTGAAGGCTGAGCATTAGGTTCTGACAGGTTTGACCCAACCTCTTGAGATTTCGAAGAGGAAATGGGATGGCATATCCATGGACTTTGTGACAGGGTTTCCATATACTGAAAGAGACTGCGATGCTATTTGGGTGATTGTTGACTGACTCACTAAGTAATCACATTTCCTTGCCATTAAGGAGCAGAGTTTGGTTGAGATTCTAATGTGGTTGTACGTATAAGAGATCATCCAGCTTCATGGGGCACCCTCGATGATTGTCTTCAACCGTGATGCTTGATTCACATCACGGTTGTGGAGAGTCTTGTATGAGGTATTCGAGAACCAGTTTAGGATAAGTACGATGTTCCACCCCCAGATGGATGGTCAGACCGAGCGAACTATCTAGGTATTGGAGGATATACTAAGAGCTTGCATGTTATACTTTGGCCAGAGCTGGGAGGATCACTTGTCAGTGGTAGATTTATCTTATAATAATAGATATTGCTCTACTATTGGTATAGTAACTTTCAAGGCCCTGTACGGGAGACCTTATAGATCACCCTTATGCTGGAATGAGATTGGTGAGACATCTCTTGTTGGTCCATAGATGGTGCAGGCGATGGCATAGAAGGTTCAAGTAATCTGTGAGTGTATGAGGACACCCCGGAACAGATAGAAATCTTACATAGATAATCATCTTAGACCCTTGGAGTTTGAGAAGGGAAACCATGTTTTTCTTAGAGTCTCCCCACGATGAAGATTTTGGAGGTTTGGTCGGGGAGGCAAGTTATATCCAAGGTTCATCAGGCTATTTGAGATCCTATAGAGGATTGGCAAGATTGATTTCTGCCTAGCCTTACCCCCACAGTTGTACTAAGTGTATGACGTCTTCCATGTGTCACAGCTGAGGAGATACATGCATAATTCTACGCACGTTATCGACTGAGACGAACTGGACATCGAGGATGGAACCACCTTCACGGAGTACCCGGTGGTGATCGAGGATCAGTAGGAGAGGATCATGCATGGATGTACCATTCCTTTGGTTTGTGTGTTGTGGCAGCACGAGAGCATGTAGAAGAGCTTTTGGAAGCATGAGAGCCAGATGCGGGCTAAGTATGCCCACCTTTTCATTTAGATTATGGTTTTTGGGGTGAAAAACCTTGAAGAAGGGGGGAATGTAGTGAATATGATTTTGATGGATTTTTCCTTCGAATATTTCTATGTATATATCTGGATTTATCCTCAGAGTCGTCGTAGTGTTTAGATGTCTCAGGACCCTGGAATTAATATATTAGATATATTAATATATTTTAATGCATGTGTGCACATCGTTTCAGTGTAAATGGCCTTACCCGTTGTCTGGGACCTCATATGGGAAATTTGAGACCATTGTTGACTACGGAGCATGGGGTTTACCCTAGGTGCAACCTAAGGTTGGTCGACGTCAGACGTTTCGTGGAAGGCAGCCGTTGGTGGGTGTGTTTAATAAAATAAACAATTTATTTTATTTATTTTATTTATTTTATTTAAATTACCTAACCTAGTGTATCCTCTATAAATATCCTATTATAGAAAATCATCAAGGTTAGCTGCATAACTCTTAGGGGATTTGAGAGGAGGAAAATGGGAGTTCTTTGTTGACGGATCGGATCGGAGAATGAAAAATGATCAGATCGAGGTGGATCAAGAGGTAGCGAACATAATAGGTCTTCTTCAGCGATGGAAAACACATTCTGCACCAATGATCAATCCATTTTCAAGGTAGGATTCATCATTTTTGGTTTCCGCTGCTTTGATTAAAATATTGAGCATGGATTCTTATCTACTTTTCTTAATCTACGGTTTATTGTTCTTTGCATGAGCCCCATAATTTATTTGTTATATTGCTCCAATATAATTCTTCCATTTCACCTGCTATCACCCTGGATACCCCGATTTTGTGATCATTGGCCAAGAAAGTTTGGCCAATAATGGATTCACTTTGCTTATGTGTTTTTCCTCTCTGTTCTTCGCGTTCTTTGTCCTTGGATCACAGGGTTGCGGTTTGACATTATCGGGGCGGGTTCGAGCGTGATTGAACCCCCGGATTCGTGGCAGTTTCTCGAATGATGAATGGATTGGAAATTTACAAACAGATCGAGACAATTTGTGGGTTGCGGGTGAAGCCTCAGTGGATCGGGGATTCGGAGCGGTAATGGGAGAATTTTGGTGGCGATGGGTGAAGCCGTGCGGATTTCAAATGGCCGGAATTCGGCCGCCGGTGACTGATCAGACACGGAAGACCCTATATCTGAGACCCCTTGCATGATTTGCGTCAGAAACAGCAACGATGATAGTGCGATGGAAATGTGTGAAGATTCCCAAGGTTTCTACGGAAAACCCAACTACACGGCATGTAGTACAAAAACACATGTTGTGTAATCCCCCAGCTACGACGGCTATGGTTTCAGGGAATATAAGGATCACACACCGTGTATGACCCATACACATCGTGTGACCCTATGTTGGTGGCTCGACATGCACTCCGGGAGTACACAGGCACGGGCACTGTCAGACACACGAACACGACTAGGAGTACACGGGCACGGTCAGGCACACGGGCACGACCCGAAGTACACAGGCAAGACTAGATGTACACGGGCACGGGCTCATGTACATGAGCACAGCCAAGAGCACATGGGCAGGCCCCGGGTGGTCGAGACACACAGTTTAGTACCCATACACGCTGTGTAGTGATACATGGTCACCCAAGCCATGTGCAGGCGAGGTCACACGATGTGTGACCCCTAGTACACGTCATGTACTTTTCTTGAGAGTTTACACCTGCATATCTCCTTCTTCTGAACTCAGATTTTTGGCCCGCAAGTAGTATATCCTGATCATTTTTCCACATAGAACATGATGGTATCCTTCATTGTGGATTTCGAGATACGTCATGAGGTGTTGTGAGCATGATGCTTATTCAGGAAATGCTTGGCCAATAGCAGTGATCGGGCGGGATCATCTGAGAGATGTTGAGGTTGGCAACCCCCCTATCGCACCAAGGCACGGGTTCCCTATATTCCTCTCAATCTACTGAGTGGTACCCCCCCCCCAACGCATTAGGACACTGGTCCTCTGTCTACTGAGTGGTACCCCCTGAACACACTAGGGTGCGGGTCCTCTGTGTATTGAGTGGTATTCCCCTAGCAGACCAGGGTGCAGGTCCTCTACCTACCGAGTGACACCCCCTATCATATTAGGGTGTGGGTCCTCTATCCACTAAATGGAACCCACCTGATGGACCAGGGTGCGGGTCCTCTATCTATATATCACTGAGTGGTACCCCAACCCTGTTGCACTAGGGCGTGGGTCCTCTATATGTTGAGTGGCACCCTCTTATCATACTAAGGTGTGGGTCCTTTATTGGAGATTGTGTCCCCTTGGACTGTGGAGCAGTGGTGAGGTGCGGGTCCTCCATGTGGATTTCTCATACAGACACGTGAGATGTTGGGCATCGGTGATAGACCTTTGGAGCTGCAAGTAGACTCATCATCTAAGGCTGGGCTGTGGAGATGGAGATCCCCTTTCTCTCTCGTCGGGATTTCTTTTTTAGCATATATCTATGATGGGTTTTGTTTCCCTCTTGTTATGGGTTGAATTGACATTTAATGTATCTTTATATTGCTCCCTTTGTGGTTTTTAGACCGTCTTACTAGGTATTTATATACTCACTCATGCATGGGTTTTTTCTGTACGTGTCATGTCTTATACAGACTACGGACAGTTTTGCGGTGACATCGGTGGAGCATAGTGATAATAGGGTGCATAGACTGCGTATGGCGGTCGGACTTGGAGATCAAGAGTCGGGCTCTCTCGGTTTTTCTTTATTTTAGTTGTTGTCATGTTATAACTTCATTTCTGGTTGGCGTGTATTTTTTTTCCTTTACGTTTTGGCTTACCTTATTGTACTCTGATGTATCTCTTTAGAGTTTATTGCATGCATGGTTTTACTTTATATATTACAGTCTATATTATTCCTCTGCACTTTTGCATGGAGACGGTTGGGTGTGTGTGTGTATAGATACATTAGACAAAGACCACCCATTTCATTTATGCATTTTTGGCGTTTGGCACCATCCCCTAGCCTATTGGAGGCGGGCTTGGGGTTGCGACGGCTCGGCTTGTCACCGACTAGGCGGGCCTCGATGGATCGGGTCGTTATAATATATGCTTAAAAATAATAGTATGTTGACATTATCAAGATCATGTTAACATATTGTATAATTGGTTTAAGAAGGTTTGAATGAGAAAAGAAATTGAGGATATGAAATTAGAAAAGGAAAAATGAAATAAAAGGACAAAAGGACATTACCTCTTTCTTGAGGTGGTTACTTTTTTATGACCCTTAACTTCTTAAAAGATTTGAGTTTGATTACTTAGAAACTTCCCTAAGGATGCTAAGGGGTTTGCGAGAGAAGATTTTGGTAGAGGTTTGGCTTTGGTAAGTGAGGGAGGAGTGGTTTGCTAGGGAGAGGGTTATTTATACTTGAGGAGAGGTATTTTTAGAATAAAAAATTAAATAAAATACTATATCAAAGGTAAACCTTAAATAGTGAATTTTTTTACACTGAATCATATATCAATAAAATAAAATGGATTTAGGATTTTAAACCCCCTTTATAAACCGAATTCACTAATTTATTAAAAAGGAAAGTTGAATAAATGAAAAATTGTTATTTTAAGGGAATACTTTTGACGTTAGACTTTGGAAAAATGATTTTTTTTCAATTTGGAAATTAAGTTTATTGTTTTTAAATGACTCATTTATCATATTAAATTGATTTTGGGCCAAACTATCCAATTTGGTATTTATCAAGTCATTATTGCATTGTCATCGTGTCATAAAACATGCGGTATTTGAAAAACAGTATTTTTACTATTCACGTAAAAAATGAAGTATTTCAGAAAATTATCAAAAAATCACCCTTAAACAATTTCGACATGCTGATTACAAAAATGACATTTATTTTATCAAAATAATTTTCTAACATATGTATTTTTAATTTTCAATATAAAAATTAGAATTTTTACAAAATACCTTAAAATACAATTTTTTTAAATCTGCTTATATTTTCTTTGAGTTTTTAATCTTCATATTTATTTTATGACATCACAATATTTATATTTACTTAAATTGGTCATGATAAATATTATTAATATTATATTTTATTATTTTGAGGTCAGATTAGTATTCCAATTATTATTCCCAACGGTCAAGTTAATATTCACAACGGTGAGGTTACTATTTCAACAATCATATTACTATTTCAACGGTCATATTACATTTTCATCCATTCAATATTCACTACAATTCCTCTCAAGATTATATATTTTCCTATTCTAAAATATCGATTGGTTTATTAATATTTTGTTTTTTTTCATAGTGTTGGGGGTGATGATTCTAGCAAATTAAGACAATTCATATTTTCTCATTCTACTTTTTTTATTTAATATTTTTTTGTAATGTTTAGAATTTTTATGGGTTTAGTTGGTGATTAATGTAACGATCTCTATTAATAAAATAAATTGTTTTTGGTTTCTTTATGTGTGGTATTTGTATAATACTATATAATATAATATAACACGTATTTAATTCAAGAAACAAATATTGTTTATAAACTCCGGGTTGTTACATCAGGTATGTTGTGTGTATCAGACCAAATATTTTTCATGTTGTTGACATTGTGAAAGTGTCAATCTAGGAAAGCAGCGTATTAAGGCTTCTCTGAGGTACATCCATTCATTATTTACGTTTTAAAAATGATAAACTTGTTTTGAAAGGATATGTAGATGCAGATATGGTTGGAGTTGCAAACACAAAAAAAATTATATTTGAATACCTAATATCATTTAAAGAGGGAGTTAATTCATGATAATCATGACTTCAGAAATGTGTTGTCTTTTCAACGATAGAAGCAGAGTATATCGCAATCGCTAAAGGTTGAAAGGAGATACCATGAATGAAGAAAGTTTTACAAGAGCTAGAATAGTCATAAGAAATATATTATTTACTATGACATCCAAGGTTGTATTCATCTCAACGGAAGACCAATGATAGGAATAAAAACTGTTGAAAATTGACAAAATTAACACCAATGACAATGGGATAGATATGATAACAAGAGTTTTACCAAAAGAAAAGTTGAAAGTCTATAAGAAGACTGTGGATCTAGCTTCTATACCAAATTAGTTGTGAGGATCATTCTCAATTTGCAAGTCAATTGTGGATTGATCAATTTCAGGAAGGAATTTTTTATGTTGACATCAATTTGGGGGGAAGCACGTCTAAGGCTGGGCTGTGGAGATGGAGATCCCCTTTCTCTCTCGTCGGGATTTCTTTTTGAGCATATATCTATGATGGGTTTTGTTTCCCTCTTGTTATGGGTTGAATTGACATTTAATGTATCTTTATATTGCTCCCTTTGTGGTTTTTAGACCGTCTTACTAGGTATTTATATACTCACTCATGCATGGGTTTTGTCTGTACGTGTCATGTCTTATGCAGACTACGGACAGTTTTGCGGTGACATCGGTGGAGCATAGTGATAATAGGGTGCATAGACTGCGTATGGCGGTCGGACTTGGAGATCAAGAGTCGGGCTCTCGGTTTTTCTTTATTTTAGTTGTTGTCAGGTTATAACTTCATTTCTGGTTGGCGTGTATTTTTTTTCCTTTACGTTTTGGCTTACCTTATTGTACTCTGATGTATCTCTTTAGAGTTTATTGCATGCATGGTTTTACTTTATATATTACAGTCTATATTATTCCTCTGCACTTTTGCATGGAGACGGTTGGGTGTGTGTGTGTATAGATACATTAGACAAAGACCACCCATTTCATTTATGCATTTTTGGCGTTTGGCACCATCCCCTAGCCTATTGGAGGCGGGCTTGGGGTTGCGACGGCTCGGCTTGTCGCCGACCAGGCGGGCCTCGATGGATCGGGTCATTATAATATATGCTTAAAAATAATAGTATGTTGACATTATCAAGATCATGTTAACATATTGTATAATTGGTTTAAGAAGGTTTGAATGAGAAAAGAAATTGAGGATATGAAATTAGAAAAGGGAAAATGAAATAAAAGGACAAAAGGACATTACCTCTTTCTTGAGGTGGTTACTTTTTTATGACCCTTAACTTCTTAAAAGATTTGAGTTTGATTACTTAGAAACTTCCCTAAGGATGCTAAGGGGTTTGCGAGAGAAGATTTTGGTAAAGGTTTGGCTTTGGTAAGTGAGGGAGGAGTGGTTTGCTAGGGAGAGGGTTATTTATACTTGAGGAGAGGTATTTTTAGAATAAAAAATTAAATAAAATACTATATCAAAGGTAAACCTTAAATAGTGAATTTTTTTACACTGAATCATATATCAATAAAATAAAATGGATTTAGGATTTTAAACCCCCTTTATAAACCGAATTCACTAATTTATTAAAAAGGAAAGTTGAATAAATGAAAAATTGTTATTTTAAGGGAATACTTTTGACGTTAGACTTTGGAAAAATGATTTTTTCAATTTGGAAATTAAGTTTATTGTTTTTAAATGACTCATTTATCATATTAAATTGATTTTGGGCCAAACTATCCAATTTGGTATTTATCAAGTCATTATTGCATTGTCATCGTGTCATAAAACATGCGGTATTTGAAAAACAGTATTTTTACTATTCACGTAAAAAATGAAGTATTTCAGAAAATTATCAAAAAATCACCCTTAAACAATTTCGACATGCTGATTACAAAAATGACATTTATTTTATCAAAATAATTTTCTAACATATGTATTTTTAATTTTCAATATAAAAATTAGAATTTTTACAAAATACCTTAAAATACAATTTTTTTAAATCTGCTTATATTTTCTTTGAGTTTTTAATCTTCATATTTATTTTATGACATCACAATATTTATATTTACTTGAATTGGTCATGATAAATATTATTAATATTATATTTTATTATTTTGAGGTCAGATTAGTATTCCAATTATTATTCCCAACGGTCAAGTTAATATTCACAACGGTGAAGTTACTATTTCAACAGTCATATTACTATTTCAACGGTCATATTACCTTTTCATCCATTCAATATTCACTACAATTCCTCTCAAGATTATATATTTTCCTATTCTAAAATGTCGATTGGTTTATTAATATTTTGTTTTTTTTTTCATAGTGTTGGGGGTGATGATTCTAGCAAATTAAGACAATTCATATTTTCTCATTCTACTTTTTTTATTTAATATTTTTTTGTAATGTTTAGAATTTTTATGGGTTTAGTTGGTGATTAATGTAACGATCTCTATTAATAAAATAAATTGTTGTTGGTTTCTTTATGTGTGGTATTTGTATAATACTATATAATATAATATAACACGTATTTAATTCAAGAAACAAATATTGTTTATAAACTCCGGGTTGTTACATCAGGTATGTTGTGTGTATCAGACCAAATATTTTTCATGTTGTTGACATTGTGAAAGTGTCAATCTAGGAAAGCAGCGTATTAAGGTTTCTCTGAGGTACATCCATTCATTATTTACGTTTTAAAAATGATAAACTTGTTTTGAAAGGATATGTAGATGCAGATATGGTTGGAGTTGCAAACACAAAAAAAAAATATTTGAATACCTAATATCATTTACAGAGGGAGTTAATTCATGATAATCATGACTTCAGAAATATGTTGTCTTTTCAACGATAGAAGCAGAGTATATCGCAATCGCTAAAGGTTGAAAGGAGATACCATGAATGAAGAAAGTTTTACAAGAGCTAGAATAGTCATAAGAAATATATTATTTACTATGACATCCAAGGTTGTATTCATCTCAACGGAAGACCAATGATAGGAATAAAAACTGTTGAAAATTGACAAAATTAACACCAATGACAATGGGATAGATATGATAACAAGAGTTTTACCAAAAGAAAAGTTGAAAGTCTATAAGAAGACTGTGGATCTAGCTTCTATACCAAATTAGTTGTGAGGATCATTCTCAATTTGCAAGTCAATTGTGGATTGATCAATTTCAGGAAGGAATTTTTTATGTTGACATCAATTTGGGGGAGGGGGGAAGCACGTTGAACCACACCAAAACCACACCAACTATCAATTGATGATGCTGAAATATCCGTAGTAGAAATATCTAGCCATCTTCTCTCATGGACATAATCAAATCAATGAACCACATAAATCTCTATGTTCTTTGTGTTTTCCATTTCTATTCGTGTGTGTTTCGGGGGGGGGGGGTGATTTCCATTGCCCCAACACAAGACAGATTACACATTGTTCTGATTTTGTATCTTGAATTAAGATCAACATTTTGCTTGATTCGTAAGCTGGGAATTCATTTCTGCTCAATTCCATTATTTAAGTATTGATGAATAAGAATTCTGTCATCTAAGAATCTGTTATGGGTTATGAGCTGCAGTAATATTAATACTGCTGTGAATTTGGAATTTTCCATTATTCTATTGACTAAAACTTGTCAATAGGATTTAAATTTGTTGAACATTTGTCTTCTGAATCTTGATAACTGTTTAATATACAAATCAAAATTCCATACTATAATCAGTAATCTCATAATCTATTGAATATAGAGGCTCTAACAGTTCTTCATAAATCCAGTTGCATCTTTTTTTTGCATGTTAATCTGACAAATAGATTGTCAAAACAAGAAATCCGGAAAATATGAAAATGTGTTGTGATTATCAAAAACAAGAAATCTGAAGTCATTCGAAGGGACAAGTACTTCATAGATGGGTCCATCATATCAAATTTTTACTGAATTTGGATACAAGGAGTAATAACAATAGCAGAAGCTAAAGAGAGAAACAACCCGTCTATTACATCATTAGCAACACTTTATTTGTTCAATAACTAAAAATGGCACAAAAGGATGAAACTATAATCAAGGAAGACCAAAGGATTGCTGCATCCTTTAATACAATAAACAGCAACAAGAGACGCTCGAACCCGATACTTCCCCCACATCACCACGGGGGCACATCCCACTAAGGTGCGCCCCATGGGACATAATACAATAATAATAATAATAATAATGTACTGCCATGGGCAATGGTGGTTGCTATTATTTTGTAGATTCAGAAGAGGCGTACCCATAAGGATTCTTGTTGGCCCAGTTCCATTGATCCCGGCACATCTCATCGATCCCATACTTAGCCCTGCCAAACGAATCATATAAGTGCAGCGAAGTAACAAGAGAAACCATTGGAGTGACTTTCAACAACCCGAAAACACCACAAGATCACAAAAAAGGGAAGGCATCGTACCTCCAATTCAACTTGCGGCCCGCCTTGTCCGTCGATGCATAAACAACCTCAGCATCACCCGCACGGCGCCCCGCCATTACCAATGGAATTTTCTGAAGAATACAAGTCATTCAACATATGCACACCAACAAAACTGAGTACACTTGGTGCTTCCATATAAGTGTTTCCAGATTATATTTATCACAGTGGCCCCTTCCACAACCGATGTGGGATAACCCAAAATCTCCCCCTCACGCATCAGACCCTCGGTTGGATCTCCATCAACTCGATCTACCTGTGGATTTTCAGGCAGAATTGCTCTGGGCTCTTAATACCACTTGTAAGTGTTATTGGGTCTTCTCGATCCCTAAAGTTAGCCCATGGGGTGAGAATTTCCCTCAAACTTATATTTAAAACAATGACCCCTTCCCGCAACCAATGTGGAATAACCCAACACTGTCATGAGTGATAAGTGCTGTATGAACTTTTCAATTAGTGCTATCAAACACAGCCTTAATGGATGGATGACGATTAACATGTATGCAAACAAGTCTTTCAAAACAACAACATGTTTGAATACCTTTCCAGAAGCTTTCTCAAAGGCAGCAACCATCTGTAAAACTGACGTTCCTCTTCCTGTTCCTAAATTAAAGACTTCACAACCTGCAATGGTGTATTTCATCACAGCTTCTGCTTGATGAAGCAACAGATTTGAGAAGCAAAAGAGGTAGAAAGCTTCATGCCCTTACCTATTTTAAGGTCTTCTAGCTTCTCCAGTGCAGCAATGTGTCCATCAGCTAAGTCAATGACATGAATATAATCACGCACCTGAGAAGTCCATCACACAAATTTTCAGGTCCTGTTTGGACCCACTTCACTAATGTAATGCATTGAAAATTGGATGAAATGCTATCAAATAAACTATATGTGTGAATGAAATGAAGTTATCAAAGAGACACACTTCCCAATATTAAAAGGGTGCTGATATTTTTTTTTTCTTCTATTATATTGGTAAAAGCAATTCAACCTTCAAAAACTAAACTTACTCCTGAAATCCCTATTGCTCAACTACTTTGAAGGAATCCGGATTATTTAAAATGTGGCTATAAGGACTACCTAAGACATCCACATTTCAGAAATTTAACATATCAAATGTTCCACATAAAAAATATTCAGAATCACAATTCCCTCATAATGGATTTCATGAATCAAACTAGGCCTCAATGTGGTTTAAAAAAGCACACCTAGACCAAGGACCATCTCCATAGAGCTTAGAATGAATAAAATAACATGCAGATTACGTAAGCATACCCCAGTTCCATCAACTGTTTTATAATCAGTCCCAAAAACTGTGAGTGCTTCTCGCCGTCCAACAGCAACTTGTTGCACGAAAGGCATAAGATTGTTAGGTATCCCCTGAGGATCTTCACCAATACAGCCACTGGGATGGGCGCCAACCGGGTTGAAATATCTCAGTAAAATAATTTTCCATTCAGGGTCTGATCTTTGAATGTCACGGCAAATTTCCTCGATAAAAAGCTGCAGCCAAAAACTTAAGTCAACTCACTATAGGCAAACGGATGGAGAGAATAATGATGCTCGGAAAGGTTGACATTGAACAAGCATTCAAGAATAACATCTGAACCAAGGAGCTGATTGAGGGCCCAGAAAAAAAGTATCATAAATTATTCTCTGCACGTTGTGTATAAAAAATAGGTTGATTTTGACAACACTTACTGATAAGTGCTACTAGTACAAACACTTATCACTTACAATAAGTCCTTCTGTATAATTGTTTCAAGATTATTTTTTGAAAAAATGTTTTTCTGCCCCTTATGTAAAAAGTTTTATTCAAAAGCATAGGTGCTTTCTCATAAACAGAACAAACACCACTTATTGTTATCATAAATGGTAAATGCTGTAAGCACATTTCAATAAGTGCTGTGTTGCAACATGAAAAATGATAGGGTTCAGCCCGATGGTTTTTTCAAATTTGGAGATAAAGATTTTTAAAAATCAAAAGGTACCCTGATTTTGTTGCTCATGTGGAGAGATAGGCTTTTGAATATCTCAGTTTGTTTTATTTTTTTGGAAATAAGGGGCAAACAGGGAGTAGCAGCAAGGTGCTTTAAACGGAGAAGAGGGGGTGCCGCATTTAGGTGTGTGCAGCGCCCAAAAGGGGCTATGTGGATAGCTGGTTCAAGCTGTGAAGGCGGCAGGGAATAGAACTGCAAAAGGGCTCGGGTTTTTGCTCATCATCCTTAAAGTATTGAGCAGCAGCAAACCAACGGTCGTTGAAATGGTTTTGGATGAAGATTTCCAGGAGGCGATGTGACAAGACGTTTGTCACAGGTAGTGGCATTTGTCACCAGGTAATCTACAAAGAGACGACAAAAGGCGTTTGGAGTGTGGTTTTCACATAGGTTTTTCTTACACCGTATTTAAAATTCATGTTCAGACATTGACGTGAATTTTTTGATCTCTGACTTATAGAGGAATTTTCAGAGTTACCCGGTGGTTTTTTAACCCCCCGCATTGGAGCGTTTTTTCACGTTAAAAAAATTTGTGTGTTGATTTTATTTATTCTGCTTAACTTTTCACTCTCATTATTTCATTGGGTTTCTCACAAAAACTTCGACGTTTTGATTTCTTTTAAAGGGGAAGTTGTCAGTTTTCAACCAGTTTTTATTCCAACTGTGTTTGTTGGATGGTAACTCCTTTGACAAGCTCGAGAGGGAGATTGATAGGGCTCAACTCGATTTTGTTGCTCAGGTTGAGAGATATGCTTTTGAATATCTCATTTGTTTTTTTAGACATAAGGGTGCACAGGAAATAGAGGCAAGGCACTTTAAACGGAGTAGAGGGGGTGTTGCATTTAGGTGTGTGCAGCACCCCAAAAGAGGCTATGCGGGCAGCAGGTTCAAGTTGTGAAGCAGACGGGGGGATACAACCACAAAAGGGCTCAGAGCTAGGGTTTTTGAACATCATCCTTGACGTATTGAGCAGTGACTTCAAGGGGCCTGTAGAAGCTTGAATGGTGAGCCGTGGCGAGCCAAACGGTCGTTGAAATGATGTCGACGGCGATGCTTGTTTGGATAAAGATTTATGGGTGGTGACTTTTGTCACCGGAGGTGACGTTTGTCAAAAGTGGTGGTGTTTGTCACTAGGAGAGTGACGTTTGTCACCGGATAATCTTCAGAGAGATGACGGGAGGCGTTTGGGGTGTGGTTTTCACACCGGTTTTTCTTACACCATATTTAAAATTCATGTTTGAGCATTGATTTGAATTTTGTACTCTCAGATTTATAGTGAAATTTTCAGAGTTGCCCCGTAATTTTTTAATCTTTCGCATTTGAAGGTTTTTCCATGTTAAAAAAATTTGCATGTTAATTTTACTTATTTTGCTGAAGTTTTCATTTTCAATATTTCGTCGGGTTTTTCACAAGTATATCACAAGCGATTTTTTTCCAGGGATCGAGAATCTCCCCAACAAAAAAGAACCATTGGGATTGTGGTTTCCTGAAAACTAAAGTACCTTGGTTCGTCCATATGGATTTGCTGCCGATAAGGGGAATTCTTCCGTGCATGGAACCTCCTTTGGCCAGCCATAAACAGTTGCTGATGATGAAAACACCAGCTGACACATTTTTCATAATAAAAAAACAGTTAGCTCATTTTAAAAAAATAACAAACTCAGTGAGACAGACAATACTAGTATCGAGCCTTTAATAATTACAGCTTGAACCCGCTATTTTAACATGAAAAATTTACTTTCAGAGGCACAGATAAAAGCTAAGTGCTCAATTACATTTTATGAAATACAGAGGGAAAGGACACCTTTTTACAACCATGGGCAGCCATAACTTCTAATAGAGTAATGGTGGCCATGAGGTTGTTGTGATAGTACATCAATGGCTTCTGTACACTTTCACCAACCGCTTTCAGACCAGCAAAGTGAATGACAGCATCAAATCTGCAGCATAGGCCATAAATAAATTCAGTGTCTCGTGAACAACTTTACCAAATACAAATAATCCGTTTCCCCCAAATCTATATGTTTATATTTGATAAGTAAAATATAAGAAGGCTACCTTGTTTTAGAGAAGAGGATTTCAAGTGCTTGCCGGTCACGGATGTCAACCTGAAACAATCAAGGAAGGAACAGAACATCAAAAAACAGAGAATAATACTGAGTCGTTCTAATTCTTAGCAACTTGTTAGGACTGGAGACAGAGAAAGCAGAATAACGTAACAGACATGCAGTAAAAAAATCAAAATCAACGGAGGATGATCCCCAATTCAAACCAACATCCGGGAGGGAAAGTACGCAAATGCAAATCTCTAACAACAATTCGTTAAGGAGCAGAATCAACGAAGCATTTCCTATCTCTATGGGTCAACAAGCAAGCGGAAGAACAGAATGCAAGCACTGCAACAGAGAGGTGACAAGAGATCAAGCGAAAATCAGAAGCAAAAAGCAAAGAAAAAAAAAAGTAGAGCAATTCAAAGGACCGGCCTTATGAAACACAAGGTTCTGCCCAAACTCGCCGGCCAATCCTTTGACTCGCTGGATGGAGACCGGCGATGAGTTGCCCAGGTTATCGGCGACAACGGTCCGGTAGCCTCCCAGCAGCAGCTGCAGAACCGTATGACTCCCGACGTAACCAGCTCCTCCGGTAACCAAGATGTTCATCCCCATCGGAGAACAGGAACTTTACCAGGCAAAAAAAAAGATACAAGGAAGAGATGTACTGAGGATCCGCTGCAAATCGACAGCAACGAGATGGAAACAGTGAACGATCCTAATTCTCGACAGCCCACGGGATACTTAGAATGCGCCGAAAGAGCCAACATGTGAGATGGCAACCTAAGATCCTCGCCGGGAACTTTATCGTTGGCGTCCCACCAAAATCAAGGGACTGAACAGCGTCGCGGAGGCAGATTTGTGCGGGGATTTTGGGACTTTCAAGCCGGCAGGGATGTTCTACTACGTGGCAAAATTTCCAGAATCGAGGGACCCGAGTTGCCTTGACCGCCGTGGACCCACCGACCCGCCGCCATGACTTTCATCACGCAGATTCAGTTTCCCGTGGCCCGCTTTTCAGTTTTTTTATTTTGTAGGGAGGCCCTCGGACTATGGGTTTATTCGCTGCCGCCACATATCAACTTTAAACCGTCGATCCGTCATCCAATCGTGCGGCGAAGGGGGTGATCGGTGGACGCAGCGGCGAGGGCGCATTGAATTGGCGGTGGCTGCGTCGCAGGTTAGCCCAGTCTGGGTTTCGTGATGGTTCACGCCCGGTCGGTGATGGTGCGGACCGTGCCCGGTCAACGTGAAACGATTTTAATTAAAACATATGCAATATTTCTATAAAAAATCTACCTATTTTTTCAAAAAAAATATGCATTATTATAATGGTTGTTTTTGTTAGAATCTATATATGAGACTCACCCTCGAAGGCCGAGTTCAGAGTTCTAGTCTCTCCAACTGCAAATTTTGCAGTTTTTTTTGTTTTCCCTCAGGATTGGTTGGTCTGTCTTTGGGTCGGGTGGAAGCCAAACACAGTCCGAGGATGAAATTGTATGAACTGCGGATTTGCGGATTTGCAATTATTGTGTGCGATGAAATATTAATATGTACATGCCATTATGATAATAATGATGATGACTCTACAAAAACTTTTAGGGGGATGACAACGGGGATCAAAAGTCCCCCCTAATATCGAAAGAGGACCATGACCAGTTTTGTGAACAGTGAAAACATTGTTCATAGACTGCGAGAGGTGCTTCTCCGGTATTAGGGGGACTTTTGGTCCCCATTTGTCATTCCCTCTTGTTATATGCCCAAAACATTGGGTTCTCCAACCTTTAGAATTGTAGCTTTTGGATTAGATATTGTAAGGATTAATCTCAATCATGAGATCGAATCTCGTGTACTCTATATATATGGTGATATGTTAATAAAATGGATAGCTTTTTGAGTTCTATATTGTGTTACCTTTGTTTCTTAATTTTCTCATATATTTGTGTCTCCATTTGTCATCGTCATCATCACATGAATATTTGATGCATGTTTCGTCCACGATATGCATCGCTTATGATCGATCATGTATTTCCGGTTTTGAAATTCCCCACAGTTCCAATCGGCATTCGATCAACGTAAGGTAATTCTTACATGAAAAAAGGTACGTCTCGTCAACGTAAGGTAATTCCTCACAATGTCGTCAACATAAGGTGATTCTTACATGAAAAAGGTATATCTCATCTTTTTTCAAACCTCCTTTTTTTGGCATGCATCTACGCTTGCACATCGACTTCACTCATTTGAAGAGAGTGAATTTAAGGCGCTTTCAATTTGAATTTGCCTTGTTAATTGTTTTTTTCATTTATACTTTGTTTACGTACGCATGCAATTGTGAATTTTAATTTTCCTTTCTTATTACGCTCAAAGATTTTTTATTCTGGATCTTAAGAGTCACCCTTATGTGGGCTTTGTTTTGATGACCTCAACCTTACATGGTTTTCTCTGTACTCTGTTTTTTGGTTTAGGATCCACCTTTACATAAATGTCTTATGACCCTTGCGTAGCTTGCATCTCATGTGGCTTACTTTTACGTAGGTTTAACTTACTTTTACATGATTTGGTTTACCTTTACGTGTGACTTCTTATACCCTTACATGGGTTGTTACCTTTACGTGGGTACCATTACTGCAACAACCCAAACTTTTATAAATAAAATTCTCTTTGTAGTTGAATTAAATGCCCAATTATGTATTATGATTATAGAAAACACATGCACTTATTTAGTTTTATTATATTATATCGATTTTAAAAGACCATCAAGCATCGTAAAGGTTGATAATATAGCCATTGAACAATCACTACCACATATCAACGCAAGGGCAACACCGAACTTTATCAGCGCTGAGAAAAACACACTAGTAAAAAGGAGCTTTTATTAGCGTTAGCTAAAAGCGGTGATAAATCCATAAAGGTGTACCCTTTATCAACGTTTTTTAGCTAATAAAATTTATATTTACCACCACTATTATTTGAGCTAATAAAAGTTTATAATAAAAAATATTATTAATTTATATATAATTATTATATTTATATTTAAAAATAATGTTTATTTATACATGTTAAATAAAAAACACATGTTTATAAGTAATATATTTTTTATAATAATTCAGATATATATATAATCTTTTAAAAAAAGTATTTAAAAGATGATAATTAAATAAATATATATTTAAATAACTATAACATTATGATAAATTTTATTAAATAATAAATATATTTATTATATTTATAATTAAATATAAATACTTTTAAAATATATATATATATTTATAATTATAATTATAAATAAATAAATATATGTTCCAATGTATTTGGTCAATAAATATATTAATGCGCGAGTATAATTGAAATGCATATGTTATGTATTAATCATGAATTTTCATTTATACATTATATCCTTATTATTATTCATGTTGTTCATATATGTGATGACTCGTTCTTTATGATATATACTTTACGAAGTATATGATTCATTCATGTTATACCCATTAATCTATTATGTTCTCATAAATACTTATAAAATTAAATAAATATATTTAAATAATAAATATATTTATTATATTTATAATTATAAAATTTTAATTATATATAAATACTTTTTAAATATATTTATTTATAATTATAATTAACAACTATATATATATATATATATATAAACAAATATAAAATTGCAATAGATGCATCTATTATAATTTTATAAATACATATACATGTACATATATATTTATAATTGTATACAAATATTTATAAATATATTTATTTATACTTATAATTACAAATATATATATATATATATGCAAATAATTATAAAATTATAATAAATATATTTATTATACTTATAATGTCATAAATACATATAATTAAATAATTATATTTATAAATATATACAAATATTTATAAATAAATACAAATATCTATAATTATAATTCTAAATAAATATAGATAGATTTAACTAATTATAAAATTATAACAAATATACTAATTATATATATTTATAAAATTATAAATATAATAAATATATTTGTTATAATTTTATAATTATTTAAATAAATGAATATATATACATATGTTTATAATTATAACTATAAACAAATATATATTTATTTGTAGTTATAATTATAAATAAATATATATTTATTTAAATAATTATAAAATTATAAAAAATACATTTATTATGCTTATAATGTTATAAATATATATAATTAAATAAATTTATTTATAAATATACACGTACAAATATTTATAAATAACTACAAATATTTATAATTATAATTATAAATAAATATCGATATATTTAAATAATTATAAAATTACAATAAATATATTAATTATATATATAAATAAAATTATAAATATAATAAATATATTTCTTATAATTTTATAATTATTTAAATTAAATATATATATACTTATAATTAAAACTATAAATAAATATATATTTATTATAATTTTATAATTATAAATAAATAAATATTTATTTATACTTATAATTATAAATAAATATATATATATATATATATATAATTATAAAATTATATTAAATATAATTATTATACTTATAGGGTTTCTTCCACTACTAGAAATACACCTATTAGCGACCGCCAAAAGCAGTCGCTAATGGTCTTTACAGATCGCCATTGGCGGTCGCAGTTGGCCCGACAGTGAAGGCCTTTAGCGACCACCATCGGTGGTCGCTATAGCTCCTTTACCGCACAACCGGTTGGCGGCCGCTATTGGTTCGACATACTGATACCTATAGCGACTGCTAAAAACGGTCGCTATAGGTAAGGAAAATTTGAAAATAAAGCGCCCTCTTCTAGCGGTCGTTGTAGAAACAAAAAACTGCAACTATTAGCGGCCGCCTATGGCGGTCGCTATACTAGCACTACTACAAAAACGGGCAAGGGAAGCGCGCCCTTATAACAGCGCTAAGCAAAACCGCTGATAAAGGATACCCTATATCAGCGCTAAAATTACAGCGCTGAAAAAGCTAATGTTTATCAGCGCTTTCTTAGCGCTGATAATAGTAATATTTATCAGCGCTAGAAAAGCGCTGATAAATATGATCTGTATCAGCGCTAAAATTTTAGCGCTGATACAGTTGGTCTTTATCAGCGCTCAAAAAGCGCTGATAAAGGTTCGCCTATATAAGCGCTAAAAAAGCGCTGATACAGAACACCTTTATCAGCGCTCAAATTTCAGTGCTGATATAGGGTATCCTTTATCAGCGCTCAAAAAGCGCTGATAAAAATTATCTTTATCAGCGCTAAAAAAGCGCTGATAAAGAGACCCTGTATCAGCGCTAAAATTGTAGCGCTGATACGGGGAATCTTTATCAGCGCTATAATTTTAGCGCTGATAAAGGTAGCCTTTATCAGCGCTTTTTTAGCGCTGATAAAACCTTAGTCGACTTTTTTATAAAGTCGGTCGCACAGTGCCCTCGTTTTATCGCAGCTAAAGCCCTCGCAGAACCGTAACCCTGCTACTCTTCTCCCGAATACCGCTGTTGTGTTCGCTTCGCCGGAGCTTGCCGCCCTCGGTACACTCGCCGTCCTCCGCCGCCCGCAACACCCTCGGCCGACCTCCACCGCCTGCCGCCCTCGGCTGCCCGCAACGCCCTTGGCCGCCGTTCTCTGCCGCCCTCGGCCGCCCTCCGCCGCCCTCCGCCGCCCTCGGCCGCCCTCCGCCGCCCTCGGCCGCCCTCGGCCGCCTCCGCCGCCCTCCGCCTCACTCGGCCGCCCTCGGTCGCCCTCCGCGGCCGCCTTCCGCAACCCGCAACGCCCTCGTCCGCCGCCTTAAGGTAACAATCTATGAAGAAGATGTATATGTTTTCATATAGATAGATTGTGTATAGCTGATTCTCTCTAAGTGTACTCATGATGATGTCCAGATGTTGGGAATGATCATCATTATTTTGGTATTACACCAATATGTCATCCATAAAACAACTACAATCTGGTCTAGGTACAAGTGAAATATTCAACTCATCAAGAGAATAAATGCCATGGGGAATTCGTCAACACAAATTTTATTATGAAGAATTCATAAAAACTATACATGATTTCAAAATTAGTTTATAGTATATTAGAATTTCTCAACCTCAAATGATGATAAACAAACCTTAGATCAATCTTAGAGAACAATATGGAACCCCTCAGCTGGTCAAATAGATCAAAAATACAAAGAAGTGGATATCTGTTCTTAATTTTCATCTGATTCATATTCTATTAATAGAAACACATATGTAATGTTCTGTCATCCTTCTTGGAAAATAAAACATGAGATCCCCAAGGTGACATACTCGAGCAGATGCACCCTTCATAATCTAACTCCTCTCATTGAGTTTTATGTTCCTGAATCTATTCTTGTTTCATTCTGAAAGGCGTTATATAAAATGGCTCAACTCCACGCATCAACTCAACCATGAACTCAAAGTCTCTTTTAGGTGGTAGCCCTGATCAATTCTCATGAAACACATCCTAGAACCAGTCTACTACTGGGGGAAATATTTCTTGTTTCAATCCATTATCATCAAGAAAAATATTCGTAAACTGGTCTATGTTCTCACATGCATTCTAAATATAGTTTTTGTATCCTGAGTGCCTATACAAATCAGATAGAAGCTCTAGTGGATGCGTTTGGTTTCTCTCTGATAAAGGTATCTCTCATCGATTGGAAATCCTCTATCTCCTGTTATATCCTCCTTATAGAGTGATAGATAATCATCTTTTTAGTGAATCTAATATTCTTTTTTATGAATCTTGATTATAGGTTAGACTACTTGATCTCCTTCCAAGGAAGTGGTTCCCTTCTACTGTATTTGGAAGTCTTCTTTTGTGTACTTGAACCATAAATACTAATATTTGAGATTCAAATAGGATGAAGATGAATAAAGATTGAATGGATTCTAATCGTTTAACAATAGAGTACGAGAACGGAGTGAAAGAGTTCATCAAGTTTGCAAAGGATCACACAAAGGATCCTTCTCAAATCCTTTGTCCGTGTTTACGTTGTTGTTATTCTAGACTATTTACTCCAGAGGAGTTGGAAGAACATTTGATATGTCACAGAATAGATCGGAGTTATAAATGTTGGAATAAACACGGAGAAAAAGCGAATGTAGCTACTGGCTGGGATAAAACCGCGTTTTATGGATCGTCAGATATGAATACAAATATAGATAATGAAGAAGACCGTATGGAGGATGTGATTACAGATGTCAATGATGATGAAGATCGTATTGAGGAAATGACAAAGACAATTCAAGATGAACCCCGTGATTGCCCAAAATTGTTTGAGAAGTTAAAGAGTTGTGCAAAGACGCCATTGTATGCTGCTTGCACTAAGTATACAACATTGTCAGCTGTACTGAAGTTGTATAAATTGAAAGCAGGCAATGGATGGAGTGATGTCAGTTTTACGGAACTACTTGCTCTCTTGAATGACATGCTCCCGGAAGATAATGAGCTCCCAAGCCGGACATATGAAGCTAGACGAATGCTACGCTCGATGGGAATGATTTCTGAAAGAATACATGCCTGCCCGAAAGACTGTATATTGTTTCGAAAGGAGAACAAATCACTTACAGAATGCCCAAAGTGTGGTGCTTCTCGATACAAGAAAGATAAATCCAATCCTACGAAAGTTGTATGGTACTTTCCAATCATTCCAAGGTTTAGACATTTATATGGAAGTGAAGAAACTGCAAGACAATTGTCGTGGCATGCAGATAAAAGAAATAAAGATGGGTTATTACGTCATCCGGCCGACTCTCCTCAATGGAAGAAAATTGATCATGAGTATCCTGAATTTGGAAAAGAGCCGAGAAACCTTCGTCTTGCGTTATCTACAGATGGAGTGAATCCTTTTGGTTTTCAAACCAGCACTCATAGTACATGGCCTGTTATGTTGCTAAATTATAACTTGCCACCCTGGTTATGCATGAAGCGAAAATTCATCATGTTATCTATGCTTATATCAGGACCAAAACAACCAGGTAACGATATTGATTTTTATCTGACTCCTTTGATCGAGGATTTGAAGTTATTGTGGGACTCAGGTGTAATGTTGTATGATGCTTATAAAAGTGAATACTTCACGTTGAGAGCGATGTTGTATGGGACAATAAATGATTTCCCTGCTTATGGAAATTTGTCAGGCTATAGCATTAAAGGAACTCAAGGGTGTCCCGTGTGTGAAGAAGATACAGAATCAATTAGGTTGAAACATTCATCGAAATCTGTGTTTCTAGGACATCGTAGATTTCTACCTCGTCGGCATAAGTATCGATCTTGGACGACATCATTCAATGGAAGTTCAGAAAAATGCACAACACCGTCTCCACTAACAGGTGATCAGCTGTTTGAGAAAGTAAAAGATATGAACACTGTTTTTGGTAAACCATTTTCGAAAAACCTTACGAAAATCGGTTGGAAAAAGAGATCAGTTTTTTTTGAATTACCATACTGGAATTGTTTGTACGTCAGACATTTTCTTGATGTGATGCATGTGGAAAAAAATGTATGTGATAGTGTTATTGGAACGTTGATAAATGCCCCTGGCAAAACAAAAGATGGAATTAAGGCAAGGTTGGACATGGTTGACATGGGAATACGAGAAGAGTTGGCTCCCGTGAAAGGTGAAAATCGAATGTTTCTTCCTCCTGCTGCTTATACTCTTTCTAGGGCAGAGAGATATCATTTTTGCAACTTCTTTAATGATGTAAAGGTTCCAGAGGGGTACTCATCAAATATCAAGAACATTGTGTCAATGAATGATTTGAAGTTAAAAGGTTTGAAATCACATGACTGCCATGTTTTGATGCAAGATCTAATTCCTATAGCTTTACGTTGCATTTTACCCAAGAATGTTCGTCATACGTTAACCAAACTTTGTTTCTTTTTCAAAGCTATATGTAGCAAAGTTTTAGACCCAGGGAAATTTCCAGCTATGGAAAAAGAAATTGTCATCATATTATGTGAATTAGAAATGTTCTTCCCGCCAACATTCTTTGATATGATGGTTCATTTGATGATTCACTTGGTGAGAGAGATTCGACTTTGTGGTCCTGTGCACTATAGATGGATGTATCCTGTTGAACGGTATATGAAGATTTTGAAAGGATATGTCAAAAATCGAAGTCGGCCAGAGGGTTGTATAGTGGAGCGATATATTGTTGAGGAAGCCATTGAATTTTGTATTGAATACCTATCTGATGTGGAAAGCATTGGTCTCCCGAAATCTCGTCACACTAGACGCATTGAGGGTGGGGGAATTTCTGGAAGAGAAGTTGTAACAATCAGTATTACAGATCGGGAGCAGGCTCATCTTTATGTTTTGCATAACAGTTGGGAGGTTGCTCCATATATTGAAACTCACAAAGAAATTCTTAGGCAGTTGAATCCATTGAGGGCTGAAAAATGGTTAGCAGATACACATAATCACCAGTTTATAGGATGGTTTCAGGACCATATTTTTAAGCAGTTGGATGAAAATCCGAATTCAATTTCAGAACGACTTCGATGGCTAGCTGTTGGACCAAGTGTGTATGTATTATCTTACAGTGGGTATGTAATTAATGGTTATACATTCTATACGGATGAACATGATGAAGAGAGTACCATGCAAAATAGTGGAGTTACACTAGTGGCTGAAGCGATGCATGTTTCTGGTAGTAAGGATAGAAATCCAATTTATGAAAATATGTCATACTTTGGCATTATCAAACTAATATGGGAGTTGGATTATACGACATTTCAATTGCCGATTTTTCAATGCAAATGGATTGATAACAATTGTGGTGTTAAAATAGATGAATGAGGATTTGTGAAATTTGATTTTAGTAAAGAAGGGTACAAAGACGAACAGTTTATAATGGCATCACAAGCGGTACAAGTTTTTTATGTTCCAGATCCCGCAAACCGAAAGTGGTTGATTGTTCTGTTATCGTCCAAAACTATTGAGGGTTCCGATGAAAATTCAGTTGAGGACGATCCTTTTAGTGGTACGTCACAATCAATTCGGAGCGGTCCCAATGCAGATGATGTTTTGTATGTTAGAGGAGACCACAATGAAAGGATTTGGATTGTCGATAGAGGTGTCAAATCTCTTCAACCTTTGAAAAAAAGAAAGAGAGTTCAGTAAACAGGTTATATTTTGTTTGTAATATAGATCTTGTTATCTCATGTTATTATCTTATCATTATAGAATTTATGTAATTTGAATGAACTGTTCAACCACTTTTGCAGATAATGACTTCTGCACATTCTGGTGCTCCTAACCTTGAGACTGAACAAGTCTCTCAAGCAGCTGCTGCTGCGGCTGCTGCTGCTCCTGTTGCTCCTGCAGCTCATGCTGCTGCTACTGTTGCTCCTGATGCGGCTCCTGCTGCTCCTACTGCTGTGGCTCCTACTCCTCCTCCTGTTGTGGCTCCTGGTGCTCCTACTGCTCCTGCTGCTGCTCTTACTGCTGCGGCTCCTGGTGCTCCTACTGCTCCTGCTGCTGCTCTTGCTGTTGCGGATCCTTCTCTTAGTGTTGAGGTCCAACAACCATCAGCACATGCCGTTGATATCATAGTAGATGAACATATAGATGATGTTGATATCGATGAAATGGTCGGGAATGAAGGATCGACGTCGCAGAAATCACAGGTGCGTCGTAGTTTGACAGTGTTAGCCAAAATTCTTAAGGCGAAAAGAAAAGGAATCAAATTTGAAGTCGGATGGAATGCACGAGGCCAACATTTGAATCCCAACAAGGCTATGTTTAGCAATTACATTGGAGTTGTCACTCGGCAACGCGTGCCGATTGACATAGATTCATGGCACCATGTTGTGTCCGGGTTGAAGGCTGTGATCTGGGAAGAAATTATGGTAACATTATGAATTTATTTCTTTAATTAACTAGAAAATAAAATGATGAAACAGTGTCTTACTCTTCTCAATCTCTTGCAGAGTACATTTATAGTAGACGACTCATACAAGGATTATGTACTAAGGCTTGCAGGAAAGATTCATCGAAGTTTTCGTACTATTTTAACAAGATATCACCTGAAAGATTCTAAAGGTAAAATAAACCCGCACCCACCCATTGTCTATGCGCACCTGATATCCCAAGAATCATGGGATGCATTTATTGGCCGTCGTGGGGATGAGAAGTTTCAGGTACATTGTGAGTGATAATACGTTGTTTGAGGATACCTGTATTCATCACTTTGATTGTCAATATTTCATTTATGAAACAGAAACTCTGTACTGAAAATAAGGAACGTGCATCAAATCCAACATACCCCTATCGTAAAGCAAGGATGGGGTACGCTTCATTAGAAAAGAAAATGACATGTATTGTAAATTTACAGTAATATTGTTAGGTGCCAATAAACAACATCATAATTATCTTTCTATGTTTATATGTAGATTGATGAATCTAAAACCAAATGCACTTCTATCCCACGTCATGTGCTATGGAAGGAGGCACGTGTGAACAAAGAAGGGAAGTTAATAGATGAGAACACACAAAAAGTGTGGGAAATATGTGTAAGTATGACACGATGATAAAAAAGATTTGTTTAAAATTGCTATTACATAAAAATAATTAGTTTTTTTCCTATATCTGACAGTCACAGGAATCAGCTACTCCTATAGCTGATACATACCTATTATCGACGGCTTTGAAGCAGCCAGAAAAATACAGTCGTGTCAGAGGTGCAGGGTTTGGGGTGACACCCCGAGTATATGTAACGCCCCGACCCCAGTTACCCAGAGTCGGTGCATTATTACATAACATTGGCATGATCACAAGAAAGATCAAATCTCGAAAGACCGATTGGTTTAGTAGCCTTGGAAACACTAGATATATTCATAAGTTTTACATTACATCATAAAATGAAAAACTACTACAACAACATAATGTTTCCACAATCCACACTATTAACCCCTCATAAAATCCCTGCAGGTCATTCATAACTTACTTCTTCACATCCTGGGAAAAATAAAACATAGAAAAGGGGTGAGCTCAAATGCCCAGTAAGGATAACAATATAGGGGAAAGAATAAACATTTAAGGCAATGTATAACTAAAACAAAAGCCTTTTAAATATGAACTTTCAACATGGTATGGCATAAATAAAATAAAATAATGCCATTTAATTATTCACATGGATATTCTACTAATCGAATAATCACATGCAAAAATCAATAACCACTTTCATAATGTTGGAATGCATAATGCCAGACTATCATAACCACATAGCCAAGGCCTCGTGCCAAGACTACAAATAAGATTTTGTCAAGGCCTTGTGCCAAGACACTAGTTTGTCTCATGAGACCTACCGATGCATCGAGGAGCTATAGCGGGCTCCACCCGTCACTTATTAAGTCCAATGCATTCCCATATGAAAAGGTTTAAACATAACATAAACATTCGTATTAAAACTAGCATACGAAATGTCAATAATTTCACCATAAACTATGAATGGTATAAAAATAGCACATCCACAGTCAAACATATCACAAAACCTTCAATACAATATAGAAGTTTTGTATCATAATAAATCAACTTCAAATAATCTTAAAATCCATCAAAGGATGTTGACATAGATGAAATCAAAATTCTTTTTAAAGAAGTATCTCCTTTTATTTTGAAATCATTTAAGATCCATATAAAATAAAACATTTTCTTTGAAAATATTCTGATAAGCTTGTATGGAAAGCTTTGATGATTTTATAACGGCGGAAAATAACCGCACCCGCCGTATAAGTTAAAAAAAACATTCTTACCTCAATTCTGTCGAAAAGGTTAAAAAGGACCTTGTTTTGAAAACGACGGAAAGATTCCTTTATAAACCTCTTATAAAAAGTCAAACAAGGGTATAAATGACTTTAACCCATATTCTTGTAAATAGTAAAAATGTTTTGAAATACATTTCGAAGAAACATGGATGTGGATGATAAAGAGGTCCCAGTAGATTATTACGTATAATACAACCTCGGATAATGAAGAGATTGTGAAATAACCCTTACCTTGTACTTTTCCTTGGTTGGGGTAGGTTAACCTCCTGTATAATAGTGAAATAATTGTTACTAAATTATACAATAATCATATACATTAATATGATATCATATATGATCTTTTAATATTGATTTGATAATAATATCTTAGTATTATCGCCGTTTCGGGTGTTAACTTACTCATTTTCTTTATATGTTTTGTTACATAAGTCATGTTTGTTGTATCTTATTCCTATCCAGAATGATATCAAGTCCTTAAACATCATTTTTAAATCATTAAATGATAATTATACTTGAATGGATACGATGGAGAATGAATCTCATCGCGTTCGTGGAGACGGTAGTCCGTACGTACGCACGAACGCTACTTCCATTTAATTTTTATTTTAAAAGAATCGAATACAAATGATACATAGGTATATTACTATTCCAGTATAATATAATATTTTATATATGTTACTTAAGTTCATTAACACCATCCTTTATACGTTCCATGTGTGGTATGAACGAGTCATATCATTTTAAGGGGGCGGTAGTCCGCACTTCCTCAAATGAAATTATCGTATGTATATACAACATGAAACGAATAATGGTATGAAATAAAATGGAATTACAGAAGCTTATATATAAAATATATATCATTAATATCATATTTAATTACAGTTCCATCATAATGGCCACCATGAGAGGCGGTAAGATGTATTTGAACAATCATCGTTTCGTGAGGCGTTAGTTTGCCATCCACAGAAACATTATGTTCATCATCCATTAGATGGAGTTGTGTGTATGTGTAGTTTGAATCCTTCTTATAACAACATCCTAGTATATTGAGGATACTGGTGTTGTTACAAAAGAAAGGAAATAAAAAGAGTTTGGGGGTTGAAGAAGCAAAATAAATGAAAATAATTTAAGAGAAATCGTTACCTTTAATTTAGGTAACTCACTTTGGTTGGAACCAAAGGACTTGCTGAAATTCTTTATGCCTAAGGGGAAGCTTCAAGGAGGAGGAGAGGGATGTGGGGAGATTAGTTGGGCAGATTTTGGACGAGCCAAGTGGCTTGAGAGGTGTGAGGAATGAGTAGAAGTGGTCTCCTTTTATAAGGGGGAGGAGGGGCTCTTTAGGAAAGAGTGAAAGTATTACTTTATAATATAATTATATTCGGTTTATAATGGTCCAAAAATCATTTAGGTCGAAGATAAGATGACTCATATTATAAATAACATCAACCAATAAGAATTGGACAGGTTTTAGATAATATTTTAATCATTATAATCTTATTTATTTAAATGATTTATTAATGAGGTAAATATTGCATCATTATTGTGTCATTAATAATTTAAATTATTTGATGTCTAAAAATTATAAATAAAATATAATTATGTAGGAAATCTTTTTAGCTTTCTAATGAATATTTATAATCGAAAATCCAACATGTATAACCCTATGTAAAAATTGTTCTTCTAAAAGATGTAAGCTTATGCCATTTTTATTTTTATTTTAACTTTATTAATATAATGTGTCCCTACCACATACAAGTGGCTCCAAGGGGTCCCCAAATTGACCCAAGGATGTCCATGGTCGGGTATGTGTCCACCAATAAGGTTAGGAAACGTTTTAGGGTAATTTTGTATTATTATAATATTATTTTTTAACCCTTATTTACCGGATTTACCCTTAACCATGGTAAATAAAATATTTATCACAGTAATTATTCAAAATGTCTAAAAATAAAAGTTACCTATTTACACAATTTGGACATCCTGATTCCAAATATGGAATCCATTTTTCTAAATTCAAAACACAGAAGTGGCAGAAATTAATTTAAAATTAATTCCCGCTGTCAAAACAAAAAGCGTGTTTTTAAGAGGTAATAACTATCAAAATATTGACACTTGTTTATGTTCGGTTTAATTGTAAAATTATGTCCAATGACCAACATTATATTAAACGGTAAAAATATATTCTAAATATACTTTAAAACCACTAAAATTCATAATTTATCACTATTAATTATTTTGATTAAAAAAGTTGTTTTTAATTAAAATTTAGTAATTTTCACTATTCATCAAAATATGAAAGTTATCCGAAATGTACCAAAATTTCACCTTAGGCTAAATTCGATATTCCGAATCCAAAAATGAAGTCCATTTTCAAATATAAAATATATATAATTTCAAAAAGTAGGTATTACTATTCATTACGGCTAGTTTGATCGGTTGTGGTGTGTGTTAAAACTCGACGTTGCGTACAACACACGCTACTATTTTATTCAAAGGAAAGCGTACCGTGGAAGCTTGAGATGTTTCATTTTAAATTTTTTGATGTCTCCATTTAGTCAAAAAGTTTAAAATATTGTATTTAAAAAGGTTTCACTATCAAAAGTTGATAAAAGTGCAATACTGAAAATGAATCTGTTCTTGCATTATGACTAAGAAACTCATAATATGGATTCTAAAATTATAAGGATTATATAAAGTAAAAAATGTAGTTAATGCTATTCATGACCTCTTTTAATGGCTTTTTTTTGTATGTCATGGTGCAATTGAACTCGGTGTTGCTTGTAGTGCAAGTTATTGAATTATTTTGAAGAAATAACACACTATGAAATCTTGGGGTGTTACATTCTCCCCTCCTTCAATAAATTGCGTCCTCGCAATTTGAAATTGTTCTTCGAAAATAAAAGGTTGAAAATAGATAATATATTTGTGGGAAAACCCACATCGGAAATTGGGTTACTAAAATTTAGTCTTAATATGAGGAAAAGAGAAATGAAATGGTCACCACCAAATTATGATCTCGATTAGGAGAACATTGGTGGCAATTAGAGACATATAATCGGAGGAAAAACGTAAATATTTATAGGTAGTGATTGAGGTCATCAATCACAAACAAGTATAAAATTGAGGTCCTTAAATTCATCAATCTATGATGAATTGAAATACCATCGGTTCAACAAAACATAGGGTATTAGGATAACACATTTTTGACGTTTCAAAATATCCTAGTTGAAATCCCACATCGAAAAATGAATTAATGAGGCCTCTATTTAAAATAAAGAGTCGAAAGTATGAAGATTACCGAAAATAACACATACTAGGGTTCCATGTAGGAAAATATGGATATGGAAGAAAAATCTAACCATAAATTATCTGATGGAGAGTGGTAGAGAACATGGCTATAAAAAGGCCAACAATCCCAAAGCCATAAATTAGTGATGATTTAAGGTACCATCTAGGAAAACATTTTTGTTCAAAGTTGCTTTTCTTAATATTGAGGAATTTATTTATGAGATTGGCTAAGATCATAAGGAGATATACTTACTTTATAATTAGAGTTTTATCCATTAATAAATTTCTACCACAAACTCATCTTTCACTCTAAAAGATAATAGAATGTAAAAAAAAATTCTATTTACACTATTCGTATAGGGTTCCAAAATAAACGAATTTATAATTCATCTACATGATCTTTTAATAAAAACTACATTATTTAATCCAGGACATCTCATGGTCCAGTGGTAGGTGATACACCCTTGTCGCCCTTCGGTTGCGGGTTCAAGTCTCGCAGCCTTGCCGGACGCGACGGGTTGCCGCCCGACCTCCGGGTTGTCCTTTTATGGCAATCCAAAATAATCCAAACTAGAACTATCCAAAATACTTCTGTCCAAACTCACAGTATAACATTTATAAAGAAGGTATAATATAGATCCTTTTTACCCCGTAATAGCATATGAATACCTTCATCATGTATTACCATATTCCTTATTGATTACATTCATGCTCCCTTATTCCATATAGAATGCTGGATATACTTCATCAATCCAAAAATGTTTTAAACCCCAACAATGATGGAATATACAAATCATTAATCAGTTCCAGGGTAGTAAAGAATATCCAATATATTTTTTCCAAAATAATCATGTATTATTCGAAAATCACTACCTCGGTATCAGAACTATATTATGGTTTATCATTCTCTCAACCATATATTTTCCAAAAATGTATCCTGCTATTGAGTCACTTTTCTTTGTTCCACACAATCTCAAGTCCTTAATGAAATAGTACTGCAGTACAATCCTTATATACTCCATAATTATTATAACAAGTACATTGTTGATACAACACTCAATTGACATAATCAACATAAGAACTCTAATCATTACTCTTCATCTGTGGTAGTATCATAACTTGATTATTATCCAATAGCATCATTTGCATCATAGTCTGATGACTGGGACATAGGTTCGCGTAGTGTCCAAACTCCTTGCAAATGAAGCATTGTACATTTGAAACCATTTTCTTACCCTTGCAGTCACGTACTTTGTGCCCTTTTCCTCCACACTTATAACAAACTCCCATTCCTTTCAGGCAAGTTCCAGGGTGTTTCTTTCCACAGTTACCACATATGGGAAAATTCTTCTTTTCCCTCTTCCCTTTATCCATCTTTCTCTCTTCCATCCTTTTCTTCTCTTGCTTCCCTTCAAAGCCATAGGACTCAGTAAACTCTTTACTTATCTTATCATCACATGATATTATTTCTTCATATGATGATAATACATGGGAGGCTATTTCTCTTATAAATTCTAGCTTAAGACCATGAAAGATATGATCCTTCCTTCTCTTTGGATCATGTGCATTTCTGGAGTTCTCATTCCTTCTACTGGGCGCCATTTCAAAACAATGGCATAAAATAGATCAGTTTATGAATCAAAATACATAATCCCATACTCATAAAACACTTAACATAAATTGAACTATTTATGGATATAATCCATAATCATAAGAATGTTTTCTTTAAGGAAGTATATACTCATAAACCCTTCAAAATGATTTGTAAAGAAAATGAGAGTTATCCTAAGCATATCCCCCGGGAGTGTCGTAACCAAGAGTGCAGCAAGGCCCGTTGTCGTGCACCAGTTCCCGTTCGAGTCTAGCTCAAAGCGGTGTTTTCGGGTTTTACCCCTAGGTACATCTGTGCCAGAGCCGCCTCTACCTGCTCGTATCCAGACAGGGATGTATTGCTCGGAAAACTCGAAAAATCTCTACAATACCAAAATTCTAGGAAGTTCTTCTATACTAATCCTCAAAGTTCATCTTAGGTATACGTGCTCTAATCAGAGTTTATGTAAATCTAGCTTCCAAGGTTTGTACTAAACTTCCTCTGATACCAACTGTAACGCCCCGACCCCAGTTACCCAGAGTTGGTGCATTATTACATAACATTGGCATGATCACAAGAAAGATCAAATCTCGAAAGACCGATTGGTTTAGTAGCCTTGGAAACACTAGATATATTCATAAGTTTTACATTACATCATAAAATGAAAAACTACTACAACAACATAATGTTTCCACAATCCACACTATTAACCCCTCATAAAATCCCTGCAGGTCATTCATAACTTACTTCTTCACATCCTGGGAAAAATAAAACATAGAAAAGGGGTGAGCTCAAATGCCCAGTAAGGATAACAATATAGGGGAAAGAATAAACATTTAAGGCAATGTATAACTAAAACAAAAGCCTTTTAAATATGAACTTTCAACATGGTATGGCATAAATAAAATAAAATAATGCCATTTAATTATTCACATGGATATTCTACTAATCGAATAATCACATGCAAAAATCAATAACCACTTTCATAATGTTGGAATGCATAATGCCAGACTATCATAACCACATAGCCAAGGCCTCGTGCCAAGACTACAAATAAGATTTTGTCAAGGCCTTGTGCCAAGACACTAGTTTGTCTCATGAGACCTACCGATGCATCGAGGAGCTATAGCGGGCTCCACCCGTCACTTATTAAGTCCAATTCATTCCCATATGAAAAGGTTTAAACATAACATAAACATTCGTATTAAAACTAGCATACGAAATGTCAATAATTTCACCATAAACTATGAATGGTATAAAAATAGCACATCCACAGTCAAACATATCACAAAACCTTCAATACAATATAGAAGTTTTGTATCATAATAAATCAACTTCAAATAATCTTAAAATCCATCAAAGGATGTTGACATAGATGAAATCAAAATTCTTTTTAAAGAAGTATCTCCTTTTATTTTGAAATCATTTAAGATCCATATAAAATAAAACATTTTCTTTGAAAATATTCTGATAAGCTTGTATGGAAAGCTTTGATGATTTTATAACGGCGGAAAATAACCGCACCCGCCGTATAAGTTAAAAAAAACATTCTTACCTCAATTCTGTCGAAAAGGTTAAAAAGGACCTTGTTTTGAAAACGACGGAAAGATTCCTTTATAAACCTCTTATAAAAAGTCAAACAAGGGTATAAATGACTTTAACCCATATTCTTGTAAATAGTAAAAATGTTTTGAAATACATTTCGAAGAAACATGGATGTGGATGATAAAGAGGTCCCAGTAGATTATTACGTATAATACAACCTCGGATAATGAAGAGATTGTGAAATAACCCTTACCTTGTACTTTTCCTTGGTTGGGGTAGGTTAACCTCCTGTATAATAGTGAAATAATTGTTACTAAATTATACAATAATCATATACATTAATATGATATCATATATGATCTTTTAATATTGATTTGATAATAATATCTTAGTATTATCGCCGTTTCGGGTGTTAACTTACTCATTTTCTTTATATGTTTTGTTACATAAGTCATGTTTGTTGTATCTTATTCCTATCCAGAATGATATCAAGTCCTTAAACATCATTTTTAAATCATTAAATGATAATTATACTTGAATGGATACGATGGAGAATGAATCTCATCGCGTTCGTGGAGACGGTAGTCCGTACGTACGCACGAACGCTACTTCCATTTAATTTTTATTTTAAAAGAATCGAATACAAATGATACATAGGTATATTACTATTCCAGTATAATATAATATTTTATATATGTTACTTAAGTTCATTAACACCATCCTTTATACGTTCCATGTGTGGTATGAACGAGTCATATCATTTTAAGGGGGCGGTAGTCCGCACTTCCTCAAATGAAATTATCGTATGTATATACAACATGAAACGAATAATGGTATGAAATAAAATGGAATTACAGAAGCTTATATATAAAATATATATCATTAATATCATATTTAATTACAGTTCCATCATAATGGCCACCATGAGAGGCGGTAAGATGTATTTGAACAATCATCGTTTCGTGAGGCGTTAGTTTGCCATCCACAGAAACATTATGTTCATCATCCATTAGATGGAGTTGTGTGTATGTGTAGTTTGAATCCTTCTTATAACAACATCCTAGTATATTGAGGATACTGGTGTTGTTACAAAAGAAAGGAAATAAAAAGAGTTTGGGGGTTGAAGAAGCAAAATAAATGAAAATAATTTAAGAGAAATCGTTACCTTTAATTTAGGTAACTCACTTTGGTTGGAACCAAAGGACTTGCTGAAATGCTTTATGCCTAAGGGGAAGCTTCAAGGAGGAGGAGAGGGATGTGGGGAGCTTAGTTGGGCAGATTTTGGACGAGCCAAGTGGCTTGAGAGGTGTGAGGAATGAGTAGAAGTGGTCTCCTTTTATAAGGGGGAGGAGGGGCTCTTTAGGAAAGAGTGAAAGTATTACTTTATAATATAATTATATTCGGTTTATAATGGTCCAAAAATCATTGAGGTCGAAGATAAGATGACTCATATTATAAATAACATCAACCAATAAGAATTGGACAGGTTTTAGATAATATTTTAATCATTATAATCTTATTTATTTAAATGATTTATTAATGAGGTAAATATTGCATCATTATTGTGTCATTAATAATTTAAATTATTTGATGTCTAAAAATTATAAATAAAATATAATTATGTAGGAAATCTTTTTAGCTTTCTAATGAATATTTATAATCGAAAATCCAACATGTATAACCCTATGTAAAAATTGTTCTTCTAAAAGATGTAAGCTTATGCCATTTTTATTTTTATTTTAACTTTATTAATATAATGTGTCCCTACCACATACAAGTGGCTCCAAGGGGTCCCCAAATTGACCCAAGGATGTCCATGGTCGGGTATGTGTCCACCAATAAGGTTAGGAAACGTTTTAGGGTAATTTTGTATTATTATAATATTATTTTTTAACCCTTATTTACCGGATTTACCCTTAACCATGGTAAATAAAATATTTATCACAGTAATTATTCAAAATGTCTAAAAATAAAAGTTACCTATTTACACAATTTGGACATCCTGATTCCAAATATGGAATCCATTTTTCTAAATTCAAAACACAGAAGTGGCAGAAATTAATTTAAAATTAATTCCCGCTGTCAAAACAAAAAGCGTGTTTTTAAGAGGTAATAACTATCAAAATATTGACACTTGTTTATGTTCGGTTTAATTGTAAAATTATGTCCAATGACCAACATTATATTAAACGGTAAAAATATATTCTAAATATACTTTAAAACCACTAAAATTCATAATTTATCACTATTAATTATTTTGATTAAAAAAGTTGTTTTTAATTAAAATTTAGTAATTTTCACTATTCATCAAAATATGAAAGTTATCCGAAATGTACCAAAATTTCACCTTAGGCTAAATTCGATATTCCGAATCCAAAAATGAAGTCCATTTTCAAATATAAAATATATATAATTTCAAAAAGTAGGTATTACTATTCATTACGGCTAGTTTGATCGGTTGTGGTGTGTGTTAAAACTCGACGTTGCGTACAACACACGCTACTATTTTATTCAAAGGAAAGCGTACCGTGGAAGCTTGGGATGTTTCATTTTAAATTTTTTGATGTCTCCATTTAGTCAAAAAGTTTAAAATATTGTATTTAAAAAGGTTTCACTATCAAAAGTTGATAAAAGTGCAATACTGAAAATGAATCTGTTCTTGCATTATGACTAAGAAACTCATAATATGGATTCTAAAATTATAAGGATTATATAAAGTAAAAAATGTAGTTAATGCTATTCATGACCTCTTTTAATGGCTTTTTTTTGTATGTCATGGTGCAATTGAACTCGGTGTTGCTTGTAGTGCAAGTTATTGAATTATTTTGAAGAAATAACACACTATGAAATCTTGGGGTGTTACAGTATATTTTGAGAAGAAGAAAAAAATGGATGATATAGAGAAAAAATTGGAACAAATGAGCGAAAAAATAGCAACCCTTGAAGAACAATTGCAATGGCAGGGAGAGTTGCTAGCAACTTTTATGGGTGGGAAGCAAAGAGATGAAACAACTCAGGAACAACCACCGCATGAACATCCTGCCCCACCCCCCACCAGCTTTGAGGCGAGCCATTCACCTAAAAAAAATGTCTTAGCCGTGGTAATCAATATTCTAATAACGGTTCCCATGAAATATGAATCAGACAAACACTGATAATTTATCTGTACTGATCTTCTACAGGGTGATAATGATTGTGATTTATATCTGTCAACACCCACCTATCACCTTGTAGCGAGGGCTACAGTGTTCAATATCCCAGATGCCACACTGCATAATAGACCACTTTCAAAAGATCATCTGAAAGTGACGATTACTGTATCTCATGAGCCAAATGAAATGCTACCTATTCCACTTGATGAAGATGATATTCATACGGTCGAAAAGGCTATTGGGACATTCATTGCATGACCGACACAACTTGTAAGAGTACATGCAGACAAAGAGGTATTTATTTCCTTTTATTTTCAAGCTAAACCCTTAACAATTAATGAAAAGAGTGTCTGAATCAATGATTGTTGTTATAGACGGAGAAAGGAAAGGGGGTGACTAACATCGGCTCGAAACCATCTAAATGATCGACCAATCGATCCCAAGGAGCTACTGAAAGCACAATAACACCACCTGTTCTCTTTCCACATTTACTAGCATTGAAGACTCATGTGGATACGAAGCTAAAAGATGGTAATAGTCATATAGTGATTTTCGAAGATAATATATACGGAGAGGAAAGTCAAGATTTCATTGCTGCTGAAAATGTAAATGAAATCCTTGAAAACGGTTGGTTAGGCGTCACTGTTGTAAATGTATATATGAGGTATGTTTCCATGAATTGATTTTCTAAAAGCTGATCTAATGTGAAAATTATGACTAAATGCATTTTATATTGTTGACAGACGCATTTATGAAAAACAGTTTAAGGGATTTTCCCATGAGCCAAGATTTGGACTGGTTAGTCCTCATATCACATCAACACACCAAACAAAAATAGAGTCATCAAAAAGGGATGCAATAGTGAACGGCTTGCTGAAAACATTTGAACGCAAGATTACAGATGACAGACTTTTCCTAATACCAACCATGCAGGGGTAATACTCTACGATTAAAGCATATCAATTATATTTTCACTTTTTTTATTACTTATTCCTTTTTGTGTTTTTAGGCAACATTGGTTTCTAATTGCGGTGAACTTGGATACTCCGAAGATTTATTTTCTGGATTCAAATCTAGGATATCCATCAAACCGACCATACATTATGGAGTTTGTGAATCTGTAAGACACTACATCTTAAGTTTTAGGTATAAACATCAAGTAATATAATTTTTATTATCTTTTACTAAGGATTCTGTTATGATAGGGATGTGTGTCAATATCGTCTAAAAAAAGGAATGAGGACAAGGGTTAAGCATAGGGAGGCGAGCAAGTACTACGTCTGGACAAATATCAGGGTATATATAATAAAATTTCACTATCCAAACACATCTCAACACAAGTTATTTATTCTCCTAATGATCAATTTTTTTGCAGTGTCCAAAACAAACAAACGATAATGATTGCGGTTATTATGTTTGTAAATTTATGAAAGAGATCGTTTTTCATCAGCAAACTAGCATCCCTAAAGAGGTATTTTCAAAAACAACTACTAGTTCGTTTAAGTTATTTATTAATTCTTTATTTTTTTATTTTGCAGTACTACTATGACTGCCGAAAAGCCTCATACTCACAAGACGATATAGATGTGTTCAGAAACGAGTGGGCCGCATACCTGATGACAGATTGTACACAAATACAATGAAGATCTGACTTGGGGACATGTACAATTGGTGGTCATTTTTGAGAGGGGTTAAGGGGATCAGAAGATGAAATATTGTTGTATGTAAATGTTCGTAGCAAAATTGTAATTGTTATTAAATAAAACATTCTTTCTCCAATGAGTCATTTTTCCATTTTAACAGATGATATGCACCGGCAACATGCAAGAATGTTGAACCACTAAAATGGTCGCTCTCTTGTTTAAAATGGACACCACTTTAATTGAAAACAACAACTGACCTACGGAAATCCGACCAGACGCATCTGGATTGCCTTCATCCTTTAGGAGAACGATCCACGGGTCCTTGGTGACGTGTACGAGTCAACTCCGCCTCAATCCGAGGCACGGTGTGACCGCTACCACCCAAAGGGTCGCTCTCTTGTTTAAAATGGACACCACTTTAATTGAAAACAACAACTGACCTACGGAAATCTGACCAGACGCATCCGGATTGCCTTCATCCTTTAGGAGAACGATCCACAGGTCCTTGGTGACATGTACGAGTCAACTCCGCCTCAATCCGAGGCACGGTGTGACCGCTACCACCCAAAGGGTCGCTCTCTTATTTAAAATGGACACCACTTTAATTGGAAACAACAACTGACCTACGGAAATCCGACCGGACGCATCCGGATTGCCTTCATTATTTAGGAGAACGATCCACAGGTCCTTGGTGACGTGTACGAGTCAACCCTGCCTCAATCCGAGGCACGGTGTGACCGCTACCACCCAAAGAGTCGCTCTCTTGTTTAAAATGGACACCACTTTAATTGGAAACAACAACTGACCTACGTAAATCTGACCAGACGCATCCGGATTACCTTCATCCTTTAGGAGAAGGATCCACGGGTCCTTGGTGACGTGTACGAGTCAACCCCGCCTCAATCCGAGGCACGGTGTGACCGCTACCACCCAAAGGGTCTCTCTCTTATTTAAAATGGACACCACTTTAATTGGAAACAACAACTGACCTACGTAAATCTGACCAGACGCATCCGGATTGCCTTCATCCTTTAGGAGAACGATCCACGGGTCCTTGGTGACGTGTACGAGTAACATGCAAGAATGATGGACCACATTTATTTGGCCTTTGGACAAAAAAACCAGTAAAATCTCCAAAATACCTTCATATCATGCATGAACCAGTAAAATCTCCAAAATACCTTCATATCACGCAGTTCTGAAAAGAGTCACTATTTAAAAGAAAGTCACAAATTTAGATACATCTCGAGATGGTCAGTTTAAAGACATTTTGAGGGACACTACTAAAGACATTCTCAGATATTCACACATTCCCCACTTTTAGATCGTTGTATACTACAATGATCTTCCAAACAAGATATGCATTAGAACGCTCATGATACATAGAGCAATTCACTGGCCACCTTCGAGAATGATCTGAAGCACAAACCATGACAACATTATGTTTTTCCTTGAAAATTCTCTTGGAGAACTGTAATGGCAACTCACTCTTATGATTTTGCGTCTCTACTTGTCTCTTCATGTGTGCAGCTATTGCCATTCCACTTCGCTAAGAGAATTTTCAAGGAAAAACATAATGCTGTCATGGTTTGGGATTCAGATCATTCTCAAAGGTGGGAAGTGAATTAATCTATGTATCATGAGCGTTCTAATGCATATCTTGGTTTTCCTTAAGTTTCAGCAGAATCCGAATGCGTTTGGTCGGTTTGCCGTATGTCAGTTCTTGATTTCACTTAAAATTAAGTCCATTTTTAACAAAACATAGACACTGTGAGTGGTGTCGGCCACATTGGGCCTCGGATTGATGTGGGGTTGACTCGTACACGTCACACATGAGTCATGGATCGTTGTGTAAAAGTATCAACACAATCATAAGCCGTTAGATCGGTTTGGCGTGTGTACGTAAAATATTGTCCATTTTAAACTAAATACATACACTTGGAGTGATACCGGTCACACCGCGTCTCGGATTGAGGCGGGGTTGAGTCGTACACGTCACATATAACCCATGAATCGTTGTCCTAAAGTGTCAACACAATCCGAAGGCGTTTGGTCGGTTTCCCGTATGTCAGTTGTTGATTTCTCACTTAAAAATAAGTCCATTTTGAACAAAACAGAGGCACTTGGAGTTGTGTCAGCCACAACAGGCCTCAGATTGAGGCGGGGTTGACTCGTACACGTCACATTTGAAGGTGAGTATGCATACACGATAGTTGACCTTCTTAGTGAAGGGTTTCTGGAAGAGTATAAAAGACATGAAGCAATGAAGATCATTAGAGTGTTGGAGAAAATGTGGTTGCTACAAACAATGTGGAAATCGGCTTGTGCAAAGCGACCTAAGTTACAACTTGCAGGTATTGTACTCTATTTTTTTCTGGAAGGTTTCAGTTTAAATGCATTTTGGAATGATCATTGCTAGCCACTGTCTTTTAGGTTTTTTTGACAGCCGAGGGGAAAGGGTGGGGTCTGCAGACATTGGAGGATATGTCGAAGGGTGATTTTGTGTGTGAATATGTTGGAGAAATGTTAACTCCCGCAGTTCTGAAAAGAGTCACTTTTTAAAATAAAGTCACGAGTTTAGATACATCTCAAGATGGTCAGTTTAAAGACATTTTGAGGGACACTACTAAAGACATGCTCAGATATGCACACATCCCCCACTTTTAGATCGTTGTCTACTACAATGATCTTTCAACCAAGATATCCATTAGAACGCTCATGATACATAGAGAAATTCACTGCCCAACTTTGAGAATGATCTGAAGCCCAAACAATGACAGCATTATGTTTTTCCTTGAAAATTCTCTTGGCGAACTGGAATGGCAGTAGCTGCACACATGAAGTGACAAGTAGAGACGCAAAATCACAAGAGTGAGTTGCCATTCCAGTTCGCCAAGAGAATTTTCAAGGAAAAACATAATGCTGTCATGGTTTGTGCTTCAGATCATTCTCGAAGGTGGCCAGTGAATTTCTCTATGTATCATGAGCGTTCTAATGCATATCTTGTTTGGAAGATCATTGTAGTAGACAACGATCTAAAAGTGGGGGATGTGTGCATATCTGAGCATGTCTTTAGTAGTGTCCCTCAAAATGTCTTTAAACTGACCATCTTGAGATGTATCTAAACTTGTGACTTTCTTTTAAATAGTGACTCTTTTCAGAACTGCGGGAGTTAACATTTCTCCAACATATTCACACACAAAATCACCCTTCGACATATCCTACAATGTCTTCAGACCCCACCCTTTCCCCTCGGCTGTCAAAAAAACCTAAAAGACAATGGCTAGCAATGATCATTACAAAATGCATTTAAACTGAAAACTTACAGAAAAAATAGAGTACAATACCTGCAAGTTGTAACTTAGGTCGCTTTGCACAAGCCGATTTCAACATTGTTTGTAGCAACCACATTTGCTCCAACACTCTAATGATCTTCATTGCTTCATGTCTTTTATACTCTTCCAGAAACCCTTCACTAAGAAGGTCAACTATCGTGTATGCATACTCACCTTCAAATGTGACGTGTACGAGTCAACCCCGCCTCAATCTGAGGCCTGTTGTGGCTGACACAACTCCAAGTGCCTCTGTTTTGTTCAAAATGGACTTATTTTTAAGTGAGAAATCAACAACTGACATACGGGAAACCGACCAAACGCCTTCGGATTGTGTTGACACTTTAGGACAACGATTCATGGGTTATATGTGACGTGTACGACTCAACCCCGCCTCAATCCGAGACGCGGTGTGACCGGTATCACTCCAAGTGTATGTATTTAGTTTAAAATGGACAATATTTTACGTACATACGCCAAACTGATCTAACGGCTTCTGATTGCATTGATACTTTTTCACAATGATCAATGACTCATGTGTGACGTGTACGATTCAACACCGCATCAATCCGAGGCCCGGTGTGGCCGACACCACTCACAGTGTCACTGTTTTGTTAAAAATGGACTTAATTTTAAGTGAAATCAACAACTGACATACGGAAAACCGAACAAACACATTGGGATTCTATTGAAACTTAAGGACAACTATCCATGGGTCAAATGTGACATGTAAGATTCAACCCTGCCTCAATCAGAGGCGCGGTGTGACCGGTATCACTCCAAGTGTATGTATTTAGTTTAAAATGGACAATATTTTACGTACATACGCCAAACCGATCTAACGGCTTCTGATTGCATTGATACTTTTTCACAACAATCAATGACTCATGTGTGACGTGTACGATTCAACACCGCATCAATCTGAGGCCCGGTGTGGCCGACACCACTCACAGTGTCACTGTTTTGTTAAAAATGGACTTAATTTTAAGTGAAATCAACAACTGACATACGACAAACCGACCAAACGCATTGTAATTCTATTGAAACTTAAGGACAATGATCCATGGGTCAAATGTGACGTGTACGAGTCAACTCCGATTCAATCAGAGGCGCGGTGTGACCGGTATCACTCCAAGTGTATGTATTTAGTTTAAAATGGACAATATTTTACGTACATACGCCAAACTGATCTAACGGCTTCTGATTGCGTTGATACTTTTTCAAAACGATAAATGACTCATGTGTGACGTGTAAGATTCAACACCGCATCAATCCGAGGCCCGGTGTGGCCGACACCACTCACAGTGCCTCTCTTTTGTTCAAAACAGACTTATTTTTAAGTGAAATCAACAACTGACATGCGGCAAACCGACCAAACGCATTTGGATTCTGTTGAAACTTAAGGGAAATGATCCATGGGTCAAATTTGACGTGTAAGAGTCAACCCCAACTCAATCCGAGGCCCGGTGTGGCCGACACCACTCAAAGTACCTCTATTTTGTTCAAAATGGATTTATTTTTAAGTGAAATCAACAACTGACATACGGGAAACCGACCAAACGCCTTAGGATTGTGTTAACACTTTATTACAATGATCCATGGGTCATATGTGACGTGTACGAGTCAAACCTGCTTCAATACGAGACGTGGTGTGGCTGGTATCACTCCAAGTGTATGTATTTTGTTTAAAATGGACAATATTTTACATACATACACCAAACCAACCAAACACATCCGGTTTCTATTGAAACTTAAGGACAAAGATCCATGAGTCAAATGTGACGTGTACGAGTCAACCCCGCCTCAATCCGAGGCCCGGTGTGGCCGACACCACTCAAAGTGCCTCTGTTTTTGTTAAAAATGGACTTAATTTTAAGTGAAATCAACAACTAACATACGACAAACCAACCAAACGCATTCGGATTCTGTTGAAACTTTAGAACAACGATACATGGGTCAAATGTGACATGTACAAGTCAACCCCGCCTCAATCCGAGGCCCGGTGTGGCCGACACCACTGAAAGTGCCTCTGTTTTTGTTAAAAATGGACTTAATTTTAAGTGAGAAATCAACAAATGACATACGGGAAACTGACCAAACGCATTCGGATTCTATTGAAACTTAAGGACAATGATCCATGGGTCAAATTTGATGTGTATGAGTCAACCCCGACTCAATCCGAGGCCCGGTGTGGTCGACACCACTCAAAGTGCCTCTGTTTTGTTCAAAATGGACTTATTTTTAAGTGAAATCAACAACTGAGATATCCACCTCACATGTAGTGTAGACCCTCCCCCAAGACTTGGCATGAATTTTTGAGATACACAAACATGGGGTGGATTACATGGCTTTCCTACATGGAATATATCCCACTACACGTCTTTAATGAGCCAGCTACGCAGTTTATCCCTTGTACAGATACACAAGAAGAATCACACGAGATCGACGTCATGTACTAACATAGGGCAAGGGTGCATAAGAGGAAACAAGATAAAAGGGTAACACGTATATGTTTTTTAACATGCCATGTAATTTCCTATTGATATGACATGTATATTCACACAGGCAGCTGAACATTGGAGTTACCCAGGGTAAAGCGACAAGGCATGTGACCCTTTAAATGACACATAATTTTATGTACCATGATTGATCTCTTTGAACACTATATCAAGGACATATTTCATTAGGGTTGGCTCCCATGATCCTTGATAGGATGGTTTTGGTATCTTTTCCGACTTACGGTAGTACGATCGCTTCAGCAGGACGTCCTAGACATAGTTGGAGTCTCTCTGAAAGTCCTAGAGTGAGATCATATTGTTGTACCTCTCGTATCCCCTCGTGGTTTAATTTTCATGATCACAATCACTTTCATGTTTGTCTAACTTTGTTTTTAAGTGTTGTGGATGATAGGCAAAAGATTTCCAAAGGATTGACCCAAGAAAGTTGGCAAAATGGACTGAAATTCAGTCCACCGGCCAACCGGTGTGATAGCACCGGCCAGCCGGTGGAACTGGCAGAGGCATTGCCCACTGCCAGGTTCCACCGGTCGACCGGTGGCTCTGTCACCGGTCGACCTGTGGCACCCAGCCCAAATAGTGTTTGCTACTGTCTTTCCACCGGCCAGCCGGTGGCTCCTCACCGGTCGACCGGTAGAGCCTGGATCAAGACTCTTCTTCTCTCCACATTCCAAGGCACCGGCCAGCCGGTGGGACTGTACCGGCCAGCCGGTGGAGCCAGTCAAACTAGCCGTTGCAGTTTGACCAGGCTGGCCCACTTGGCTCCCAACGGCTCTTTTAGCCTCTCCAACGGCTCCGAAGCCTCCCCAAGGGTTCCATGCCTATAAATAAAGGCCAAGGAAGCCCTGGACATCTACCGGAACTATACGGAAGCCCACGGACACGTTGTTCATCATTTGGCGTACCTCCGGCGACTTCCTTCAAAGGAACCTCAATAGCTCCAACAACTTCCACATCCAAGGAGCTCCACTCAAGAAGCTTGGGAGTGCACGTCTTCAACTCCATTCAACCTTTGGCGCCCAAGTCTTCCCAATCACGGTTTTTCTTGTATATTTTATTTTGAGCTTAAAATTGGGTTTGTGCTTACAAACCCCAAACTTTTCTCATCCCCTCTTTCTTTGGGTTCTCACACCACCACTAAGGCTTGAAGAAACCTCTTCACACCTTAGTGGTGGTGTGAGAACCCAAAGAAAGAGGGGATGAGAAAAGTTTGGGGTTTGTAAGCACAAACCCAATTTTAAGCTCAAAATAAAATATACAAGAAAAACCGTGATTGGGAAGACTTGGGCGCCAAAGGTTGAATGGAGTTGAAGACATGCACTCCCAAGCTTCTTGAGTGGAGCTCCTTGGATGTGGAAGTTGTTGGAGCTATTGAGGTTCCTTTGAAGGAAGTCGCCGGAGGTACGCCAAATGATGAACAACGTGTCCGTGGGCTTCCGTATAGTTCCGGTAGATGTCCAGGGCTTCCTTGGCCTTTATTTACCAAACCGCTCCCAGTTGACCGTTTTGATTTTATTAAAGGGGAGTTAGGAATGATTCGTCAATGAGCACTAATAAATATTTGAATTTTTTTGGCTTGCCTATATTTTATTTTTATTTGAAAATTTTTTTTTTTAATTCTGTTTTTCTTTATATTTTTTATGACTTTTAGCACCACCGGTCAACCGGTGGTACACCACCGGTAAACCGGTGGTGTCGGGTTTTGCTTTTTGGGCCGACCCGAGGAAGGGTTAAAATCAATTTTAAAACCCTTCCTCCCTCATTTCTCTCCTCTCTCTCGGGCAGCTCCTCCCAAAACCGAAGCTCCTCCTAACCCTAGCCTCCCTTCTTGCTTTTTGACCTCTCAAAACTCCTCTATTCTCTCAATCTCTCTCTTTTTAGCTCCTTTTGCCATCATGGGACCTCGATCTTCACGCAAAGGCAAGGGAATCGCTCAAGAAGCTCCTCCTCCTCCTTCCATCCCTCAACTCCCGGACATTTGGCATGACAAAGTCATTTTGCCGGGTAGAATTATTGATTATTCTTGGCTGTCTACTGCTCGTCTTGAGCTTTTCTCGATTATTGAGTATCAACATTGGCATTCTTTCTTTGAACCTCCTGAGAAGGATGTCATTTATCCTCTTCTAGTCAAAGAGTTCTATGCTCATTTGACGTGGTCCGTTTCTGATGACATTGATACCATCACCTCCGACCCAACATTTGGTATCAGAGGGAACTTTGAATAAAATCCCTAACCCGGTTTCAAATTTAAGATCCATTTAGATGGCATCAACTTCTTTCGCCCCCGAGGGCTACTCATTGGGTCGGGCTCCATTTTTTGATGGGACCGACTATAATTATTGGAAAACCCGCATGACCACCTTTTTGAGAAGTATAGGATATCCCATTTTTAAAATAGTCATGCAAGGTTACACTCTCTCTTCCCCCGACGAATCCAAATGGACCCCCGCCGATATTAAAAATTTTGAGCTTGATGGCAAAGCCATGAATGCTCTTCATTGCGGGTTAGATAGAAATGAGTTCAATCGAGTGTCTACATGCACCTCCGCACATGAAATCTGGAAACTTTTGGATGTTACCCATGAGGGGACCAACAAAGTAAAGGATACTCGATTGGACATGTACCGTCAGGACTTTGAATCTTTTTCCATGCACCCAAATGAATCTATTTCTGAAATGTTTACTAGATTTACTGACGTGTGCAATGGTAGAAAATCTCTTGGAGATGACATTTCTGCAGAAACTATGGTGAAAAAGATCCTATGGGTCCTTCCGAGCTCATGGGCACCTAAAGTGACGGCGATCCAAGAAGCTAAGGACGTCAAAAATATGCCGGTAGAGGAGCTCATCGGATCCCTAATGACATATGAGATCACGATGAGGAGGCAAGCTCAAAAGGAGGGCACACCAATCAAGACCCCAAAGAACATCGCCCTCAAGGTACAAAAAGAAGTAAGCTCCTCCTCATCCTCATCTTCCTCATCTCCTTCATCTTCAAGCGGCGACTCGGAAATGGAGAATCTCGCCCGCCAAATGCACAAGTTTATGAAGAAGCACAAAAAGAAGAAATCCCGCAAGCATCGAAAGCAAGAACCCACCGCAAAAGTCGAGCCCAAGGTGAAATGCTACGGGTGCGGCGAAAAGGGCCATTACAAGCCCGATTGCCCACTCAACAAGAAACGGGCTAAGGAAAAAGGAAAGAAAAAGGTCCTCAAGGCCACATGGAGTGACACCTCATCATCCTCTTCCTCCTCCTCATCAAGCGACAACGGTAACAAATGCCTAATGGCATTCCATGAGGTAACTTCTTCCGATTCCTCATCCTCTTGTTCTTCAAATTCAAATTCTTTCAATCATATGTCTTATGAGGATCTCCAATATGCAAGAGATCAATTGGAAAATGGTTTTCATGAACTCTCTTCAAAATTCGTTGCTTTAAAAAAGAATTTCAAAAAACTCTCTTCCGAAAAAGAACAACTTCTTAAAGAGAAGGAAGAGTTGACCCTTAAAATCCAAAATTTCCCAAATGTTGATTCTTTGGAATCAACCATCAAGGACCTTAGAGAAACCCTAGCTAAGTTCACCCAAGGGGAACAAAATTTGAACAATTTGCTTGGTTCCCAACGAATTTCTAGAACCACCAATGGACTTGGCTACACCAATATAGCTTCCTCCTCCCATGCACCCACTGTTTTTGTTAGGGGGAGCTCTAGCTTTAAATTTTGTAATTATTGTAAGAAGCCCGGGCACCTTATTTATGAATGTAATTGCAAAAATGCCCGGTACGGCCAACCCAAGTCTATTTTTTATTCCGATGAATTCTATAGGAGAAGACCCGCCATGAGACAAGTATGGATTGAAAAATCCCTTCTAGCGAGTCTCTCCGGGCCTAAAATTGTTTCTTTTCAAAATCCCTCTCCCCGGTGATTTATTGTTTTTATTTAGGGGGAGTTAGGATCGTATAAGCCCTTTTGATTTCAAATTCAAATTTTTTTTTTCAAACTTTCAATTTCAACTTTTGGTTTCAAATTTCAAATTTCAAAATTCAATTGGTTTTTGATTCAACACTGTCAATTCAAACTGTTATTCAAATTCTCATTTCAATTTCAAAAATTTCAATTGATTTAAAATCTCTTCTTGTTTTTCAAAGTTTTTCCCTCAATCAAGTTTTATGCCCCACGCTATTTTGATAATCACAAAGGGGGAGAAATTTCTTGATTGATTGGGGGAGAATCCTTTTCATCTTGTTTAGCATTTCCTTTCAATTTTAGTTTTTTTACTTTAATTGTTTTGGTGATTGTGATCATCAAAATAGGGGGAGATTGTTGTACCTCTCGTATCCCCTCGTGGTTTAATTTTCATGATCACAATCACTTTCATGTTTGTCTAACTTTGTTTTTAAGTGTTGTGGATGATAGGCAAAAGATTTCCAAAGGATTGACCCAAGAAAGTTGGCAAAATGGACTGAAATTCAGTCCACCGGCCAACCGGTGTGATAGCACCGGCCAGCCGGTGGAACTGGCAGAGGCATTGCCCACTGCCAGGTTCCACCGGTCGACCGGTGGCTCTGTCACCGGTCGACCTGTGGCACCCAGCCCAAATAGTGTTTGCTACTGTCTTTCCACCGGCCAGCCGGTGGCTCCTCACCGGTCGACCGGTAGAGCCTGGATCAAGACTCTTCTTCTCTCCACATTCCAAGGCACCGGCCAGCCGGTGGGACTGTACCGGCCAGCCGGTGGAGCCAGTCAAACTAGCCGTTGCAGTTTGACCAGGCTGGCCCACTTGGCTCCCAACGGCTCTTTTAGCCTCTCCAACGGCTCCGAAGCCTCCCCAAGGGTTCCATGCCTATAAATAAAGGCCAAGGAAGCCCTGGACATCTACCGGAACTATACGGAAGCCCACGGACACGTTGTTCATCATTTGGCGTACCTCCGGCGACTTCCTTCAAAGGAACCTCAATAGCTCCAACAACTTCCACATCCAAGGAGCTCCACTCAAGAAGCTTGGGAGTGCACATCTTCAACTCCATTCAACCTTTGGCGCCCAAGTCTTCCCAATCACGGTTTTTCTTGTATATTTTATTTTGAGCTTAAAATTGGGTTTGTGCTTACAAACCCCAAACTTTTCTCATCCCCTCTTTCTTTGGGTTCTCACACCACCACTAAGGTGTGAAGAGGTTTCTTCAAGCCTTTCCTTTTAAAAGGCTTGTGTTTCGGTGAGCTAGCCTTCACCCGTTAAAAAGGCTAGTGGGTTCTTGCTAAACCATCAAAAGCAAGTGGGTTCTTGCTAAACCACAAAAGCAAGCTGTAATAGGTCCTAGTGCTACCTCAAAGCCTAGTGGGTTTCTTGCTAAAACCATTGAAAAGCAAGCGGTAGGAATCTCTCAACGGTTGAGTTGGGAGCGGAGACGTAGGCCGGGTTTTTGGCCGAACTCCGTTATCAATTTCTTGTGTCTTGCCTCTTTATTTCCGCTGCATTATTTACTTTGATTTTTAATTTGTTAATCAATTTTTTAAAAGGCAATTCACCCCCCTCTTGCCATCATTCCCTCCTTGGGGTGTTCTTCCGACCCAACACATATATCTATTTTTGAGGTCCAGGTAGAGTCATGTATCAACACAACCAATCCTACCAGACATCGATCCTATATATAGAATGTTAATCTTGATGTCTCATTACAGTCCCCCAATTTATGATATGTTACCTTTTTTGTATTAATATACATAATTACTAAGGGTGATGGTTGGGAGAGTTAGGATATCCTTTTTATGTATTGCAGAATGATTCAAGGAGCACGGGCTCTGCACGATTTGTCAAAACCAAGTGGAAATCCAAGGAGAAACAATGCATAGTGGAATGTTCTAGTATTTATCTTCTGAGTTGTGTAGGAATATTTTGTGATACTATGTAATGAGGTAGTTTTGGTTTCTGGGTAGATGGTATCTAACTCATGGTAAGAACACTGTTTGGTTGGGTTGTGATCGGTTGATGACATGCTTGTGGTTGATATACTGGTTTTTGTGCAGGTCTGTGGTTGATATACTGGTTTTTGTGCAGGTCTGCTCGGCTGGCTGTACTAGTGCAGGTTTTTTATTAGCAGCAGGCAGGGATTTAACAACGCTTTTTTAGCGCTGTTAAAGGCGACATTTAACAGCGCTAAAAAAGCGCTGTTAAAGGAGATATTTAACAGCGCTAAAAAAGCGCTGTTAAAGGCAACATATAACAGCACTTTTTAGCGCTGTTAAAGGTATCCTTTAACAGCGCTTTTTTAGCGCCATTAAAGGTGACATTTAACAGCGCTTTTTTAGCGCTGTTAAAGGTGACATTTAACAGCGCTAAAAAAGCACTGTTAAAGGTGACATTTAACAGCGCTAAAAAATCACTGTTAAAGGACCCCCCCCCCTTTATCAGCGCTGAGCTTTACAACGCTTTTCTAGAGCTGTTAAAGCCCGATTTTAGCGTTGTTATTGCCCGTTTTTTTAGTAGTGTAGAAATTTTAAAAAAAAAATCCAGTTTCGCTTTCCAAAAAATAGAAAAATAGTGCAAACGTAAAAAAAAAATCAGGTCCAAACTACAAAAACACCAGAAATATCAATTATCCTGAAAACCAATAAATGAGAAACATACTTCCTCACATATCCAACGATCCAAACAGCTTCAATCCATTCCAATCTTCTATCTTAATAAACATACAATAAGATACAAAAAGAAACAACTAAACAAAACAAATACAAATTGGTCATGTTTATTCAGTTTATATATAGAATAATCAAAACATTTTATATTTTATTACTTACAGAATTGAGTCAAAAGCTAACATCAAATATCCTTTTACATCACTTATTGTTAAACAATGACTTTTAAAAGTAAATCAAGTTACTGTATACCGATCAATCTGAGAAATTCAGGTATCCGATCTACGTACCGATGCTTCCTGCAAATTATAAATGACTTAAATATCGTTGTCCTAAGATTTCATGTCAATAGGTGCTCGTTTGGTTGGTTTTGACCCATACACACATGATTTGCTCATTATTACAACAATGATAATAATTGTGAAAATGAAGTTTGAATTGTACCGATCAATCCGTGCATCAGATTGACGCGCAATTGATTTCAATAGACCATAAATGATTTGAGGAATGTTTTCCTACCTTTGCACGTCAATTAGAAGTCGTTTTCTCATTTTGACTCCTTCACTGGAGACGTGTCATTTTAATAACACTAAGTAACATTACTTATTGTTTTTAATCATACCGAGCGACACAAGCATCTGATTGATGCGGCGTTGATTCCTACATATCCAAAATGTCCCAATGATTGTTCTCTCACGATTTCATGACAACCCAAGTGCATTAGGTTGGTATTGACATCTTTTACGTGATTTATCAGTTAACTCCTAATTTGAGGGGAAAACACAACTTTTGATCATACCGAGCAATTCGGGTATCCAATCCACGCACCGATTCTTCCATCAGAATATAAATGTCTTAAATATCGCTGTCCTAAGATTTCATGTTAATCAGTGCTCGTTTGGTTGGTTTTGACCTCTACACACATGATTTTCTCATTATTACAACAATGATAATAGATGTGAAAATGAATTTTTAATTATACCGATCAATCCGTGCATCAGATTGACGCGCGGTTGAATTCAATAGACCACAAATGCTTTGAGGAATGTTCTCCTACCTTTGCACGTCAATTAGAAGTCGTTTTCACATTCTGACCCCTTCACGGGAGATGTGTCATTTTAATAACACTAAGCAACGTTACTTATTGTTTTTAATCATACCGAGCGACATGAGCATCTAATTGATGCAGTGTTGATTCCAACATATCCAAAATGTCTCGATGACTGTTCTCCCATTATTTCATGACAACCCAAGCACATTAGGTCGGTATTGACATCTTTTATGTGATTTATCAGTTAACTCCAAATCTGAGGGGCAAACGCCACTTTTGATCATACCGAGTAATTCAGGTATCCGATCCACGTACTGATTCTTCCTGCAAAATATAAATGTCTTAAATATCGTTGTCCTAAGATTTCATGTTAATCAGTGCTCGTTTGGTTGGTTTTGACCCCTACACACATGATTTTCTCATTATTACAACAATGATAATAGATGTGAAAATGAACTTTTAATTGTACCGATCAATCCGCGCATCGAATTGACGTGTGATTGATTTCAATAGATCAAAAATGCTTTGAGGAATGTTCTCCTACCTATGCATGCCAATTAGAAGTCGTTTTCTCTTTTTGATTGGATTCAACCATTGGTGGTTGCTCTAAGGCCTTTAGAAGTAGGGTAAGGAGTTAATAATTCATGAATGAAAGGTTACAAGAATAAGAATTCACTTGAGATAGACCAATATCAGTATCTATTGGAGGGAATTTTACCAGAGTTTATGTCAACTTAATAGTAGACACTATCTAATATTGGAGCATGTACATGGTTAGATATATGGCCCAGAAGGCAACCAATGGAACAAATTAGTTCATTTCAAGAATAACCTTCCATCCCCAATTGTTAAATGATCCTTCCACATCCATTTCCTAGTAATTCACATCTGTTCATTGATATTCCCTTGCTGGGAATGCCCCCCACTCCCCTTGCAGTTGCCCCTCCCCCTGGATAATGCCCCCCTCCCCCTACTGTTGCCCCTACACATCCCCCCCTCCCCCCCGAATCCCCCCCGCAGCCCCCACCTCCACCCTGCACACCCCCACCCCCCATGAATCCCCCACCCCCCCGGGACAACCCCTCCTCCCCACCTAAATCCCCCAACCCCCCCTACAGCCCCACCTCCACCTTGCACAACCCCCACACTCCCCCCTGGACAGCCCCACACCCCACCTGATCACATAACATCAATTGACATTTACAATAGGATATGAAGAAAAAATACATTATAATGGAATTAGAAGAAGAAGAATAAGAAAAAGAATAAATGGACGGGAGAGGAAGGATATGAGGAAGAAGTATCTCTCTTGTAAAGACCACTTCTGTAGGGGCCTGTTGAGACCTCCCAAAGACCATCACATGTAGCAGGTACCGAGATAGGCTAAATTCAAAATGAAATAATTCATTTCCAACCTACTGGACTCCCTTATTTAATTGCAACAACCAACTTACAAACAACCACAACAAACACAAAAACTAATACAAAGTAAATTAACACACTTCCCCCACCTTTTAACAATTTCCCCACATGCCTAACATACATGGGAAACCCACAAACCTAACATTTCTCTCCACCCCACCCATCAAAACCTACCTTTTCCCAAAGGTTGACTTCCAAAAATACTCAAAAACTTTAGCACTAGAATGAAAACCTACTCCCCCCTTTGAAGACAACGACTTTCTTGGGAATACATGGGAAAAAAATGGGAAATCGATATATGTGGATAAAGTTTCCAATATAATTCCAAAGAAAATGATGTTATCTATGATCTTCAACTATTCCTGGAGGATATTTCCATATATATATATAAATTCATTACATTTACTATGAGTAATAAACTCCAAACCTACAGGTAATCCACTCATCTTTGGCTTCCCAGAAACAATAGGACCCTTGCTGTTGCCATTCCCCAGTATCCTAATAGCCAAAAGATATTCATCTAATTCTAACCTAGATTATGAAATAAGGACTTGCATCACTCGAGTATACTTGGGATGCTTTGACACCTCACCAGGCCTTGATATATACACAACATCAACTTTACCACCTGTGTCATGGGATCACTCACCGCTTTCACCTCACCACAAACTTTTAGAAACTGAGATACCTTCACTAAAAAATCCTTCTCCTCTCTAAATTATTCACAACTAATGCTAGGATTGGTGAAGTGATTTCCCTCATTTCCATGAAAAACTTTTGAAACTAGTGGAAATTCCCTAGAAATAGGTTTTGATTGAAAATAAGGAACACGTTGAGTCTCTAGAACTACTTCACCTGTTCTTGTCATATATCCTCCAGTGTAGTAGGACCGCACACCAACATCTCATTCCCACTCCACCCATTTGGGTTCCAAGAAAGTTATTTATTCCCATTCAGTAGGATTCTATATTGTTATTCTCTCAATAACCAGTGCATGATATACTAATCCATAAAATTATTTAACCTCATTGGGAACATTAGGTTCTTCTCTTAAATTATATTCTTCAAAAAAATTAGAAACACATGGGATATTATCCTCCTCTATAGTAAACTTTGCAATACTAGTATTAGGAAGAATGAATTCTTTTTCATGGCCACAATAAGAGGTGAAATGTCACTCTACGCTCCTTGGAAATCTAATGTTGCCATCATTGACCTTGCTACTACTCCAGTAAAAATATTCAAAGATAAACTAGGAACAATTTGTTCATCCACATCACCTACATGTTACTTACATAAAATATCATCCTAAAATGTAGAAAATTAAATATCTATTTTTGACTATTCCTATTGAAATTTCCTTAACTCACATAGTACTCATCGGAGACCGGAGATCACTTTTTCCAGAGTCGAAGGTTTCTCCTATATTTTATTTCATCGTCTTATACTTTCTCCCCATAATCCTGAAAAAATTTCTTGAATTTTTTTCTAGTAATATTGTTAATGTTTTCTATTATTGTTTAGTCCCCCCAACACTCCCCCCTGGATAGCCCCCCCACCTCACAATATCTTGACTGCATCACATTTGAATCTGTTATATGAATTTTGAAACAACAATGATTCATGGTCACTTATGAGTCTCATGATCACTTGATATATCTATAATCACTCAAATCACATAACCATTTGAAGGTCAAATAAATCTCATAAAACTAAATTAATCAGGTAATAACCCCCGAGACATGAGAAGCACATGATGAATAACTGATTATTATCCCAAGTTTTCTCATCAGCTTAATTTTATTTATAGTTGGTTTTGAAAACAAAATGAGACAGTAAATTTGAACGAGAAACTAGAAAAATAAAAGAAACACACCTCTTGAATATGATGCGTCATGCAGGGCCATGGCTGCTGCCTCCATCTGGTGTGGAAGAGGCCGACAAAAAATAAAAATTATGAAGAGTTTACTAAAAAAAATAATAGAAAATAAATAAATAAATTTAGTATAAACTTGTGTCGTATGATCCCCTTCACCATCACCTAGACGAACATATTCCCGTAATGTTCTAAGCTCAGCAATCAGTTGTGCATTTACCTCCTCAGAAGCATGAAACTGTGCCTCAAAATCTGTCAGTTGATGTGTCATCCCAACAACAATAGGAACCATAACCTAAGCGTGTGAAACTAAAAAAATGAGGAATCCCCATTCCATAGATCAAACTATATCCATTCCCGTCACGACCAATAATGTGATGGAATATCTCATCCCTTCACATAGCAAGCTGTCGCTAGTCCTCTGGCAGCTATGCTAACTCAGCTTCAAATTGAGACTGTGTAATATATATATATATATATATATATGTTTATATACAGATGCATGTAAGTATTGGTAATGAGTACAAGAAATTACTATAAGAGATGCAACATTTGGATCATTTCGATCACGAGTCCTCATCCACACCGACATTTTATCAATCAATGCACCTTGCTCCTATAACTGTATACCAATAAAATATAAAAATATAACACAAGACAATATTAAATAATAAATTAAAAAATGAATAATAAATACATCATGTTGGATATGAGACATGTGGTGAGTCCTGATCCTGTGAGGTGGTCCCTGCAATGCTCGATTCTCGGAATGACGCGCTGACACCTCCTACATTCAATTAATTCAAATTTCAAACAAATAAAATGTCACACATTCTTTAAAATATATATACCAAAATAAATAGAATAACCGCAACGGCCTCAGTAGACCAACACTACTAAAAAATAGGCATATAGCGACCGCCATTGGCGGTCGCTATAGGCCTCTAGACACCGCACAGCGACCGCCAATGGCGGTCGTTTTAGGCCCGATGTTGTAGGCCTACAACGACTGCCAAAGGTGGTCGCTGAAGCTGGCCGAAATGCCGGCCTACAGCGACCGCTGACAGTCGCTGAAGCCGGCCGAAATGTCAGCCTACAGCTGTCATGATCCGACCCTACCCGGGCTCGAGCCGCAACTACCCCAAGCCCGCCTCCATAGGCCAGGGGCTGGCGACAAGCGCCGAAGGCTAAACAACTCGGGGATGCCTTTTCCTAAGTACTTGTACACACACACGGAGCCCACTCAATGCAGAAGTGCAGAGTAAAAAGAAAAGCAAAGTACCAACTGCTATAAATAAACCAAAAATGTGCATCGACCTCTAAACAGTACAAAGTAAAAGCTGAAGGTAAACTGAAAAGAAAAAGGGAAAAACATGCACCCAACCAGAAAAGTGCCACAACCCGACAACAGGTAAACAAAAGTAAAATAGCTGGGAGAGTCCCACACCTGGAACCCGACTACGACCACCGCACGTGGTCCAAGATCCCAAAATCCTAAGATCCGCTGAAGTCATGACCAACCTGTCTGTCGTCTGCAAGGGCACACCAAGTGCGGGAAAAGCCCAAGCAGGGGTGAGTATAAAAATACTCAGTAGGATGCCCCAAAGGATCGAGGGAGAAACAAAGGAGTTACTGAAGAGATGATTAGTAGATCGAACAGGGAAAAGTAAAGGAGTACAACTGAGAGTGCAGTAAAGAGTACAGTAGAGTATCTGCTCAACCCAACAAGAGAAATGAAGTAGACTTGTCCAAACACAAGGAGCTAGAAACGGTGAGAATATGAAACTTCTTGTCGAGTCTTCGCTACCTATAGTAGGAGAGTAGACTCATCCAACCACGATAAGCTAGACATGGAAAGCACATGACATACCCCGTGCGTCTTCGCCTCTCTTGGAATGAGAGTAACCAAACCCAAGGAGTGGGTACTGAAACAAGGTATATACATATCAATATGCTCAAACAAGAAATCCGAACAAGATCACAAGGGGATCTCCATCCCGTAGATCATCCCAAGAAAGTGAGTAGCCAACAGTCACAGAAGTAAACACCATCGATGCCCAGTATCCGTACGTCTGTCCCGAAATGCAAGTCAAGGGGCTCAAATCACCGCACCTTGACACTATCCGCTTTGGGCGGCACTGACTCGCATGCACAGTTTTAGGTCATGTCTCAAGGACGCGTCTTGGTGGGGAAAGCGCACCTCATACCTGAGAGTTCTGGGGGAGTGTCAAGCCACACCTCTTCACTATCACACAGTCGAGAGGTCTTCTCAAAGTCGACGGGTTCCCACTGCCCAGCCCCGTGAAAGGGTAATCTGTTGGAGGGAGACCCAGATCTACTCTGGCCATCCCTGCTGGATGGTACACCACTAGCCATCCCTGCTGGATGGTACCTCACTGGCCATCCCTGCTGGATGGTACCTCACTGGTAACCGAAACACGTAGTGGGAAACACGTCACGATAGATCGCGGAAGGAAGATATGTTCTCTATACACAACTAGGGAGTCTGTGCCCAGGGCTCACTGGGGGCTCCATACCCTACTGGAAACAACCTCCTGGGTAGAGGATCAAGGCCTGCGTAATGTGTTGGTTACCCCTATACCCAAATAAATCTACCAGGGTACACGAAGGGATGTGAGGATCTCCCCAGGCCTCTCAGGGTGATCATGCTCCAATCCGTTGAGTCACTGTTGAAGCAGACCGAGACAACTCACTCCAGAAAGTGGGAAAACACCCACACTGTACGAACGAATGTAGTCGTAAACGATGCCGCAGTCCGATGAAAGGGACGTGATACTGAAAACCCCTCAGCTTAAAGAACAGGGGAACCAAAACAACTCTTCCAGTCAAACCACCGAGAACAGAACCAGGGGAACCCACTCAACCTTGCTGGTTAAAACCATCGAGAACAGGAGGACCCTCTACATCACGAGAGGTCAAAGGTATGTAGAGTAGAACACGACAGACACATGGGGCCCACACAACGTGTGGCCCAAACTCATCTCCAAACCAAGCACACAAATGTTCTCAGGTACAAACTACAACATGTACCTCCAAGCATTCCCTTATTCTCCCAGTGTATACTAAAATTCTAGCCTAAAGGCTATCGTGAACACGACACCCAACGTCAACGCGAAGGGCGAAAATGCAACTTCGCCAACCTACTTCCTCCACGAACATAGCATGACCAACCACATCTCTTTAAGAATTCACTTCACTCTCCCAAGAGTTAACGCGATCACACGCCAATGGTTCTCTACAAACACCGCAAGAAGAACCACCACCAGTACACCTTTCATGCTTCCACATTAAATGAGATCTCAAATGAGTCTCTACACATCCAAACGAATCGTACCATTGTAATCTTCATGGAAAAACATGAGAGATAAATTATTTACTCACCTCAAATAGATATCCGATGGAAAATTTGTTCAACACTACTTTACACCCGAACGACGTCCCGTGGTCCCAAGCCTCGACCCCGAAAACAATCGGGCACATCGCACCATTTCGACCTCCTCAGAAAGACACGTCAAATTGACTGCTCACTTAAGTGCAACAGATATTCGAAGAAAAAGATGCATTTCATCGTACCGCACACGAGCGGTGCTTTGTGGGACCCACATATCAGTTTTGAAGCGCAACGAACAGATCACACCGTTGCGATCCTCTCGAAAAAGTACACAAGATTGACTATCCACATGTCCGAAATGGACACCCGATGATAAAGATAGAAATCACCACCAACTCCCAAAACGACCCTCATGGGGTCTGCACCGTAATGCAGAATTAAAGCGGGTGGATTGCGCCATTACAATGCCCTCGAAAAAACACCCAGAATTGACTGCTCGCACGCCCCAAACAGACGTCCGATGAAAAAGTTACAGAACGCTGCTCACAGCTCAAAAGATGGGTTGTGGGGCCCATGCCTCAACTCTGGATTCAACGCCCAAAAACCCCTTGAAAATCTTCGTCTTGACTTCAGATACACAACGCCATTGGCAGCGCTCAAAACGGACTCTGGATGTGTCCGCGCTGCCCAAAACAAGAACCTCGGAAAAACACCAATCCGCTTAAAGTATGTGTCGCTCCACCGAGGCCCCCATATCAGGAGTTAAACCCCCGAAACCATCTCATATTCTCCGTAGGGGTGTCTATGGGTCAGGTCGGGTCGGGCCGAGGGTGTTCCAGGGCCCGACCCGAGGAGAAAGGGTCGGGTCGGGTCTTATACTTCACGGGCAGCTGACCCAACCCAACCCAACCCATTGGGGTCGTGTTACCTGACTCATGGTCGAAGGACCCAACCCGACCCAACCCTCTGCGGGTCGGGTCAGTTTGGGTCGGGTTACTTGGGTGAACCCGAGCCAACCCGAGCCAGCCCGAGCCAGCCCGAGCCAGCCCGAGCCAACCCTACCCAACCCCCCAGACCTAGCCCCCTCTCTCCCCCCCAGACCCGACCCCTGCTACACCCCAGAATATAAGGTGCGATCAATGAAGCACCAATATAGGTAATGAACAAAAAAAATGAGCAGCACCATACTATCATTTGAAAAATGTATCATGCATTCTACAGTAAAACTAATGAACAACAAAAAGGGTAACTAAAATACTATATATAAGCAGCCGTATCAATGTAAATGAGGATGCTGAAAAAAGGAAGCACCATACTGTCATTTGAAATGAATATAATCCAACTTCATAACCCTTGGAAATTTTGTAGAAATAAAAAGAAAACATTACTAAAGATCAAAGAGAGGGGCACTCAAAGTAGAGGAAGAAATAAATGAAGTCATACATTTATCAGCAAAGCCTTGTTGTTCTCAAACATATGTTGAAAATTCTCAGAGATGATATTAAAAGTGCCATCTCAAAAATCTATTCATACAAAGCTATCAAATAATAAAGCTTCCCACAAAAATTTACAAAATAAATGTCACTATATAAAAAGAATCAAACTCAAAATTAAATATAATAACCAAACAAAAGATACAGCCTCCAATAATGGGACCTTTATTTCCCAATATTTTTTTTGAGCATACAACCTTTTGACACTACCTATTACACCCTACAACCAATAAAATCAATACAAAAAAAAAATAAGCAGCTGCTAAGAATTGATAATAAAAGAAGAGAAGCTACAACTAAGCATCATGAATTTTGCACAATAGTCTGGGCACAAACGACTGACATGTTGCTCCTCAATGCCGAATATGTCGCAGTTCCTTTTCCACAATAGATTGGACAAAAGTTAAAAACTATATTGAATATGCAAATGAGTAATCATTTTAAAAGGGTGTGATACTGAATGATCACAAATAGAGACAATTTCATCCCTGAGAAAACATGATGTGATATAAACAGAAAACAGAAACTGAAGCCAACAAAGACAACAACAATCAAATATGTTGATTTCATAATAAATTTCAATAAATTTTTCCAATGGTTGAGCATCAAAATTTCTATCACTTTAACAAACATGAACCATTATAACCTACACTACACCCCAGACCCAACCCGTAGAACCCCCAACCCGTAGGACCCCCTCCCCTCTGTGCAGCCAGAATCTAATGTCCAACAAAAAAAACTGTTTGTCACCCGTGAATAAAAATGGCCAAGCCTGGAGAGTGAGGAAATGAATTGCAACCCTCTGATTTGTGAGTGCATTCATGGAGGAAATGAAATGAAAACATTGCAGGTAACAGGCAGGAACATGCTCATTCAGAAATTAGAAATGAATGAAAATGGATGAAATATGCAACACTCATCTATAGCCATTTCAATATCAAATAAGGTAGTGGGTAGGTAGTTGATCCTTCACTGAGTCATCAACCATATTTAAAGAAGAATCACAAACCTAGACTATATCAGACAACAAGATCTACAAAAACTCATATGTGATGATAATATTATGAAAAGAATTTGTAAAATAATCATAAATTTATACCTTAATTAAGAGTGCTCCATCCTTGCTTCTTCTACTTTAGATAGTGAAACTTATAGAGATTATTCAGAACCTCTGTTAATTTACTGATCAACTATTTTTTTTTCTTCTTTATCATCAAGCATCATTTCAAAACTATCCCGAACATATTCCAATTTATATCGAGGATCAAGAACAACTACCACAAGCAAGAGAGAATTAAAATTTGAACCAATACCCCAATACTTGTCCAACATAAGCTTCATTGAAATAGTCATTTCACTCACAGTAATATCACGACTCTTCATCCATTTATTGATTTTTCTATATATGTCACAAAGTGTATGAAATAATGTGTGACATGTCACATGAATAGAACCAGAAAACTCAACAGTGCTATCATAAATTTTTTTAGGAACTTGATAAATACACGAGCACGCTCCCAATCATATGTTGTAGGAGCCCCACCTTCATAGACAAGAGCACTCCTAAAACTTGCATCGTCCTCAAGGTGAATAAATACTTTTTCATACTTCTCTGCAACATCCAACATAAAGTAACAAGAATTCCACCTGGTAGGCACATCAAGAATTATGGCCTGTTTACTAGGAATTTTTAACTCCTCAGCTATACTTTTGAAAAGATCCAATCTTGAAGGTGAACTTCTCACAAATTTGCAGGAAACTCTGATTCTAGAAATTGATGTCGATATTTCCTTTAACCCATCACTAACAATAAGGTTTAAAATATGTGCACAACATCTAACATGAATATACTCTCCATTAAGAATAGACCCACTCCAATCATTAACCCTCCTCACCAAATAACTGATCGCTGCATTATTAGAACTAGCATTATCCACTGTAACAGTGTTAATCCTTTCAATCCCCCATTGTTTCAATGTCTGTTCTAATACCTGGCCAATTGTTTCCCCTTTATGATCCGCAAAAAGACAAAACCAGATGATTTTTTTATTCAATATCCAATTATCATCAATAAAATGTGCAGTCACACACATATAATTTAGATTCTGAATTGAAGTCCATGTATCAGTGGTAAGACATACCATGTGAGAGTACATATCAAACATAGACTTCAATTTTTCTTTCTCTGCCAAATATAACTGCAAGCAATCCCTAGCAACTGTTTGTCTAGATGGAACTTGAAATTGAGGTTGAACAGCTTCAATAAATTCTCTAAAACCTTGATTCTCAACATATTTAAATGATAACTCATTAATGATTATCATTTATCAAGATCTATTCTGCACTCTTCTTGATTAAAATGAGCTACTCACATTTTAATCGTCCCATCATCCTCATATTCACATTTCTTTCTAAGATTGAGAGTGCTTTGACTTTTTTCAAGATTTTTGTGTGGATTTTTATTACACCTTATCAAATGACTATTCAAATTACTAGTTCCATGTTGGCATTATGTGAAAGCATAATCTTTGCCACAATAATTAAAAACAACCCTTCCATTTTTCTTATGAAAGTGATCCTAAGATTGAGAAATTCTAGAACCAATAGGAGCTTTAGGAACCGTTACCTTTTTAGGAGACCTCTTACCCTCCTCACTTTCTTCAACTGGTATGCTAATACTCCCTCCTACTGAATGTGCAGTTGGAGTAGACCCCATATGACTTTGGGTTGTTCCAACTGGAGGATTAGAAGAACCACTTATTTTATCACCTTCCATGAATTGCTAATTGATGTTAGCTATGGCACACTCCTGGAAGAATATAAGGAGAATAGATTTTGAAACCAATATATGGATTTGAAATTACAATGATAAATGAAACCAATGCAATGAAGGTCATGCCTCATGGTGGTGGGTGATCAACAAACACATCTTAAAATCCCTAAAACAAAAACTACACCTCCAAAACAGAATTGGTCCTAGTGAAATAATTCTAAATTCTAGCAGATTTTGAGTCGAACTAAGTTGTTAATCTTTGTGACCAAACCAGAATTCCACAGGAGTGGAAAAACCAAATTGAGAACTCATACATAATGGAAAACATCATTTAAAATAACATGATAAAAAAATAAAATGCTTACCTCCAGTTACTAACACGCCAGACTGCCACTGATGCCTAGCAGAAAACACGACCTACCAACACCTTCTCGAGTCACTGTTGGCCTCCCGTTCCACCACCGTTTCTTAATGTGACTCACTATCAACACCAGTAATAGAACCAATTGAAGTTAAAGTGGAGTAAATTCATGATGCAGTAGAAATAAACATTACTAGAAAAAGGAAAATCAAATCAACAAAACACACACTAGTAGCAGATTTGAAGAACGAATAAGCGAAAACATATGCAACAAAATCATCACCAGGAGCAGAGTGAATAACATTGATTTAATATGAAAACTTGAAATCAACTCAGTCGAACCAGGAATCAATTGAAAACCTCAAACCAACAATTTGAACCTCGCCATATCTGGATGATCCGAGGGGAGCCTCCTCCAATTTCAAAGCTGAACTCGCAGCGCTGAACCCTCTGCACCTAGACCTACCAGACGACACAAACAGGCTGTGTGACATAGCAGCAGATAGGAGGAGGAAGCGACGCGAGTCCAAGGTAGTTTTCTCTGGAACCCCTATTACTTGGAAGGTGTCTATTGGGGGAGGAGGTGAACGAGGAGCCCTTTTCTGGCTAGGTTCGGTCGGAGGTGCGAAAGGAGGATGGATGGGAGGGAGGATTTTTCGCAAGGGAGAAGAGGGATCAGAGAAGTCGAGGGGTTGGGGAAGATTAGGGAAGAAAAGTGGGAGGAGGAGAGTTGCTGTAGGCTGTCAAATCAGTTGAGTCGAATCACGAGGGAAGGAGGGAGGAGCGGAGGGGAGTAGGGTTTCTTTCTTCTTCACGAAGGGAAGGTCACCACGAGGAGAGCAGAGCGAGCGAGTCTGGGGGGGCCGTGAGTCCGCGAGGTAGAGAGGGAGGGGAGTAATTTTTTTTAGCTGGCATCGGGTCACGGGTCGGGTTGGGTCTAAATGACTCCAACCTGTGACCCGACCCAACCCATGTATGGGTCGACCCGAACTAAACCTGACCCGGGTTTTTACTGTGTGACCCGAACCGACCCGACCCAACCCGGTCGAGTAGGGTCAAAACCATCAGGTTGGGTCAGGTCTGGACACCCCTAATTCTCCACCTCGAGCCGAGGTTCACACTGTCGTAGACGACATGCAAAACAGACACCTATAGTGGAAGATACGGGTGTCCGAAATCAGGGGGGGATGAACCCCTTGGTCTAAACCGGCCTGCTCCGGTCTGGGCCGACCCGCGGCTCAGCCGCATGGGCCGGCCGTGGACCCGTGGTCCACCCGCAGACCGACCCTTGTGGCCGGTCATCTTGCCGCGTGAAGACCCGCTGAGGGCGGGTATTTGTTTCCCCCACGGGGTCACGCGCTGCGACCCCGGTCCACCCGCGTCAACCGGCCGGCGCAACCGGCCTGTCCTCTTACTCCGTGCCCCCAGCTCGCCCGGCCACCACGCTCGCCCACTCGCGCCGACGCCCTTGACCTCGCGGCCTGGAGCCGCCGAATGGAGCACCGCCGAAGGCCGCCGCCTGGACCTGCGCCGTCGCCTGAGCTCGCGCTGTCGCCTTCTGAGGACGCCGCGCCGCCACTGACTGCCGCTCGAACCTGCCGAAGAACCCAAATCCACCGGAAAAACACCACAAACACCCCAGACTTCGACTCGCAGCCGCAGACGCCTCAGAACTCCAAATTTAAATACGAAACATGCGTTGGAGAGATTAGAACATGTACTACGCATCTATGGGATTCGATCTACAATTCAATAGCAATTCGACACAAGTAATTCAATTTGAAGAATATTGTGGGAATTAAAACTATAAAACACGAGCCTACCTCTTGGGCGTAGCCCGACGCTTCGCGCGCGATCCGCCGGAAGTTGCAACGCCTTGGAGAGGAGGTGGAGATGGGGAGCTTGAGGGGAGAGCTCCTTGGTTGAGATTCTTCCGCCAGAGAAAGAACAAAGGGGAATAGAGGGGTGGGTTTGGCTTAAGTAAGGAAATATTAAAAATTAACTTAATTAATTTTTAATCACCCACGAAAGGACCCACATCCGAAATTCTCGGCGGGGTCGAGGTTAAGCCTCCTCTAGGGTAAACGCCACCTTCCGAGCACAAAGGCGGTCTCAGAATTTTAATTTGATCCTTCGTTCGAAATTTATAAAATTTAACGCCCGAGGCCGCTAAATTACGAAAACGCCCCTAAGTCCCTTTTCCACAAAAGGGCTGCGCCCGTGAAAATTACACCCCTCCTAGGGTAAACGACATGCTCCAGACTCAATGGTGCCCTCAGTTTTCCCATCCAAGCTACCGTTTAGGAGACACCTGAGTTTAACCATTAAACGAATAAATTAATTATTTTATTTATCCGTTTAACGTTCTGTTAACGAGCGAGGGGTCCGAATGTCCCACGCTGGCATGCTTTATGTCGTTCCTAGGGTAAAGACCCCATTTAAGACCCATCCATACACTCAGATTTCTGATCTGAAACACCATTTAGAAGTTATCCCATTTATTTGGCGTGCCTAGTGTGAACGCACTGAAAATTTAATTCCAGCCACACCGGGGCTCAGAATTACACGCCGTCTGAAGGCACTGCTCTGGAATTACATCAAGAAAATTCCAAATTCTTTTATAGAAAAAAAAACGGGTTCTTACAACAGCGACCACCATTTGCGGTCGCTAAACATGATTTTTTTTTAAAAAAAATTCATGGTACAGAATAAAAAAAAGCATATAAATCATAAAAAAATGGAAAAAAAATCCAAACACCATAAACCTAAAGATCATTATAAACAATAAATGATAGACGTGCTTCAACGATTTACAACCATCTTCTTTAGAAACCTACAATAAGATACAAAGAAAACAACAAAACAAAACAAACGTAAATTTGACATATTTATTCAGTTATTATATACATATAATAAAATGAAATCTGATATCTCATGGGTTCTATAATAATTTAAAACCCCCAATTTAAGAAATGCTATCATTTTTGATTTTTTTTCTTGTTTGGAGTCTTTGCTTTAGTTTCTAAAAGTATTTTGTTGTCTAAAAAGGAATGTTTTCCGCGCGCACCGCATGTCCTATGGATGTGCCGTCTCCTCCTACATGTCACAAATAATATTCCTATCGTTTTTGTGTGGTTTCAGGTCATTCAGAGCACATTTTCTCTGAATTCGGTCGTGACATGCCGTTTCGGTCTTTTATAACTCCGGAAACGCGTTTCTGGTCACCGCGGTCAAACGACACCTTCAAATGACGTTCCTTTTACCCAAACATTTCACAATTCACACCATGGTTGTTTTTCGTATGATTTCATGGTATTAAGAGGTCGTTCGGGTGGTTTTGACCACCCAACACACTCTTTTAGAGCACGCCGAACTGCTGAAAATGACACATTCGGTCGTACCGCGTGCACCGCACGTCCGATGGACATTCCGTCTCCTTATACATGTAATGAATAATATTTCTATCATTTTCGTGTGGTTTCAGGTTATTCAGAGCACGTTTTCTCTGAATTCGATTGTGACACGTCATTTTGTTCTTTTATGACTCCGGAAACACGTTTCCAGTCACCGCGGTAAAAAGACACCTCCTAATGATGTTCCGTATACCCGACCATTTTAAAATTTACACCGCGGTTGTTTTCGTATGATTTCATGCCATTCTGAGGCCGTTCGGGTAGTTTTGACCACCCAATGCGCTCTTTTAGAGTGCACCGAACTGCTGAAAACAACACATTCGGTTGTACCGCGCGCAACGCACGTCTGATGGATGTTCCGTCTCTTCCTACATGTCAAAAATAATATTCCTATATTTTTCGTGTGGTTTTAGGTCATTCGGAGCATGTTTGCTCTGAATTCGACCGTGACACACCGTTTTGGTCTTTTTTGACTCCGGAAACACGTTTCCGGTCACCACGGTCAAACGGAACCTCCGAATGACATTCTTTCTACCCGATCATTTCACAATTCACACCGAAATTGTTTTCATATGATTTCATGGCATTCCAAGGTCGTTCGGGTGGTTTTGACCACCCAACACACTCTTTTAGAGCGCGCCGAACTGCTGAAAACGACACATTCGGTCGTACCGCATGCACCGAACGTCCGATGGACATGTCGTATCCTCCTACATGTCAAAAATAATATTCTTATCATTTTGGTGTGGTTTCAGGTCATTCGGAGCACGTTGGCTCTAAATTCGACAGTGACATGCCGTTTTGGTCTTTTATGACTCCAAAAACGCGTTTCCGGTCATCACGGTCAAAAAACACCTCCTAATGATGTTAAGTCTACCTGAACATTTCAAAATTCATACCACGGTTGTTTTCGTATGATTTCATGACATTCTGAGGTCGTTCGGGTGGTTTTGACCATCCAACGCGCTCTTTTAGAGCGCACCAACTGCTGAAAACGACACATTCGGTCGTACCGTGCGCACCGCATGTCCGATGGATGTGATGTATCTTCATACATGTCACGAATAATATTCCTATAATTTTTGTGTGGTTTTAGGTCATTCGGAGCACGTTTGCCCTAAATTCGACCATGACACGCTGTTTTGGTCTTTTATGACTCCGAAAACGCGTTTCCGGTCACCACGGTCAAACGAAACCTCTGAATGATGTGACATCTGCCCGAACATTTCAAAATTCACACCGCAGTTGTTTTCATGTGATTTCATGGCCTTCCGAGGTCATTCGGGTGGTTTTGACCACCCAACGCGCTCTTTTAGAGCGCGCATAACTGCTGAAAACGACACATTCGGTCGTACCGCGCACACCGCACATCCGATTGACATGTTGTCTCCTACTACATGTCACAAATAATATTCCTATCATTTTAGTGTGGTTTTAGGTCATTCAGAGCACATTTTCTCTGAATTCGACCGTGACACGCCGTTTTATTCTTTTATGACTCCAGAAACGCGTTTCCGGTCATTGCGGTCAAACGACACCTCCGAATGACATTTCATCTACCTGAACATTTTACAATTCACACCGCGGTTGTTGTCGTATGATGTCATGGAATTCCGAGGTCATTCAGGTGGTTTTGACCACCCAACGCGCTCTTTTAGAGCGCGCCGAACTGCTGAAAACAACACATTCGGTCGTACCACACGCACTGTACGTCTGATGGACATTCCATCTCCTTCTACATGTCACGAATAATATTTCTATCATTTTCTTGTGGTTTCAGGTCATTCAGAGCACATTTTCTCTGAATTCGACAGTAACACGCCGTTTTGGTCTTTTATGACTCCGAAAATGCTTTATGGTCACCACGGTCAAACGGAACCTCCGAATGATGTTCCTTATGCGAGAATATTTCAAAATTCACACCACAGTTGTTTTCGTATGATTTCATGGCATTCCAAGGTCGTTCGAGTGCTTTTGACCACCAAACGCGCTCTTTTAGAGCGCACCGAACTGCTGAAAACGACACATTCAGTCGTACCGTGCGCACCGCATGTCTGATGGATGTGCCGTCTACTTCTATATGTAACGAATAATATTCCTATTGTTTTCGCGTGGTTTCAAGTCATTCGGAGCACGTTTTATCTGAATTCGACCGTGACACACCGTTTTGGTCTTTTATGACTCCGGAAATGCGTTTCCGGTCACCGCGGTTAAATGACACATCCAAATGACATTCCGTCTACTAAAACATTTCAAAATTCACACCACGGTTGTTTTTGTATGATTTCATGGCATTCCGAGGTCGTTCGGGTGGTTTTGACCACCCAACATGCTCTTTTAGAGCGCACCGAACTGCTGAAAACGACACATTCAGTCTTACCGCGCGCACCACATGTCCGATGGATGTGACGTCTCATCCTAAATGTCAGGAATAATATTCCTATCATTTTCGTGTGGTTTCAGGTCATTCGGAACACGTTTTCTCTGAATTCAACCGTGACACGCCGTTTTGGTCTTTTATGACTCCGGAAACGCGTTTCTGGTCACTGCGGTCAAACGACACCTATGAATGATGTGTCGTCTACCCGACCATTTCACAATTCACACCGCGGTTGTTGTCGTATGATTTCATGGCATTCTGAGGTCGTTCATGTGGTTTTGACCACCCAACGCGCTCTTTTAGAGCGCGCCGAACTACTGAAAATGACACATTCGGTCATACCGTGCGCACCGCACGTCCGATGGATGTGATGTATCCTCCTACATGTCACGAATAATATTCCTATCATTTTTGTGTGGTTTCAGGTCATTTGGAGCATGTTTTCTCTGAATTCAACTGTGACACACCGTTTTGGTCTTTTATGACTCCGGAAACGCGTTTCCGGTCACTGTGGACAAACTACACCTCCGAATGATGTGACGTCTGACCTAACATTTAAAAATTCACACCGTGGTTGTTTTTATATGATTTCATGGCATTCCTAGGTCGTTTGGGTGCTTTTGACCACCCAATGCGCTCTTTTAGAGCGCACCGAACTGCTGAAAATGACACATTCGGTCGTACCGCGCGCACCGCACATCCGATGGATGTTTCATCTCCTTCTAAATTTCATGAATAATATTCCTATCATTTTTGTGTGGTTTCAGGTCATTTGGATCACATTTTCTCTGAATTCGACCGTGACACGCCGTTTTGATCTTTTATGACTCCGGAAACGCGTTTCCGGTCACCGCGGTCAAACGACACCTCCGAATAATGTGACTTCTGCTCAAACATTTCAAAATTCACACCGCGGTTGTTTTCGTATGATTTCATGGCATTCTGAGGTCGTTCGGGTGGTTTTGACCACCCAACGCGCTCTTTTAGAGCGCGCCGAACTGCTGAAAACGACACATTCGGTCGTACCGCGCGCACCACACGTCTGATGGACGTTCTGTCTCCTTCTACATGTCATGAATAATATTCCTATAGTTTTCATGTGTTTTCAGGTCATTTAGAGCACGTTTTCTCTGAATTTGACTGGGACACGCCGTTTTGGTCTTTTATGACTCCGGAAACGCGTTTCCCGTCACCGCAGTCAAATAGCACCTCCGAATGATGTGCCGTCTGCCCAAACATTTCAAAATTTACACCGCGGTTGTTTTATTATGATTTAATGGCATTCCTAGTTCGTTTGGGTAGTTTTGACCACCCAACGCGCTCTTTTAGAGCACGCCGAACTGCTGAAAACGACACATTCGGTCGTACCGCACACACCGCACGTCCGGGGACTACAAATAGTGAACCTGAGCTCAGTCATCAAAAAAAAGTTTCATGGTTTATATTAGTAATCACATGGTTTTTTCAAAACTATTACATAACATTCAATTTAAAACATTAAAAAATTAAATGAACAAAAAATATCCAAATCATTAATCAGTTTCATGGTTACTTCTCAATTCGTGCACACAAACATTGAATTAGGCCAAAACACACATGATACCCCCAAATCACAAAAAATCTCACTAGAAACCAAACCTAAACATCAATAACAACCCCACCAGTAAAAACAGAAACACACCTCGTGAATATGATACGTCATGCGTGGTCATGACTGCTACCTCCATCCGGTGGGCCAGGGGCCTACAACAAATAAACATTATGAATATTTTCATAACAAAAATAATATAAATTAAATAAATAAATACAGTATAAACCTGCATCGTATGATCCCCTACACCATCACCTGGATGCACATATTCCCCAGTGCTCTAACCTCAGCGGTCAATTGCACATTTACCTTCTCGGAAGCGCGCAACCGTGCCTTGAAATCTGAAAACTGCTGTGTCATCTAACAACAACAGGACCGACAATCGCAGTGCATGACACTATAGAATGAGGAATCCCTATTCCATAGGTGAAACTATATCCAAGCCCGTCTAGACCAATAATGCGATGAAAGATCTCATCCCTTCGCATGAGAAGCTGTCACTGGTCCTCTGGCAGATGTTCTAACTCAGCTTCAAATTGAGCCTGTGAAATATTTAAATATATATACATATATATGTCAATACACATATTTATGTAAGTATTGGTAAATATAAGCACTTACTATAAATTCTCCAGCCTTTGGATCATTGCGATCACGAGTCCTCATCCACACCGACATTTTATCAGTCGATGCACCTTTCTCCCGCAATTGTATATGAATAGAATATAAACACAAAACCATATTAATTAATAAATTAAAAAAATTAATAATAAATACCTCATGTTGGATCTGAGACACGTGATGAGTCTCGAGCCTGTGAGGTGGTTCCTACAATGCTCGATTCTCAGAATGGCGTGCTGACACCTCCTACATTCAATTCATTCAAATTTCAAAAAAATCACACATTCTTGAAAATATATATACCAAAATAAATATACAAACCGCAACACCCTCAGTAGACCAATATATAACTAAGTCACGCCACTGAGCCGGGAGGACACCTCTCAGGACTTTTTCTAGAATATATGGGGCACCCACATTTGGTACCCAGTGGTCCCTCTTCACTCTGCCTTTATAGTCTTTCCACATCTTACGACATTTGCTCATACACACGGGCTGAAACTCATCGGGGCATACTTTCAAATTTTTCTATTAAAGAAAAAAATCACACATATTAGTATTGTTTATACATAAAGAATAAAGTAAAATGGTTTTCTTACCTGAAACTCCCTCCAAAGACGATCTAATGTGTCCTAAGGGATATAAGCCCAGTCACGCGTGGTCAATGGAAATCAATGTGGGTCACGTATGATATGAATCAGCTAATGAATAAATGTAGGGGAATTCAGTCCCACAGGATGAAATACCTCATCAAAAGAAACATCAAATGTCGTGTTGAAATTCCATGATAAAATACCACGACCAGGGCCTCTCTTGCGAGAGGAAGAAGCAATCGAGTCTGATCCTGTTGAAAACAATTTTATATATAATTTGACAGATGTTATATATATATATATAAATATATATGTTTATCAATTACATAAAAAATAGAGACAATGACATTCAAACATACCTCGACCCTGAGACATAGATGCCTCAGATGGATGATGTGGATCTGCTGCCTCTTCCCCTGACATGCCTGCATTCATAGAAAACATTAGTAAGGGGACTATCCAAAGTGTCCAAAAGATAAATTGGATTATTCTTAAAAAAATAAAAATTGTACAATTGTTAATCAAACAAAAAGGGATTGAATAATTAGATGTGAATGAATTTTAAAAAATAAAAAATTTAACAAAATAGATATACAAATTATGTACAAAACCAATCAATGCATAGCCAAATTTCAGATTGAATTAATAAAAATTCAAGAAGCACATGAACCAGATGAAGAATACCTCAATGTTAAGATACACCGACAATAACATCAATATACCAAGAGTTAAATCACCCTAAATATTTATAACTAAATAAACTTCCAAAAGTGAGGATTAAAACTTACAAGGATTTATAAAATGGTTAGATAATTTATGATATCCTAGGACATTCAATACTGAATAGCAGGAAAACAATTATACCTTTCATTAAGCATGAAAATTGACCGTTTCTCCTTCAACAGCTGCTCTGAACCAATAAATATATTCTTCACATTGAACTACGGTATGTTGATCAAGCTGTTGGGAAACAAACGGAACAGTCTCAGGTTCATCTTCTTCAAATAAAAACACTCATCGCCGAGACATTTTGACAACAACTTGCCAACTTGGATTCGAAGGCAAAGTAACGAAGAATACTTATTCTGCTTGTGATGTCAAAATGAAAGGTTCATTCTCAACTCGTTAATTTCTGTATAACATATAGTTAAAATTCACCAATGAAAACTGATATTCATCGACTTTACATCCACGCACTGGATCAACCCAATTACACTTTAACAATATGTACTTCAACCTGTGTGTGTATACAACCTCAATGATGTCTATCAATTGACCATAGTAATAACCAGAATCGAAAAATGGACAACCGATGCCACTGTTTTGTGTTGCTCGTTTGTCGTCAAAATCTTGAATGCGAAATAGAAAACCATTAGCATCTATAGCTTTAAAACGACGAGCCGTTATAGATAGAACCTCATCCAGTTGGATAAATTCTTCAGTTAACGTGGGTTCCCCTAACTCCCTCAGCTTATGAGCCTACATAATTTATAAAATTCAATACTGATATATGTAGAAATAAATTAGTATAATACTTCACTCATAATGAAAATTAATTTATACGTACATAATCCTTGAACCAATCATGAAATGAATCATAATGAGATTTTTGAATTTGCAACTCATTCGTACGATACATACCTTATTTTATCTCATTAATGTGTTTCCTGAAAATGATAACGCGATGTTTAAATGATCAACTTATTCAAACAAAAAATGAAAAAGTTAAACAATAAAAGTGATAAGATACTTACTGCATTAATGGTGAAACTGATGGAGTATTGAACAATATATATCAATGTTCTTGTATCCACTCGATGTTGTCCATATCAAATGTGGTTCCTTCTCCAACTGGACCATCATGAATCCGAGAGGGCTTATCTAATTTTGTTTCAACATCCGTAAGATATTCCGCACCAAAAGTAGTACACTCACCCATCAAATAACCATTGGCTATTGATGCCCCCGGATGAGATCTGTTGCATACAAATCGTTTCAATGTACTCAAATACCGATCAATAGGATACATCCACCTGAATTGCACTAGACCAGCAGTCATTACTTCATCAGTTAGGTGCACTATCAAGTGGACCATAACATCAAAAAATGAGGGGGGGGGGGAAGTTTCTCAAAGTGACAAAGCGTAAGTACAATTCAATCCTGCAAACTTTTTAAATCACCTATTCGTTGATTTCTTAAACAAAGATGTCTAAAAAAATTACTCATCTCAATCAATGGTTGAACAACATTAGGGGATAAACAATCAAAAATTGCAATTGGAATCAACTACTGAAGTAGTATGTGATTGTCATGACTTTTCAACCCTTGCAATGTCTTGCTCATCAGATGCACACACTTTGAAATATTTGAAGAGTAACCATCAGGCACCTTGAGAATCTTGAAAATGGAAAGAAATGTCTCTTTCTCATTTTTAGTCATCATATACTGTGCAGCAGGCATATATTCATTGTTTCCCTTAGCTAACTATAAATGCAACTGTTTCCTTAAACCCATTTCTTCCAAATCACGACGTGCATTAACATGGTCCTTTGATTTTCCACTGACACCTAAAATGGTCCACAATATGTTATCACAAACATTTTTTTCAATGTGCATGACATCCAAATTATGCCTCAACATGTTAGTTTTCCAATACGGAAGACTATAAAAAATACTTTTCTTTTTCCAATTGTGACAGCGCTGCCTACCCGCAGCACGAATATTACGTACTGGAGGAGCCACAAAATCCTGAATTTCATATACCGTGAGGATGTTTTCTTCCGCAATCTGCGATAACATTATGACTCCTTTCATGATATTTGGTGTTGGGTTGAACTCTCTAGAACCATCAAATGCCACTCTGTCCTTTCTGAACCTGTGCTTAGGGGGGAGAAAACATCTGTGACCCATGTATGCCCATTTTTTGGAATGTTTAATCCATACATATTTTTTACTTTTATCGCAATAAGGGAATGAAAATTCTCCTTTCGTGCTCCAGCCTGATAAATTTGCATAAGCTGGGAAGTCATTGATTATCCACAATAAAGCATCCTGTAGTTTAAACATTTCATTCGTTTCACAATCATAAGTCATCACACCATCGCCCCAAAATTCATTCAACTCATCAATCAATGGCTGAAGGTAAACATAAATCTTATCCCCTGGACTTTTAGGTCTATCAATAAGAGTGGAAAGTAATATAAATTGTTACTTCATACAAATCCACAGAGGAAGATTATACAGAACCAACACCATGGGCCATGTGCTATGAGTTTCACCAACCATAGACTTGAATGGATTGAAACCATCTGCTGCCAATCCCAATCGGACATTACAAACATATTTAGCAAAGTCAGGATGTCTCTTATCAAAATCCTTCCATGCATGAGAGTCTTCCGGGTGGGTTAACATATCACTTTCATGAACTCTTTCTGCATTCCATCTCATTAAATTAGAAACTTTAGATGACATAAAAAATATTTTCAACCTCGGTTTAAGGGGAAAGTAACACATTTTCTTTACGACAATAGGTTTCCCCTGTATCGCAATCTAACTTTAATGAGTCTGATTTCCCCTATTCTCTTTCCACCTGGAAGCACCACAAACCGTACAAATATCCAAATGGGCAGTTTCCTTTCTAAACAACATACATTTGTTTGAACATACATCTATGGTCTCATATGTAAAACTTAAGTTCTCTGTCAACTTACAAGCATGGTAATACGACTTGGGAATCTTAGTGTCAACAGGAAGAACCTTTTTCAATAACACCAAAAGCATGCCGAATGATGTGTCTAACCAATTATTCAAAGTCTTCAAATGCAACAACTCCACGATAAATGAAATTTTATTGTAAGAAGTACATCCAGGATATAATTCTATTTTTGCATCATCAAGTGCTTTATAAAACCTCCTCGAATCATGATCTTCACCAGAGCAAAGATTTATCTCACCGGTCTCAAGATTCTGGATGTCAATGCCTTCAGGATCCAACCCACATACCATTTCAGTAAGCATTTAATGCATTGGATCATTCATCCTTGCATCAAAATCCATCTGAACTGGATCCGTATTTTGAAAACGAACATATTATTCTCCATGAAGAGTCCAACTCTTATAATTTTTCATAAATCCATTAAAGAATAGGTGCTCCCTCATAGTATCTTGTGTGAATTGATATCTGGTAGCACATTTTCTCCATGGCAACTAATATAGTCACTTTAAAATCCTCTGATGAAGTCAATAAACTGCATAATTCCATTGAAATATTATCTAGATGTTTGATTTGGAAGATAAATCCAACTCTTATCCATAATAATATCTGTATAACAAACATTTACATAATACTTATTACATTTTCATTTTTCAAATCAACTATATTTAAAATAAATACTAATCAATTGTTTGTGAACCATTGATAAAATAATAATGTAAGTGAAATACCATGTCATACCTGATTGTTCTACAAACCTGGAAGGGAGGGGAGCCGAAGGCGGTGCTACGAGGGAGAGGAGAGGCAGCGAAGGGGAGTCGGAGCCAGAGGCGGTGCAGCGAGGGAGGGGACAAACGGTGGCGGCAGTGAGGAGCCGGAGGAGAGGAGGCGATGAGGGGACAGGGGACAGGCAGTGGGGGGGGGGGGGGGGGGGGTTCCGGGGTGGGGGGGGGGGGGGCTGTCTGGGGTGCGGGGAGGGCTATCCGGGGTGTGGGGGGGCCTGTCTGGGGTGTAGGGGGGGAGGGCTATCCGGAGGGGCTGTCCGGGGTGCGAGGGGGGGGGGTGTCTGGGGTGTGGGGGGGCTGTCCGGGGAGGGAGGGGGAGTTGTCCGGGGTGGGGGGGGGGGGAGGGCCGAGGGGGAGAAGACCTGAGGGCGGAGGCCGGAGGGTAGAGGGGTCAGAGACCAGAGGGGGTGGAGGCCGGAGGGCGGAGGCCAGAGGCCAGAGGGATGCCAGAGGGGACGAAGGACAGGGCAAAGTGCGGTTAGAGCCGAAGGGCAGAGGGCAGGCGGAGGGCGGAGGCCGACGAGGGTGGAGGGTGGAGGGTGGCGAGGGCGGCGAGGGCGCACGATGATGGGGGAGGGCACGCGGGGGAGGGCGGAGGGCTGCAACGGGGGGCGTGCGGCTAGGTCGCGAGGGCGAGGGAGGAGGGGGGGGGGGGGCGAAGCCCCCTTTTTTTTGGCAAAGATAAATGACCGCTAGAGGTGGTCGCCCATGTTATGGGGCTTCAAATCCCAATATTGTATTAGTGAAATATGCAACTAACTCACACCACTGAGATGGGAGAACACATCTCGGTACTTTTTCCAGAATGTTTGGGGCACCCACATTTGGTACCCAATGCTCCCTCTTGACTCTGCCTTTATGATCTTTCCATATCTTACAACATTTTTCCATACACACTAGCTGCAACTCATTGGGGGAATACTTTCAGATTATTCTATTTAAGAAAACAAAATCACAAATGTTAATATTTTTTAAACATAGGGAAGAAACTAAAATTATCCTCTTACCTAAACTTATCTCCATAGCCGATCTAATGTATCGTGAGGGAAAGAAGCCCAATCACGTGTGGTCAATGAAAATTGGTGTGGGTTGTGTATGATATAACCCATATGAAAAATAAATTAAGGTTCAGTCACTCCCACAGGATAAAATCTCTCTTCAAATGATACGTCTAAGGTCGTGTCAGAATTCCAAGATGAAATGCCACGACCAGCACCTCTCATATGAGAGGAAAAAGTGATCAAGTCTGATCCTATTGAAAATAGTTTTATAAATAATTATATAGATGTTCATGTATACATGTTTATAAATTCATTAAAAAAATAAACACAATTACATTCATACATACCTCGACCCTAAGACGTATATGGCTCTGCTGAATGATGTGGATCTGGTGCATGTTCCCCTGACATGCATACAATCATAGAAAACATTAGTAATGAATGTATTCATTGCCTATTATAGTGCCTATCTATATAGAACAATATAAAAAACACAAATAAAATATAACCAAACATATCTATCCTAAGCATATCAAAGCACACCATTTCATATTCAAATATGGGTAATCCCGTGCCTGATGAAACAATAAAAAGAAGATTAGAGTGACATAATCTATTTTTTGTTTTTTTATTTAATAAATTATTAATAAAATATTCTATTAAAAATTATCTAACCATATTTATTGTTTTTTTAATATTTATTAAAGACATCGAAGTTAAAAAATTTAAAAAAGGTTAAATAGTTCATAAAAGGTTAAACAATTTAAAAAAGGATTTAACCTGAAGAGCGGGAAAACAATTATACCTTTCATTAAATATGAAAATGGACCATTTCTCCTTCAATGGACACTCTAACCCAATAAATATATTCTTCACATTAAACTATGGTATGTTGATCAAGCAGTTGCGCAAAAAAGGCAACATTCTCAGGTTCATCTCATTCAAATAAAAACATTCCTCATCAGGACATTTTTGCAGCAACTTTCCAACAAGGATTCTATGGCAAGGTAATAAAGAAAAATTGTTCCACTTGTGATGTCAAAATGAAAGGTTCATTACCAACTCATTCATTTCTATATAACATATTGTTAAAATTAACCAATGTAAACTGATATTGGTTGACTTTACTTCCACGCACTAGATCAACCCAATTACACTTTAACAATATGTATTTCAACCCGTGTGCATATACAACTTCAATGATGTCTATCAATTGACCATAGTAATAACCAGAATCGACAGTTGGACAACCGATTCCACTGTTTTTCATTTCTCATTTGTCATCAACTTCTTTAATGCGAAATTGAAATCTATTAGCATCTATAGGTTTATAACGATGAGCCGTTATAGATGGACCCTCAGCTAGTTGGTTAAATTATTCAGTTAGCATGGGGTCACCTAACTCCCTCAGGTTATGAACCTACATAATTCACAGAATTCAATAATGATTTTTGAAGAAATAAATTAGTATTATACTTCACTCATAATGAAAATCAATTTATACATACAAAATCCTTGAACTAATCATGAAATTACGCATAATGATATTATTGAATTTGATACTCAGTCACACGAGACATCTCTTCTTTTATCTAATTAATGTGTTTCCTACAAATTATAACATGATATTTAAATGATCAAATATATATATGCAAACAAAACATGTAAAATCTAAACAATAAAAGTGATAAGACACTTACTGCATTAATGGTGCAACTGATAGAGTATTGAACAAGATATATCGATGAGCTTGTATCCACTCAATGTTGTCCATATCAAATATGGATCCTTCTCCAAATAGACCATCATGAATCTGAGAGGGATTATCTAATTTTGTTTCAACATTCACAAGATATTTTGCATAAAAAGTAGTACACTCATCCATCAAATAACCATTGGCTATTGATGCCTCCGGACGAGCTCTGTTGCGTAGAAATAATTTCAATGTATTCAAATACCACTCAATAGGATACATCCACATGAATTAAACTAGACCAATAGACAATAATTTATCAGTTAGGTGCACTATCAAGTGAACCATAACATCAAAAAATTAGGGGGGAAATAGTTTCTCAAAGTGACAAAGCGTAAGTACAATTCTGTCCTAAATTTTTTTTAAATCACTCATTCATTGATTTCTTAAACAAAGCTGTCTAAAAAAATTAATCATCTCAATCAACGGTTGAACAAAATTGGGGGATAAACAATCACAAATTGTGATTGGAATCAACTACTGAAGTAGTATGTGACTATCACGACTTTTCAACCCTTACAATATCCTGCTCGTCAAATTCACACACTTTGAAATATTAGAAGAGTAACCATTAGACACCTTGAACATCTTCAAAATGGAAAGAAATGTCTCTTTTTCTTTTTTAGTCATCATATACTGTGTAGCAGGAATATATTCCTTGTTTCCCTTAGCCAACTGTAAATGCAACTGTTTCCTTAAACCCATTTCTTCCAAATCATGATGTGCATTAACACGATCCTTTGATTTTCTGCTGATAGCTAAAATGGTCCACAATATATTATCACAAACATTTTTTTTTCAATATGCATGACATCCAAATTATACCTTAGAATGTTAGATTTCCAATAAGGAAGATTGTAAAAAATACTTTTCTTTTTCCAACTGTGACTGCACTGTCTACCCGCACCATGAATATTAGGTAATGGATGAGCCACCAAATCCTAAAATTCATATACCATGTAGATGTTTTCTTCCTAAATCTATGATAATATTTCTACCCCTATCATGATCTTTAGTGCTGGGTTGAACTCTCTAGAACCATCAAACGTCACTCTATCCTTTCTGAACCTGTGTTGAGGGGGGAGAAAATATCTATGACCCATGTATGCCCATTTTTTGGAATGTTTAATCCATACACAATTTTTAATTTTATTGAAACAAGGGTAATCAAATTCCCCTTTCGTACTCCATCCTGATAAATTTTCATAAGCTGGGAAGTCATTGATTGTCCATAATAAATCAGACTGTAGTTTGAACATTTCATTCATTTCACAGTCATAAGTCATCACACTATTGTCTCAAAATTCATTCAACTCATCAATCAATGGCTAAAGGTAAACATCAATCTTATCCCCTAGACTTCTAGGTCCATTAATAAGAGTGAAAAGTAATATAAACTATTGTTTCATACAAAGCCACAGAGGAATATTATACAGAACCAACACCATGGGCCATGTGCTATGAGTTGCACCAACCATAGACTTAAATGGATTGAAACCATCTGTTACCAACCCCAATTGGACATTACGACCATATTTAGCAAAGTAGGGGTGTCTCTGATCAAAATCCTTCCATGCACGAGAGTTTGCAAAGTGGGTTAGCATATCACTTTCCTAATTTCTTTCCACACACCATCTCATTAAATTAGAAACTTTATATGACATAAAAAATCTTTTCAACCTCATCTTTAGGGAAAAGTAATGCATTTACTTTACGAAAATTGTTTTTCCCTATTTCATAATCTTACTTTGATGAGTCTTATTTCCCCTGTTATATTTCTACCTGGAAGTTCCACAGACTGTACAAATATCCAAATGGATAGTTTCCTTTCTAAGCAACATACAGTTGTTTTCACATGCATCTATGGTATCATATGTAAAACTTAAGTTCTCTGTTAACTTATGAGCATGGTAATACGACTCAGGAATCTTAACATCGACAGGAAGTAAATGTTTCAATAACACCAATAACATGTTGAACGATGTGTCTGACCACTAATTCAAAGTCTTCAAATGCAACAAATCCATGATAAATGAAAATTTATTTTAAGAAGTACATCCAGAATATAATTCATTTTTTGCATCATTAAGTATTTCATAAAACCTCCTCAAATCACGATCTGCACCAGAGCATAGATTTATCTCACCGGTCTTAACATTCTGGATGTCAATTCCCTCAAGAGCTAACCCACGTACCACTTCAGTAAGCATTTCATGCATTGGATCATTCATCCTTGCATCAACATCCATTTGAACTGCATCTGTATTTTGACAATGAATATATTCTTCCCCATGATTAGTCAAACTCTTATAATTTTTCAAAAATACGTTCAAGAATAGGTGGTCCCTCATGATATCTCACGTGAATTGATATTTGTTTGCACATTTTCTACATGGGAAACTAATATAGTCACTTTGAAATCCTCCAGTGAACTTAATAAACTACATAATTCCCTCAAAATATTCTCTAACCGTTCAATTTGGAAGATCAATCCAACTCTTATCCATATTAATATTTGTATAAAAATTAGTAACATTTACACAAGACTTCATATTATAGGAATTTTTCATATCAAAAAATATATTTAAAATAAATACTGACCAATTGCATGTGAACCATTGATAAAATAAAAAATTTATATCTCTAAATAATAAATAGGAGAATAAATATAAATGATTGAATAATTTATATGTTTAAGCATGAGACAAACATTTATGAATACATATTTCAAACCAACCAATGAAAAACGATTCATATATTTAAGTACGAGATAGACATTTATGAAGTGTCATTGGGTCTCTTAGAAATAAATGGCCCAACCACTCTCAAAATGAGAAGAAAATTTACTCAGCATCTTGGAGTCCATGAATTTCATTCAGGCGATGCTGGCATGGGACATAATTCAATGGATACTGTTGTGGGAAAATTTCATGAGAAAAGGGTATGGATAAAACTAGAAACTATGGGATGATTATAATGGAAGAACATCCAACCTAAATAAATCCACGATCAATCATTTGGAGTTTCTGAAGGAGGAGGTCCGATTGGTTTTGGCTCAATAAGATTTCAAGTACTAGAAAGAGAACTAGGCAGGAAAGTCTCTTTACATTCATGGGTGTCCAGTTCCATGAATTTCATTTAGGGAGGCAATCCAATTACTAGGATCTATTAGTTACATAATGGATCAAAAATAGATGATCTTACATGATAAATTAATCATGAATGATGATCCTAATAAATGTGTTTTATCATGATAATCCTCTGGGAAAATCTATATACGAGACTATATTTTTATGTTTTATGCATTCAATGGAAATGATGAATGGGCATAAGGGGCTTGGTGTAAGAATATTATGACGAAGATTAACTTTATAGTCTGTCAGTTGAGGAATCAAGTGCTACCCACAAATGATAATGTTTAGAGAAAGGAAATCACCATCACCTCATGATACAAGTGCTATGTATCATCAGGACTAGAGATAATATGGACCCTCTTATTTAAAAGTGACTCAGCTTGCGACATGTGAAATTCCCTGAGTTAGGAGCTAGGATTAATAGGGGAACATTAATCTATCAATATTTTCATGGTAGGATGGTTTTAGGGTCTAGAGCTATATGGGCTGGATAGTATGACTTGAAGGCAGTTAATCATTGTTGTTTGGTGGGTTCTTTGGGAGGTGAGGAATAAAACTAGGTAAGGTAGAGATTCTCATATCATTTATTATAGTTTCCCATGAGGTCTTGGGTGGTGGATCCTGGGACTCTTATTAGTGGTGTGGGGTCATCAGCCATGCTTAGGAGAATTATTCGAAGGATTTTCTCTTCTACGGGTAGAATAAATGAAAGGATTATAGGTATATGGTTTAAAAGGATCCCGCTTCATACATTTATAAAGATGAACATGGATGGATCATGGATTTTTAGGGAAATGTGGGGAATGGGTCTTTTGCAGGATTATATAGGTTCCTTGATTCTAGGATTTAGTTCTTACTATGGAATAGGTACTTCTTTGGGGGAATATGTTAGAGAAATGGAAACCATCCTTTATATCTTCTAGCTTTAAAACATTAAAATCAATGAAGTGGAATTGGATTTTGGTGTTCTATTTGGGATTATCCAAGGCAAGGATTGTTGTCTTTGGAATTTGAGTTATTTGGTGAGAATGTGAAGGAAACCCATCATAATAGGTATCATTATTGGCCACACCAAATGTTGAGGTAATTATGAAACTGACTATTTTTCCAGCAAATGGTTCCCATGTGAAGGTCTTATTTTTTATTATTTTATAGGGACCTAAAAAAATTATTTCTACCTCATTGTAAGGTTTTATGATATAGGACTTAATCATTTTCATCCACCATAATCCAATGCCTCTTTCATTCCCTTTATTTCATAATAAAAAATTGAATTTTGAGAGTTTAAAGACCCATGACCTTATTATATAACTTTTCTGAGAGAGTAATTAAAATGGAATATCAAGCATTTCCATCTATCTCTATATTTATATTGTAAACTTATGTCACAAAAACACCTTAAGAAAGTGGTAGAAAACATAATGTTGTAGCTTCTATCACTTCAATGCTCTGTGATAGGAGGAAGGGTAGAATCTTATTCAACTAGTTGTGATAACTCACTCCTTCAAAAGTTGGAACAAACCAGCTAATTATAGAACTGGGATTTTTTATATCTCATAAACCTCTTTGGATCATAGAGGTTAAATTTTTACTGATGAAACTTATTTTGCCTCAGTTTCGAATTCCCATAGGGGATATAATGAATGGTATAAATTTAAAAATACTTTATATTTCAATTAAACCAATTGAATATGATAATATTTCTAAATCTCCCAAAATTATATCATATCCTCAACTTGTTTATATTTGTAAAACTAGAAATAGAATATACATTCTTCACAAGGTTTAACCTTAAATACCTAATCCCTGTACTCTTGGTAAAATTACCTAACATAGATTAACCACTTATAATACAAGTGGTTACAACAATAGTTGTTATATAGCCAAACTACAATCCTCCAATAAATGGTTATACACCCCAATTGAAAAATATCTTATATAATGATTGAAAAAACCCATTCAAATGCCACTTGATTAACTCGTTAGACACCCCCAACATTATCTCATCTACTTTATTCCACCGATAGTATGTCCTTATTCATATTTAGTGATGATTATGCACCCACATAATATTGATCGTACTCCATGGGAATAAAAGATATGTTGAACTATTTTATTATTGTTTAAAATCATTAATATTTGTTCTGAACATGTTTTTCATTCTAAAAAATCTATCTAGAACATGAACATTTTGGAAGATCTTCTTCTTCAGAATAGTCGAGTAGCATTTATTCTTCTCAAAATGATATCTCAGTTTTAGACTATTTTTATCTCTCCTAAATACATATGTGTATCAAGATCCTTATAATTATCCCATGCAGTCATCATGAGTTCTCTCAGATCATTAAATCACTATATATTCTTTCATTGATACAAAATTTATCCTCATAGAATACCATTAATATCAAATAAATATTATTTCTATGTAGATTCTGTAAACTTTAAAATTATAATAGGATATCACTATTCTTAGAATTTAAATTGGTCAAGAAGAAATATAACTTTTAATTCTCATTCAATATCATATGATTTTTTTCATTATTTTTCATCTTAAATTATCTTAAGATTCAACATTATTTACTATTTTTATTCTCCTTGATTTCCATTTATTTAAACCACTTAACTGATATTATACCTATCCATATATTCATGTAAATTTGAATAAATGGGCCATTGACATGGAAACTTCCTTCTATGGTGTTAAACTCATCACATATAAATCATAGTCTCACCATGACCACTAAAACATCCACATGTAATTCACTATAGTGTGGTGGATTTTTCATTTCAAAAAACATGTGGAAATTCCTACACCTCTTCAGTTTGGATCTTCTCTTAGAGTTACTAGATTTATTCTAAATTTATCTTATTCAATATGAATGCAACATCTCCTTTTTTATTCTTTGTCTCTAAAAAACATAGATTATGATACATTTGATTGACCATGATATTTTATATATGATAATTTATTTAACTACATCTCTTAATTTGATCTCCATTTACTCTAGATATTTTGTATTTTAAAATCTCAACATTTAATTACCCTTATGTAGCCATCATATTTCTTAGATTAAATTTACATAGGTATTGAACTACCTTTACTTAGATAATTGATTTTCTAATTACCCTTACATGAAAGGCCTGAGACATTTACATATCCTATATACATTCTAATTTACATTGATATAGCTCTAAGATTACCTTTAAATGAGTGGAAAAAATTTGGAATGGCCTTGAAAAAAAACTAGAAATGACCATCATGAAACTCCTTGATACATACACTTCCCCTCTATGGATTTTAATGATTTTATAATGACACCTAGGGTCATTGTGTTTACATATATGTTGATACAACTGAAATATATACTCACCAAGTTCACACATAAAAAGATAAAATGAATACATATTATAACACTGAATGACACCAAACTCATCTTGATGAAACCTATGCTGAGAGAAATGACACCTATACAGTCCAGTCATTACATATATGTTGAGATTCCTTTTTCAAGTCATTTCAATGACTACAAATTCCATTCAACTTTCACATCTACTTAGGGCCTCTTGAAACCATATTCATACATAGTAAATTTCTAAAAAAATCTTCAGAAATGTTGTAGATAGTGTTATATAACCCATACACACATGCCTTTTTCCTAAAAATTAGTAAATTAATCCCCATAATTATATTTGTCACATTATCTTGAACCTCTGTACTTGTGTTCTTTGAGATGTAGCTTCAACCATCAAACACATATTAACTTATTGAATATAAATACAATTCATCCATTGTAAGAATAAAAACCTTCGATGATCAAGGTTTTTTTGAAGGAATTTCCATCAAATATATTTCTTCATACTTCAGTAGAAATCAATTTGATATTGGGTATCAATTTAATCTCCCAATGTTAAGCTCATATAAATTTTCATTATACGAAAATCTCATTTCATATCCAAAAATCCAATATTGGTCATATATCGATTAATGTATAACTAGGGACACCCTTTAGAAATAAATTCCTTAATATGGGTCTTAATACACAAAAATGAGTGTTACTTGGAATAAATTGATGTGGATAAACTCAATGATATTTATCATAGAATTTTACTAAAATATGTTGATGTTTGTCATGATGAATTATTGGGAAACCCCTTAGAATGTGATGTATATTTTTTAATCTAAATCATACAAGATCAATGAATATATCAAATACTCCTTAAATAATATCCTTGAATGAATTGGATAAATTTAATAAAAAAATTCAAGAGAATTAGGAAAAGGATTTTATACAAGTATTTGCTTCACCATGGGGTGAAACTTCACCATTGTGGCTCCAAAGCCCAAATTTGTAGTAGCAAATGAAGTTGTGTCATTATGTGAAGCACCGTGTCATAGCTGGTGTTGCTTGAGAAGAGTATATGACATGAAGGGTTTTCTTGCATCATCGATAAGGAAGAAAGACAATGAGCTATAGGGGAAGGATAAGGGTTGCAGCGTAGGGTTTGGCTATGTCACGAAGGTGCTTAATTTGGAAGAACAAAGGGAAGGGATATGAAGGATGGATTTCATCGTTGTGCGTATGATACACCATAGCCATGCATGGATGATTACACATGATATGAAGGTTTTTCTACAATGAACTATCTACACTGTAGGGTTTTCTTCTATGCAAAATTTTAAAATCCCGATATCTTCAGGCTACACACATGTTATATGCGATCTTTAGGAGAAAAATTTAAGAACAATTATGTAGGTCCTTACCTACACTTGGGGGGTTTAAAACACTCCAAAAAAACAAGTAGAAGAGGCCAAGATGGAATTAATAGATTCAGAAATAAGATCTTTTTGAAGTTTTAAACAAGAGGAAGACTCATCCAACACCCTTTCTTGTTATGAATAATGATATATTTTTAAATGGAGCAATCAAACATGGACACTAAGGAATATGTGATCCACTAATATCATCATGTATAAATTTTGATACACTATAATCAAAACATATAAAGAAACTATAACTATAGATAGAAAAATGCTAAATCACAGAAATGAAACAAAAAATAATAACCTATATGCGCATGTGGTACATGAAAAACATTATCAAATACCAATCTTGGATTATCAACCTTAGCAAATAAGCTAATGCCTCCCAATAAATCAACAAATATAATTTGTGATGGAAGTGGCCAAAATCAATTTGTGATGGAAGTTCCCAAAATCAATTTGTGATGGAAGTGTCAATTTGTGATGGAAGTTCCCAAAATGAAAACCCTACAACTGAAATTAGGGATTACCTAATAGCGTGAAAAATCTAGAACCAATTTGCGATGGAAGTGCCAATTTGTGGCAACGGGTCAAGCACAAGAAAAGGGATCCGGGGCAAGGGAGGCAGAGGCAGAGGTGATGAGGGGAGTTAGGGAGGGAGAGGGATCCAGAGCCTATGGCGAGGGAGAGGATGGGAGAAGAGATGATCTGGAGGCAGAGTCAGGTGCGATGAGGGAGAGGACGTGCAGAAGAGGTCAGCTGGAGGTGGAGGTGGTGAGCTGAAGGCGATGTAGTGAGGGAGAGGAAGGGCGGCTTAGGTGAACTAGAGGCGGAGGTGGGTGTGGTGAGGGAGAGGATGGGTGGAGGAAGTGAGCTGGAGGCGGAGGTGGTGCGATGAGGGAGGGGATAGGTGCATTGTAGGGTTTCTCGAGGGAGAGCGCGAGGGAAGAAAGGGGGAAGGCATGTAATTTTTTTAAGCCCTATGACCGCCATTGTCGGTCAACCGTTCTAAGGGCCTCTAAAACCCAAAATTATAGTAGTGTTAGGCGTTGTTTTTGATCAGCGGGTGCATGCGAGATCTCCGAAGGCGATGGTTACTTTACCTGGCGATGGTCTTGGAGGGCGGCGGTCCGCGGGTGGCGTGTGTCACAACTTTTTAGTTTCGATGGTCAGGCAGTGGGATAATGAGGCTAAGACGATTTCTTAGTGTGCGGTCGAGCATGTGGGGTGGGAGCACTCCGATGATGTCTCACTCATGTGGTTGATGAGGATCTTCCCAGTAGTGGCCCTTGGAAACAATGATGACAGATGGCTCTAGCGACAGGAGATTAAGGGAAGTATAGATATGGTCACAGGTGACCCTTGGTAGTAGGAGACAAAGGTAGGTCTAGATCTAGTCATGAGTGGTCCTCAGCAACAACATGATACAAAGGTGGGTACAGATATGGTCATGGGTGGACCTCAGCGATAAGAGACAAGGCGCTAGGCACTCCGGTGGTGGCGGACCATGACGAGCAAGCCAAGATAGGGGCAGTCTTGATGGAACATGGGTGGTGCAGATCTGGTCATGGGTGATGCAGATCTAGTCGGTGCAGATCTGGTCTGGTGCAGATATGGTCATCATCAGATTTTGTCTTCTTCAAGGATGATGAATCCATTTCCACTTGGGTCTACGACTTTGTCTATGACTTTGATCCTTTGAGAATTTTTGGGCCTCTGTGACTTGCATTTTGTAATGGGTCTTGTTCTATTGATCTATTGGGCCACTGAATTTTTAAGACTGTGTCTCTGGAACTTCAGGTTTGTAATGGGTTCTCCCTCCTAGTTCAAAAGGGGTCCTATTTTTCTTTTTTACTTTTTTAATAAAGGTGCATGCCCCCAACCTTTTTAGTATATAATAATATAAATAATTTATTAACATTATATCTTTATCAACATTTTTTTAGCACTAATAAAGTGACAGCTTTATTAGTTCTTTCTATTTTAGAACTGATAAAACATATCTTTATCAGTGCTTTTTAGTAGCGCTGATAAAAGATTTACTAATTTTTATAAATGAACCCCAACAGTCATCTTATTCTCTCACGCACCTTAAGATCTTGTGAAAGCCAACCCATTCCACTGCCGAACCCTTCTCTGCCGCCATGAATCCCTCCTCCGCTGCTACGAATCCCTCCTCCTCCACCGCCATGAACCCCACCTCCTCCTCTGAACCCCACCTCTGCCACCAAACCCCTCCTCCTCCGCAAACACTACCTCTACCGTGAACCCCTCCTCTATCACGAACCCACCTCCACCGTTGTCTCTCCCTGCCTTGGTGTCGTCTCTCCCTACCTTGTCACTGTCTATCCCTACCTCACCGCCGTCTCTTCCTGCCTCGCCGCCTTCTTTACCTACCTCACCACCCTCCTTTTTCTTTTCCGCCATCGCTCTTTGAAAGGTAAGTTCCTTTGATGATAGATAATCTTTATTCATCATGTTGGGTTTTTCTCTTCACCACGTTTCAACATATAGTAAGTAGGGTCAAAGTTTCTTATGTATTCTATGCCTTTGATAAATTCTTCTATGTGATTTCCTTCTAGATTTATCCTCGAAAATTTTCAAGAGTTTGTTCTACCGCTTCCTCTATTTCTGAATTATGAATGTGCTAGCTAAATTTGATTTTAAATGTGATTAATAGGGTTATTTTATTGAAAATGGTGTTATTTTGTGCTTACTTTATAGAGAATCATCAAGTATGACAATATTTTTTTCTGATGGGTTTCACCATACTTCTGGTTTATGCATTCGAATTGTAATATTTCAATATTGGAAATGAAACATTCCTTGAGGACTTTCATTAAGAATCCTACATGAAACTCCAAAAAGTTTATCTAACCAAGAGTTTGGAGGACCTATGCTACTACCTGGACTCAATAAAAGGTGACACATTGATGATTTTAGGGGTTCTCTATCATGAAATAAAATTTTGGTTCATATAAAGGAAAAAAGATCTAATTTAGTGAGGTTCTGAATGTTGAGTGATTTTGATAAGATGGAACCAAGTATAATATGATGGTATTGTACACAAGGAAGAGGGATGGATATATTGGTATTGAAAGAGAGATTCTTGGTCTAGTCAGAATTGTGTAAGGTAGAGAACTGTAGTTTTATGGAGGGATAATTAGTACATGGTAATGCACTACTTGAAAAAGAAGATGTCAAGAAGTTACTAATACTTGAATATATATAGGAATGATTTGGTGTTGGTCTCAGTGATGAGGTACATGATACAAATCAATATTGAAGTGGTTAGATAGTGAATGAAGGATAAAATTATCTAAGGTTAGTGGATGGGCCTAGTTGGCATGGGCTGGTGGAGTATGAATTTTTGTTTCTAAAGCAGCACTGAAAAACCAGTTTACAACAATGCATATAGAAGTTGGTTCATTCATTAAATTGAACAACTGGAGGGATATATTTGATAGTGAATACACCATGCTAAATCTATAGGATCATGTTCTGGAAGGTGCTTGGTGTGACACTACATGTGTAAATTGAATCTACTTTGGGATGTAGAAAAAAAAACAAAGTGGTTCTTAGTCAACTATTCTTGGTAGTTCTAGATTTAGGTTTGTGTATTTGGAAAGTGTATATTTAAGGTATGGTTATACTCTTCGCGAATCATTTTCACAAGATCGCATGTGGGATACTAAAACATTCTAGTGAAAGGGATTCTCATAGCTAGTTTCATTGACCAGGTGGTTGGGAAGATGGGTGTGATCTACTCTGGTCCCAAGTAATGCATGGAGAGGTCATCTTGGATCTTTAGTGGATCTATGTATGAGATATAGTCTTCAACTCAGAAAACTATGGATTCAAAGGAGGTACCAATAAGGTTTAGTTAGTTTGAATCTAGAATCATGGGCATTACTTGATGTAGACAAGGTAATGATGATTTATAGTTGGTTAAATAGAGTTATACCTGTGGTAGGTATAGAAGGTTTATAGATTGGTTTAGTTAGAGAACTGGACCTACAAGGGCCAAACATGAAAAGGATATGGGGTGGTCGAGTATATCAATGACTACATGCAGCTTGATATTTAGATATTTCAAGATAAGGTTTATATTAAGTGGTGTAGAGCAGTGAAATATAAGTATAATGAAAAGAAGTTATATTTTATTGAAGTCACTTTAAATGAAATTTTATAAAATCTTACGACATAAGCAGACGATAGATACATGAAATTGTCTCTCTACATGTCTATTTTATGATCAACTTTTCATTTAGCAATTATATAATTAACATTTAATTATGAAAATTACATTAATTTTTTATATAAAGGAGCACTTCCCCCACCCTTTTCCAAGTATCTATCATTTGGGTTTTTATCTAAATTATACCCGTATTCCTTCTCCCATAACCTATATACCCATCCTTTGGAATTCAATAATGGGAAAGAGTTTCTAGGGTTCTATTTTAAATGTGATCCATAAAAAAGATTCAATTATTCTATGGGACTCAAGGTAAGGGTATTATTTACCATAAAAAATACTATTTTTAAGTTTTAAAGTATTTCTCTAAATTTTTATCCAAGAAGTTTCCAAGAACTTTCTTTATTTTTGGGTTATTTGAAACAAATTTATTTTTAATGAGATTGGTAAGTTTTTTTCATGGATTGAAAAATAATTTTTAATGATCTTTATGATAAAAAATGTAACGTTCTAAATATTTTGTTCAAATAATGATATTTGGGTGGCATGAACTTAATTTTATACTTGTTCACCACATATCTTTTGATATTTTAATGGAGTTTTAATTTCAAAATGTGTTTTATGGAGAATTATTGAATATTGGTTGTTTTGTAATGAAATTGTAATTCTTTGAATATTTTTATGAAGATTTGATGTTTTGGTGCAAAAGTGATTAATTGTTCTTGTATTAATCTTCCTATATTTTGAGAACAAATATTTTTATGTAATATTGCTTGAAAATTTCCATTAAATTTTTATATTACTCTTAATCCATTCCATGGATCAACCTCTTTATAAAGGGATTATGTGTCATTTATGGATATACTTTGGTTAGATTTGATGTGTCCTTCTCAGTCCTTGCTACATAATCTTATTTTTACTAGCTTTCTTATATACCATGTTCCCTTTCTTTTTCTTTCTCCTTCATATTTTCTTTATATTTAAATGATTGTTGTTTTGAAAGTGTTTCCTCATTATACTTATGCCTATATGAGTGTACGTGAGGGATAAATGGTGTTTTCCAAGTGGTTTTATCCCTTTTTATAGAATGATATTTGATGACAAGTGTTTGAGAAATGCCTAAATGGATTTTTTACAAGATTTTTTTTTTAAAATTAGTGGTAATAAATGAATTAATGATTTAAAAATTATTCTTGTGTTAATTTCATTTCAATCCAAGAGTTTGGGTGATTTGAAAGTGTTAAAAATGTTGTAAAATGTCATTTTATTTTATAGGTTCAGGTTTGTTCTGGATTGTTTTGCTTCCTTTGGATCTTCTGAGAGGGATATATAGTTGGACGATGACCCTAGTTGAACATATTTTATGTATTTATTTTATTAAATATTAATATTACCGAATAAAATAGGATGGATATGAATAAATAATGGATTAATTCCAATCATTTGACAAAAGAGTATGAAGATGGAGTGAAAGAGTTCATCAAGTTTGAAAAAGATCACGCATACGACCCTTATAAAATCCTTTGTCTATGTTTATGCTATTGTTATTCAAGACTAATTAGTCTAGAGGAGTTGTAAGAACACTTGATCTATCAAAGAATAGATCAAAGTTATAAATGTTGTAATAAACACGAGGAAAAAGATAATGTAGCTAGTTGATGGGATAACACTGCATTTTATGGATCATCTTATATGATTACAAGTGTGGACAATGAAGAAGACCGCATCGAGGATGTGATTACAAATGTGAATGATGATGAAGATCGTATTGAGAAAATGATAAGGACAGTTTAAGATGAACTACGTGATTGTCTAAAATTATTTGAGAAATTAAAGAGTTTTTAAAAGACTCTATTATATGCTAGTTGTACTAAATATAAAACATTTTCAATCATATTGAATCTATATAATTTTAAAGAAGGCAATGGATGGAGTGACACCAGTTTTATGGAACTACTTTCTCTCTTGAATGATATTATCCTAGAAGATAATGAGAACCCAAGCCTAACAGATGACACCAAACAAATTCTATGCTCAATGGGTTTGATCTCTAAAAGAATACACACATTCCCGAATGATTGTATACTATTTCTAAAGGACCACAAATCACTTACAAAATGCCCAAAGTGTGGAACTTCTCAATATAAAAAATATGAATCCATTCATATGAAAGTTTTATGGTACTTTCCAATCATTCCAAGGTTTAGGCACCTATATGGAAGTGAGGAGACTGTAGGATAATTGATGTGACATGCAGATACAAGAAATAAAGATAGGAAACTACATCTCCTAATAGACTCTTCTCAATGGAATAGAATTGATCATGAGTATCCTGAATTTGGAAATGAGCTGAGAAACCTTCATCTCATGTTATCTAAAGATGGAGTGAATCCTTTTTCTTTTCAAAGCAACAATCACAGTACATGGCCGGTTATGTTGGTAAATTATAACTTGCCACTGTGGTTATAAATGAAATGAAAATACATCATATTATATATGCTTATATCAGGAACGAAACAACTGAGTAATGATATTTATGTTTATTTGGCTCAATTGATCAAAGATTTGAAATTATTGTGGGATTCAAGTGTTACATTGTATGATACTTTCAAAAATGAATATTTTATGTTGAGATCCATGTTATACGGGATAATAAATGACTTTCCTACTTATGGAATTTTTTTAGGATATAGTATTAAAGGAACTCAAGGGTTACCCATTTGCGAACAAGGTATACAATGAATTAGGTTGAAACATTCATAAAAAAAATATGTTTCTAAGACATCAAAGATTTCTACCCCAACGACATAAGTATCGATTTTGGATGACTTCATTTGATGGAAGTTCAGAATAACATACAACACCGTCTCCACTAACAGGTGATCTACTATTTGAGAAAGTAAAAGATATAGGCACTGCTTTTGGTAAATCATTTTTGAAACACCTTATGAAAATTGGTTGGAAAAAGAGATCAATTTTTTTGAATTAGCATTCTGGAATTATTTGCATGTCATAAATTTTCTTGATGTTATACATGTTGAAAAAAATGTATGTGATAGTGTCATTGACACATTTCTAAATGCACCAGGCAAAACAAAGGATGAAATTAAGGTTAGGTTGGACATGGTTGACATGAGAATATGAGAAGAGTTGGTGTCAATAAAGGGTGAAAAATGAACTTTCCTTCCTCTAGCTACTTACACTCTTTCCAGGCATGATAGATATCAGTTTTTCAACTTCTTGAATGATGTAAAGGTTCCAGAGGGGTATTCATCGAATATTAAGAACATCGTTTCAATGATCGATTTAAAGTTAAAGGGTATGAAATCACATGACTGCAATGTTTTAATGAAATATCTAATTCCTATAGCTTTATTTTTCATTTTTCCCAAGAATGTACACAATACATTAACCAAGCTCTGTTTCTTCTTCAAAGTTATATGCAACAAAGATATAGACCCGAAAAAATTACTGACTATGGAAAGAGAAATTGCTGTTATATTATGTGAATTGTAAATGTTATTCCCACAAACATTCTTTGATATGATGGTTCATTTGATGGTTCACTTTGTGAGAGAGATCCGACTATGTGGTCCTATACACTATAGATGGATGTACCCCATTGAATGGTATATAATGATTTTGAAAGGGTATGTAAAAAATCAAAGTTGACCAAAGGGTTATATTTTAGAGTGATATATTGTTGAGGAATCCATTGAATTCTATACTGAATACCTATCTAGTGTGGAAAGCATCAGTCTACCGAAATCTTATCACATTGGATGGATTAAAGGTGAAGGAATTTTTGGAAGAGATGTTGTCACAATCAATATTATAGATTGGGAGTAGGCCCAACTTTACGTTTTTCATAACAGTTTAGAGGTTTCTCCATATGTTGAAACCCACAAAGAAATTATTAGGCATTTGAATCCATCAAGGACTAAAATATAGATATAAAATACACATAATCAATAGTTTATAAGATGGTTTTGGGACCACATTTTTAAGGATCCAGATGAAAATATAGATTCAATTTCAGAATGAATTCGATGGCTAGCCGGAGGACTAAGTGTGTATGTATTATCTTAAAATGGTTACATAATTAATGGTTATACATTCTATAAAAATGAACATGTTGAAGATAGTACCATAAAAATAGTACTCTAAATTAAATGTTAAACCACTTCTACTGATAATGACCTTTTCACGTGATGGTACTCTTAATCCTAAGGAACAACATGTCTCTAAACCTGCTGCTGCTTGCAGTGCTGAGAAAAAATGACCTTATACACATGTTGGTGCTCCCAATCTTGAGGAACAACAAGTTTCTCAACCTGTTACTGCTCCCAGTGCAGAGGTACAATGACCATTTACACATGCCGATGCTATTGCTCTAGAGGAACATATTGACAATGTTGAATCCTAGGAAATGGTAGGTGATGAAGGACTGAAGACGCAGAAAAAATAGGAGCAATGTAGTTTGATGGTGTTAGTAAAAACCATTAAGGTGAAAATCAAAGGCATAAAATATGAGTTCATATAGAATGTGTGGGGCCAACATGTTAACTCCAACAAGGCCATGTTTAGTAGTTATATTGGAATATTCACTCGAAAAAACGTGCCGATTGATGTAGAGTCATGGAACCATGTTGTGATCGGGCTTAAAAAGATAATGTTAGAAGATATTATGGTAAAATTATGATATCATTTCTTTATTTTAATAAAAAATAAAATAACGAAACATTGACTTACTCTTCATCATCCCTTATAGAGTGCATTTATAGTAGATGTCTTCTATAAGAAATATGTATTAATTCTTACTAGAAGGATTCACAGAGGCTTTTGAAAAATTATAACGAGACATTATCTTAAAGATTCTAAATAGAAAATAAACCCACACCCACCGCTTATCTATGCACACCTGATAACTTAAGAAGTGTGGGATGAGTTTACTAGCAATCGTGTAAATGTGTCTTTTCAGGTATATTGTGGCTAGTAATACGTTGTTTGATGATACATCGATTCATCACTTTGGTTAACAATTTTTTATTTATGAAACAACAACTGAGTGTTGGAAATAAGGAATGGGAAACAAAACCAACATACCCCAACCATAAATAAAGGAAGGGGTACACTTTATTTGAAAAAAATTGGTATGTATTTTAAATCTACTATAATACTTTTATGTGAAATGAAACAAAATAATTAAGTTCATATATTTATATGCAGATTGATGACTCTAAATCCAAAGCCACTTCCGTCCCATGCCATGTTCTATAGAAGGAGGCATGTGTAAATAAATATAGGATACTAATAGATGAAAACACACAAAATGTGTGGGAAACATGTGTAAGTATGACATAATAATAATTTTTTCTTTAAATTGCTATTACATAAAAATTATTACTTATTTTCCTATATTTTCTATTTGACATAGTCATAGGAATCAGAAACACCTATACTAGATGACCACCTATTATCGATGGCCTTGAAGCAGCCAGAACAGTATGGCCACGTCAAAGGTGCAGGTTTTAGGGTGACACCCTGAGCATATTTTGAGAGAAAAACAAGAGGAGGATCAAAGTGAATAAATGAAATAGATGATAGAAAGAATAACTATACTTGAAGAACAATTCCAATGATAGAGAGAGTTGATATAAACTTTTATGGGGGGGGGGGGGGGTGATAAGTAAAGAGAAGAAACAACTCAAGAACAACCATCACATGAAGACCCCGCCCCATCCCCACCAGCTTTGAGGTGAGGCATTCCCCTCAAAAAACCATCTTAGCCATGGTAATAAATGTTCTGATAATTATTTTTGTGAAATGTGAATCAGATAGACACTGATACCTTTACTATACTAATATTCTATAGGGTTATAATGATTGTGATTTATATCTATCAACACCCACCCACCACCTTGTAGCGAGGGATATGGTGTTCAATATCAAATAAGATAGTCTACATAATAGAAAACTTCCAATAGGTCATATGAGAGTGTCGATTAGCATATCCCACAATCAGAGCACTGAGATACCTATTCCAATTGATGAAGAAGATATTCACAAGGTTAAAAAATATATTAGAACACTCATCGCATGACCATCACATATTGTAAAAAAACATGTCGACAAGTAGGTATTCATTTCCAATTTATTTTTCAAGCTAAAACTTTAATGATAAATGAAAAAATATTTGAACTGATGAATGTTATTATAGACGGACAAAGGGAAGGGGGTGAAATAAAAGATAGACTCAAAACCATCTAAAGGATCAACCAACCAATCAAAAAGATCTACCGAAATCACCTTTACCCCACCCATTCTATATTTTAATTTACTATAATTAAAGGTTCATGTGGATACAAAGTTAAAAAATGGCCATACTCACATAGTTTATTTTGAAGAAAATATGTATAGAGAGGAAGTTTAAGACTTTATTGGTGTTAAAAATATAAGTGAAATCCTAAACTTTGATTAGATAGGTGGCTCAGTTGTAAATGTATATATAAGGTATGTTTTCATGATTTGATTTTCCAAAAGCTGATATACTATATTAATTATGATTAAATATATTTCATATTTTTGGAAGGTGTATGTATCAAAAAAAATTGAATGGATTTCCCCATGATTTTTTTGGACTCGTTATTCCTCACATCTCCTTTATAGAACAACCAAAAATAGATTCCAAAAGAGAGGATGAAATAGTGGCAGGCCTACTCAAATTGTTTGAAAGAAAACTTACAGATGACATACTCTTCTTAATACCAATGATGCTGGCGTAAAAATATAAAATTTAATTATATAAAATATATTTTCATTTCATTCATTACTTATTCCTTGTTGTGTTTTTAGGCAACATTGGATGCTTATTGCGGTCAATTTGGATACTCTAAAGATTTATTTTCTGGATTTAATGCATGGATATCCAATAAAGCGACCAGACATGATGGCGTTTTTCAATTTGTAATACACCAAATACAACTTTTTAGAACTAAACATAAAGTTATATAATTTAAATTATTTTTTAATAAGGATTCTGTTATGATAGGGCAGTGCATCAATATCATAAAAAATAAGGAATAAGGCTAGGGGCTAAGCATGAGAAACATGAAAAGTACTATGACTGGACAAGTATCAGGGTATATATAATAAGATTTCACTATCCAAACACATATAAAAAAAAATTAATTATTCTTATCAATGATTCTATAATGTCCAAAACAAATAAATAGAAAATATTATGGTTATTATGTTTGTAAATTTATGAGAGAGATCATATTCCATCAATAAACTAGCATCCCTGAAGAGGTATTTTTGAAGATAATTACTATTTCATTTAAAATATTTATTAATCCTTTGTGTATTTATATTTTTCCAGTAATACTATGACTTTCTAAAAGACTCATATTCGTAAGATTATATAGATTTTCTTAGAAACAAATGGGAAGCATACCTGATGGAAGAATGTACACAAATAGAATGAAGATGTGACTTACATAGAAGCAGTGGATTATTTCATATTTATGTTTAATTTACTTATTTTTTTATTACTCACATAAGAATTGTTTTCTAAAGAACCATTGTGATAATTTTTTTAAAAAAGTTTTTGTATTTTTTGACAACTAACCTTTTTGTTGAAGAATATTTTTGTTATTCAAAAATCAAACCTAGTACATCGTAATGAGGTTGTTTTCCAGACACAATTTTCTAGACCCAGGTTTTTGTATTGAGCTTCACTAGATATAGAATAAGTTAGGAAGATAAAGTTGTTGATTATACACTTTATCATATTTAGGTCCATTAGCATGACATTGAAAATCATAAAATTCAAAAGAATCGGAGGCATAATTTTTTGTTTGCTAGAAGTTTTTATTTTTTATAACCAGAGAAAGAAAGAAGTTGTTGAGACAAAAGTTTCTAATTGAAGAATTTGTATTGTTACTGAAGAGTTTTGAAAAAATAATGTGAAGTCAGGAGTAAGAAAGTTTTCATACTTTCTAAAAAAAATTTAGACAATGACTTTCTAATTAAGAAGTTCTCATAAATCATGAAAACTCTCATGATAAAATATTTTGAAGAAATGGTGGATAGAATTAAATAATTTTAGAGTTGAAAAATGATATTTCCATCATAATGGGATTTCCATCTTAATGATAATTACATTATAATGAGATGAGAAAGAAAAATATATTGCTGAGCCTAAGGAAGAAATAAATTGTATTGGGAGTTTCATACTAGGATTCTCATAATGATATTTTCATACTAGGATTTTCATACTGAGATTTTCATACTGGGATTTTTTTACTGGGAAAATCGTACTGATATTTTCATACTCAGATTTTCATACTATGTTTTTTATACTGGGAAAATCATATTTAGATTTCTATACTAAGATTTTTAAACTGAGATTTTCGTATTGGGAAAATCATACTGAGATTTTTGTACTTAGATCTTCAAACTGAGATTTTCATACTGGGAAAATCGTATTGAAATTTTTGTACTCAACTTTCCTACTGAGATTTTCGTATTGGGAACATCGTATTGAGATTTTCGTACTTATATTTTTATACACAGATTTTCATACTGAGGAAATCATACTGAATTATTCATAATAAAGAGTTCATATTGAGAAAGAAATAGATCATAATGTTATGATAAAGAAATAGATCGTAATGAGCTAAGAAAGGAAATAGATCGAAATGAGTTGAGAAAGAAAACAGATCATAATGAGATGATAAAGAAATAGATCGTAATGAAATAAGAAATAAAAATATCATAATGAGATGAGAAATATATAAAAAGTTAAATAATTCAAACTTGAAATTCAATTTTTCATAAATATCAGATAAATCTTAGGAGAATTGAATAATTCAAAGTTGAAGTTTAAATGCAAGATATTTGTGGAGTTTTAAACTTTGAAGAAGCAGGGAAAGTTTTCAAGTTTCTTGATTTTGTTTTCTGAGCTTCCTATAAATACATGCTCAAATAATTTTTTTATTTGCAACTTTCACACACACGCAAAAGGTAGATCACTAGAGAATTCAAAGTGAAAGTTCCCATCTGATTGAAGAAGAATTGTATTGAGTATTCTATCAGAGTTTGAGTTTTATAGATTGAAGAACGAGTTCATTATATTGATTCCATCATTGTTTTAAGAGAATCAAATCCAATATTATCATATTGAGAAAATCATATCCATCATAATTATTTTTAGAGAATCAGATATAGCATTATCGTATTGATAAAATCAGATCCAACATCATTGTATTGAGAAAATCAGATCTAGCATTATCGTATTGAGAAAATCGGATCTAGCCAAATCAGACTAAGGATTCGGACCGAGAAATTGTGGAGAATTTTTAAAAAAGTTTTTATTCTTTTTTTTGGCTCATTTTTTATAAGAAAACATTGTAAACTAATGGGAGTAAGTATAATCATTCCTATCGGGAGATAGAAGGCGTCTAACAGGAGTTGGCATAATTTTTATTCACTTATTCATAATAGTGGATTTCCATAGATCCATGGGAGTGAATATGGAAAGTATATAGGTTATTACACTGAGGCCTAACCCTATAAATATTGTGTGCTTTATTTTCTTTCCTACTTTTTCATGAAAGAGTATTTACTAAAAGTTTATAAGGAAATAAATCATAATAGGTTGTAGAAGTTATGTTTTGAAAATAATTGAAACTTATAAAAAGTTAACAACTGATTCAACCTCCCCTTCTCAGTTATTATTCAATCCTTTGGAACTTCAATTGGTATGAGAGGGAAGGTTACCTTGTTGAATCCTTATCATGGTTAATATAAATTCTATAAACAGTAGAGGAATTTTTACATTTGATGGAAAATATTATTGTGGATTGGAAAATAAGATGATTCCTTATCTCTTATCTCTTGGCCTTGAAGTTGTTGATACCGTTACTATTGGTTTTCCACCTATTGAGAAAGATTCTCCCATGATGCTTGCTAATAAGAGAAATATAGAAGTTGATGGGAAGACTATAAATGAAATCCTTATGTTCTTATCAGATAATGTTTATCAGAAGGTGATGGTTCTCAAAACTTCAAAAAGTATGTGGGACAAGTTGGAAAGTGTGTTTGAAGGGAATAAAAAATTTAAGGAAGAAAAGCTATAAATATGGCGTAGTAAGTATAGAGACATAATAATGAGAGATGAAGAAATAATTGATGAATAATTTACTAGATTAAATGAAATTTTTTTCAACATTAGAGGATTCAAATATGTCTTGGAATATTCTACAATTGTGAATAACTTATGAGAAACTATCCTGACAGGTTTGATTCTAAAATTTATTTTTTAAAAGATAAAGATGATTTATCTCTTGATGAATTGCATAACTTTATTATTGCTTATGAAATGAGGAAAGATCCAATGTTTAGAAAGAAAATGAAAAATTAAATGGTTTTTGAAGCTATAATAAAGTTTAAAATTCAAGATGTTGAAGATGTTGATCCATGTGACTCCAAAGATAAAGACAATGATGAGTTGAATGAAAAAAATCACATATCTTATATCCAAGAACTATCAAAGAGGAAGAGAAAATTATAGAGGTAAACTTCCTCTGAATTTTTTTGAGTGTGGTGGAATCATAAAATTTTCTATTAATTTACCTAAGAATAAAGTTGGAGAAAACTGAGATGATTCCAATATAAAAACTTGATGGAAGAAGTGGAACAAAAATGATATAGAAGAAAAGTCTTCCAACATATACAAGAAGAAGTTTACTTAAAAAAAGAAGTATGTTGAGTAAGAAAGTTGAATCAGACTTAACCAAAAATAATTCTTATAAGGATGAAAGTTCATAAGAATTCAAAACCTTCACCACAAAAGTTAAGAAAAAAAAAGATTCCTCCGAGAGTAAAGAAGGTGGTAAAGAATATTATAGAGAGTATCAACTCAGAACATAACTTGTTGCATGTCTTGAAAAAAAATTTTTTCAAGAAAGAAATCAGAATAATTAATAAAGATTATGAAGAATTTTTTTGATGGAAGATAAGATATCATAAAGAAGAAGGATGAATACATTCAAGAGATTTTAAGATACAAACTTAGAATTTTTGAACAGGGAAAGATGACTGAAGATCTTAGTAAGAAGATAGAATCTAAGGAATAAAAGGTTAATAAGTTTTGATAAAAATTTCTTGAGTCCAATAATACATTGAGGAAGATGAATGAAAACTTCAACAAAACTCAAGAAGTAAAAGATAGGACTTCTAAAGTTTTTGATAAAGCTTAATATGAAGATCAGGTGAAATATTGTCTTACCAAAAATAATGTTTAATCTGATTCTTTTAACATTTCAAGTTCTGAAAAAATTATTGGTAAATCTTGGGTGGAAAAAGGATGTGAGAAACCTATAAAATCTAAAAAATTATAAAAATCACTCAAAAGAAAATATGGTCCATATCCTGAGTATGTTAGAGCTGAAAGAAGTTACCAACCTCAACAAAGTTTCAATAGAGAAAGATCTTATTTTAATAAAAAATCAAGATTTAATGGTTATTATTAATGTGGTGGAATCTATGGGAATAATCCTTATATTTTTTGGAACAAATTATCCTTACTTGGAATAAGGTTTGAGAAAAGTAGAAGAAATATTGAAAGTAGAATGATAAATTTTCCTAACTTATAGAAAGTTGAAAAAGTAAATTCTCAAGATGTTGGAAACTTGAAAACAAGAAATAAATCTGAATGTTTGGAAGACATTTGTAGAAGATGTGATGAGTTTTGTCATCATACCAAAAGTGGTATGAAACTCCTTACAGAAAAAGTTTCTTATGATAGAAAAGAAACAAAAGTTGAAAAGAAGAAAATTGAGGAAAGATCTTTTGTTGTTGAAACAACTTTGAAAGAAATTAAAAGGAAAAAACCATGGATACTTGATAGTGGTTTCTCTTCACATATGAAAAGTGATATAAAAATATTGAAACATGTTGAAAGTCATTATGGAGGAGCAGTTACCTTTGGTAATGATAGTTCCTTAAAAATCAGAGGAATTAAAATAATTGAGATTGAAGCCAAAAAGTTTAAATCTAAGGAAGTTTTATTTATTGATGGGATAAAAGATAACTTAATTAGTGTTAGTAAAGTTTGTGATTATGGAAAATAAGTTGATTTTAGATAATATTTTTGTATCATCAAAAGTGTTAAAAATAGAAAAGTCATTACAAAAGGAGAAAGAACCAGTGAGAATCTCTTTCAAATAGGAGAATTAAATAACTCCTGTTACTTGAGTGTTGAAGATGGTAACAAATTGTGGCACTGAAGACTTGAACACCTTGGGAAAAAAACATGAATAAACTTTCTAAAGTTGATGCTATTCATAATTTTCTAGAATTGAAAATAAGAGTTGAATATATTTTTATTACTTTCCAGAAAGGAAATATGACTATAAAAATTCATAAGATAATTGAGATTCAATTTACCAGACCACTTGAGATTATTCATTCTGATTTATGTGGGCCAATTAGACATAAATCAACAAAAATATATTTATACTTTATCACTTTTATTGATGATTTCACTTGGATTAAAAACATCATTTTTATGAAGCACAACTCATAGGCTATTAAAAATTTTAAATTCTTTATAAAATATGTTGAGAAAGAAATGGGGGTTTCTATAAATAAGTTGAGAACAGATAGTGGTACCAAATTAATAAGCAATACTTTAAAAAATTATCTGAGAAATCATGGTATCAAACATCAGTATAATGCTCCCTATACTCTGCAAAAAAATGGAGTAGTAGAAAGAAAGAATAGAAGTTTGGTGAAAATGGGAAGAATTATGTTAGTAGAATACAAAATTTCAAAATTATATTAGTGAGAACCTATTAGTAATACTATATATGTTCAAAATATATTCTTGTTGAGACCAAAAAATATCACGACTCCTTATAAAGTTTGGTATAACAAAAAACATTCATCGAAATACTTCATTATTTTTGGAAGTCCATGTTTGCTCAAAATAAAAAATCTAGATTTGGGAAAGTTTGATGAGAAAGCCGAGGAAGGAACTTTTATGGGTTATTCATTAAATAAAAGAAGTTACAAATGTTAGAAAAAATATTTACAAGAGTTGGTGGATTCATATAATGTGAAAGTAATTGAAAATAAAAGTTAATTAGAAAAAGTTGTTGAGAATGCTAAGGAGGTTAAATTAGAGAATTACAAAAATAGTGAAAGTAATTCAAAACATCCTTATCAAGACTTAGAAGAATCGTGTGATGAGGAAATTTCATCTGGGAACGAAACTTTGAAATTTACCACCTTTCAAAAACATATTGAATCCAAAAACATTATTGGGAATCATAAGGATCCAGTTCAGACCAGAAGAAAGTTAATATTAGATAATTAGAGTTCACTTATCTCAAAAGTTGAACCAAAATCAGTTTTAGAAGCTATCCCACACAAAGAATGGGTGGATGCTATGAATGAAGAATTAGATTAGATTGAAAATAATGAAACATGGGAACTTATTTCACGACCAACAAATAAAAATGTTATTGTAACTAAGTGAGTTTATAGAAACAAGTTAAATGAACATTGATAAGTTTCAAGAAATAAAGTCAGGCTTGTTTGTAAATGATATTCACAGGTGGAAGGTGTGTATTTTGAGGAAAATTTTTCCATAGTTTCAAGATTAGAAACTATTAGAATGTTTCTTTCAGTAGCCTCACATTGTAATTACAAAGTTTATTAGAAGGATATAAATTCATTTTTCTTAAATGGTGATATTGATTAATAAGTTTACATTGAATAACCTTGTGGGTTTTTACTTAATGAGGATGAAAACAAAGTTTTTAAATTGAAGAAATCTTTTTATGGGCTGAAACAAGCTCCATGTGCTTGGTATTCTAAACTTAAAAATTGTTTGAGAATGCCAAAATTTTCTAAATGAAAAGTTGATAGCAACTTATATGTGAAATATTTTTACTCCAGAGCTTTAATTTTAATTATTTATGTGGATGATATAATTTTTTCTGGGTATAGAGAAGATGTTTGTAAAACATTTTTTGAGGAAATGAAGAAGAATTTTTAAATGTCTATGTTAAGATAATTAACTTTCTTCCTTTGATTACAAGTTAAACAAAAGGAAAAATACATTTTCTTATCTCAATAAAGTATTCTAGGGAATTTTTAAAGAAGTTTGGGATGAAAAAATCCAAATAATATTCAACTCCTATTTGAGTGAGCACAAAGTTGAGTAAAGATGAATCTAGAATAAGTGTGAATCAGAAAGAATTTTGAAAGATGATAGGAAGTATTCTTTACCTTACAACCTCAAGGCCTGATATTGTTTATGTTGTGACTTTGTGTGCCAAGTATCAAAGTAATCCGAAAGAATGACATATATTGGCAGCAAAGAGGATTCTAAGATAAGTGAAAGGAACAACTTCACATGGGTTATTATACAAAATAAGAAATAGTGAGATGAAGTTTCATGGTTATACTGATACTGATTGGTCTGGATATTGTAATGATATAAAATCAACCTCAATAGGAACATTTTTCTTGGGTGAATGTTGTGTGAGTTGACAGAGTAAGAAACAAAGTTTAGTAACTTTAAGCATAGCTAAATTCGAATATGTTGTAGCTACTCAAGATTGTACTCAAATGTTGTGGATGAAAGTTAAGCTAGAAGATTTCAAAGTAAAAGTTTCTAAACTATTGAAGATAATTTTTGATAATAAGAGTGCAATTGATCTTTCTAAGAATCCTGTCCAACATTCAAGATCAAAACACATTGATATAAAGTTTCACTTTATTAAAGAGAAAGTTTCTACTGGAGATATACTGGAATACATTTCAACAAAGTATAATATTGTTGATATATTTACAAAAGAAATGATAAAAGAAAGGTTTGTGGAATTGAGTCTGTAAATTCATGTTTAGCCTCCTCCCATGTCTTCCTAAATCTCATATAGAAAAAATCCCACTGTGCTTTAGATTATGTTGACAAAGGGGGATTGAAAGTAACAAATTTTTACTTTGTAAGAAGTTTTTACTTATCTTTCTTAAATGAATATAAAGCCATGGATATCATAGAATGGGGGAGAGAAAAAGAAAAGTGAGAGAAAAAGAAAAGTGAGAGAGAAAAAGAAAAGTGAAGGAGAGTTTATCTTTACATAACCACAAAATTTTCTTATCACCAAGGGATGAAATTCATTTAAAAATATTACTTTATCCAGTAGTGTGGTTTCAAGACACTCTCTTTTGAGAAAGGATATGTTTTGATAAAAGTCAAAAAACTTAAGTTGTTTACAAAAGTTGAGTTGTGAAAAATTTGAAGAGTTTGAAAAATTGTTTACAAGGGTTGTCAACAAATACAAAGGGGGAGATTAAATAACCATTATGATAAATTGTTTTTAACAAAGTTTTTTTATTTGTTGAAAACTAACCTTTTTCTTGAAGAATGTTTTTTTATTTAGAAATTAGACCTAGTCCATTGTAATGTGGTTATTTTTTGTACACAATTTTCCAGACCCAGGTTTTCGTATTGAGATGCACCAGACATAGAAGAAGTTAAGAAGATGAAGTTATTGATCGGACACTTTATTATATTTAGGTCCATCAGATTGACATTGAAAATCATTAGATTCAAAATAATTGTAGGCAAAATTTTTTGTCTGCTGGAAGTTTTTCTTTTCTGTAATCATAGAAAGAAAGAAGATGCTAAGACAAAAGTTTCTGTTTGAAGAAGTTGTATTTTTTTTGAAGATTTTTGAAAGAATAATGTGAATTTAGGAGTAATAAAGTTTCTATACTTTCTAAAATAAAATCAAAAAATGCCTTACTGATCAAGAAGTTATCACAAATCATGTCAACTCTCATGATAAAGTCTTTTAAAGAAATGGTTGAGAGGTTTTAATAATTTCAAAGTTGAAAAATGATATTTCCATCATAATGGGATTTCCATCGTAATGAGAATTACATCATAATGGGATGAGAAAGAAAAAGATGTTGCTGAGCCTGAGAAAGAAATAAATCATACCGGGAGTTTGATACTAGGATTCTCGTAATGAGATTTTCGTAATGGGAAAATCATACTGAGAATTTTGTACTTAGATTTTGATATGAATATTTTTGTACTAGGAAAATCATACTGATATTTTCATACTTAGATTTTCGTACTGAGATTTTTGTTCTGGGAAAAATCATACTAAGATTTTCATACGGAGATTTTCATACTGGGAAAATTGTAATGATATTTTCATACTCAGATTTTCATACCGAGGAAATTGTACTAAAGTATTCATAATGAAGAGTTCATATTGATAAAGAAACAGATTGTAAGGTGATGATAAAGAAACATATCATAATGAGTTGATAAAGGAAACAAATCATAATGAGTTGAGAAAGAAAATAGATCATAATGAGATGAGAAAGAAACATATCATAATGAGCTAAGAAAGAAACATATCGTAATAAGTTGAGAAATATATAAAGAGTTGAAGAAGTCAAACTTGAAATTTAATTTTGCATAAATCTCATAGAAATCTAAGGAGAATTGAATAAGTCAAAGTTGAAGTTTAAACGTGAGAGATTTTTGGAGTTTTGAAATTTGAGGAAGCGAGGAAAGTTTTCAATTTTCCCACTTTTGTTTTATGAGTTGCCTATAAATACTTGCTCAGATCATTTGTTCATTTTCAACTTTCACACACATGAAAAGTACAGAGCACTGGAGAATTAAAAGTGAAAAGTTCCCATCTAATTGAAGAAGAATTGTATTGAGCATTCTATCAGAGTTTGAGTTTTGTAGATTGAAGAACGAGTTCATCATATTGATTCCATCATTGTTTTGAGAGAATCAGATATAGTATTATCATATTGAGAAAATCAGATCCAACATCAATTTTTTGAGAGAATCAAATCCAAAATTATCGTATTGAGATAATCGGATCCAACATCATTGTATTGAGAAAATAGGATCCAACATTATCGTATTGAGAAAATCAGATCCCACCAAATCAGACTGAGGATTCAGATTTAGAAATTGTGGATCATTTTTAAAAAAGACTTTACTCTTTTGCTTGGCTCATTTTTTTATAATAAAATATTATAAATTGATGGGAGTCAATATAATCATTCCTATTAGGTGATAGAAGGTGTCTAATGAGAGTTGTCACAAGTTGTATTCACTTCTTCATAATATTGGATTTTCATAGACCCATCGGTGTGGCTTTGACAAGGATCACTATGACAAAAAAGGCATTTAACGGCGGTTTGATTTTACGTTTCGCAGCGGTTTAAACCGCCACTAAATAGATTGGCGGCGATTTTGAAAAACTGCCGCAAAATCGTGCGTCGGGAAACTATTCGCGGCAATTTTCAAAACCGTCGCAGAACGTTTCGCGACGGTTTTTTTTTTATTATTTATTTTTTTAATTATTTTTTAATTATTTTATTTATTTATTTATTTTATTTATATTATTTATTTTATTTTATTTATTTTATTTTATTTATTTTTCGTATTTATTTATTTATTTATTTTATTTATTTATTTATTTATTTATTTTATTTATTTATTTTATTTATTTATTTATTTTATTTCGTATTTATTTTGTATTACTTTATTTACTTTATTTATCCATGCATGCACATCTCATGCACATGCAAATGCACATGCCCATGCAATATAAAGAAATACTACGTTTGTTGAGATTTGAACCCCTAACCTCTTGCATATTTTCCAAAGACTCTACCACTCCAGCAAGCTCGCCATGTGATTAATAAACAGAATTTAATATACTTATATATATTAATTGAAAAAACAAATAATACATAACTAATAGATATAATAAATAGTAATAATAATAAATAATAATAAATAATAATAAACAAATAATAATAAATAATAATACGTAATAAATAATAATAAATAATAATAAGTAATAAATAATAATAAATAATAATAAATAATAATAAACAAATAATAAATAATAAATAATAAATAATAAATAATAAATAATAAATAATAAATAATAAATAATAAATAATAAATAATAAATAATAAATAATAAATAATAAATAATAAATAATAAATAATAAATAATAAATAATAAATAATAAATAATAAATAATAAATAATAAATAATAAATAATAAATAATAAATAATAAATAATAAATAATAAATAATAAATAATAAATAATAAATAATAAATAATAAATAATAAATAATAAATAATAAATGATAAATAATAATAAATAAGATATAATAAACAATAAACAATAATAAATAATAAATAATAAATAATAAATAATAATAAATAATAAATAATAATAAGTATTAAATAATAATAAATAATAAATAATAATAAACAAATAATAAATAATAATAAACAAATAATAAATAATAATTAATAAATAATAATAAATAATAAATAATAATAAGTATTAAATAATAATAAATAATAAATAATAATAAACAAATAATAAATAATAATAAACAAATAATAAATAATAATAAACAAATAATAATAAACAAATAATAAATAATAATAAACAAATAATAAATAATAATAAACAAATAATAAATAATAAATAATAAATAATAAATAATAAATAATAAATAATAAATAATAAATAATAAATAATAAATAATAAATAATAAATAATAATAAATAATAATAAATAATAATAAATAATAATAAATAATAATAAATAATAATAAATAATAACAAATAATAATAAATAATAATAAATAGTAAATACGAAATAAAAATATATTTAATAATAAATATTAAATAATAAATAACACATAATAAATAAAATATTATTATTAATAAATAATAAAAAATAAAAAATAAAAAATAAAAAATAAAAAATAAAAAATAAAAAATAAAAAATAAAAAATAAATAGAAAATAATAAATAATAAATAATAAATAATAAATAATAAATAATAAATAATAAATAATAAATAATAAATAATAAATAATAATAAATAATAATAAATAATAATAAATAATAATAAATAATAATAAATAATAAATAATAATAATAAATAATAATAAATAATAATAAATAATAATAAATAATAATAAATAATAATAAATAGTAAATATGAAATAAAAAAATATTTAATAATAAATATTAAATAATAAATAACACATAATAAATAAAATATTATTATTAATAAATAATAAATAATAAATAATAAATAATAAATAATAAATAATAAATAATAAATAATAAATAATAAATAATAAATAATAAATAATAAATAATAAATAATAAATAATAAATAATAAATAATAAATAATAAATAATAAATAATAAATAATAAATAATAAATAATAATAAATAATAAATAATAATAAATAATAATAAATAATAATAAATAATAATAAATAATAATAAATAGTAAATACGAAATAAAAAATATTTAATAAAAAATATTAAATAATAAATAACACATAATAAATAAAATATTATTATTAGTAAATAATAAATAATAAATAATAAGTAATAAATAATAAATAATAAATAATAAATAATAAATAGTAAATAATAAATAATAAATAGTAAATAATAAATAATAAATAATAAATAATAAATAATAATAAATAATAATAATAAATAATAATAAATAATAAATAATAAATAATAAATAATAAATAATAAATAATAAATAATAAATAATAAATAAGAAATAATAAATAAGAAATAAGAAATAAGAAATAAGAAATAATAAATAATAAATAATAAATAATAAATAATAAATAATAAATAATAAATAATAAATAATAAATAATAAATAATAAATAATAATAAATAATAATAAATAATAATAAATAATAATAAATAATAATAAATAATAATAAATAATAATAAATAATAATAAATAGTAATAAATAGTAAATACGAAATAAAAAAATATTTAATAATAAATAATAAATAATAAATAACACATAATAAATAAAATGTTATTATTAATAAATAATAAATAATAAATAATAAATAATAAATAATAAATAATAAATAATAAATAAGAAATAAGAAATAAGAGATAATAAATAATAAATAATAAATAATAAATAAGAAATAAGAAATAAGAAATAAGAAATAAGAAATAAGAAATAATAAATAATAAATAATAAATAAGAAATAAGAAATAAGAAATAAGAAATAAGAAATAAGAAATAAGAAATAAGAAATAAGAAATAAGAAATAAGAAATACGAAATAAGAAATAAGAAATAATAAATAAGAAATAAGAAATAAGAAATAAGAAATAAGAAATAAGAAATAAGAAATAAGAAATAAGAAATAATAAATAATAAATAATAAATAATAAATAAATAATAAATAATAATAAATAATAAATAATAAATAATAAATAATAAATAATAAATAATAATAAAGAATAAAGAATAAAGAATAAAAATATTTAATAATAAATATTAAATAATAAATAACACATAATAAATAAAATATTATTATTAATAAATAATAAATAATAAATAATAAATAATAAATAATAAATAATAAATAAATAATAAATAATAATAAATAATAAATAATAAATAATAAATAATAAATAATAAATAATAAATAATAAATAATAAATAATAAATAATAAATAATAAATATTAAAAAATAAACAATAAGTAATAAACAATAAATAAATATAAATAATAAATAATAAATAATAAATAACCAGAAACAAATAATAATAATAATAATAATAATAATAATATTTTATTATTAATAATAATATATAATAAATAATAAATAAGTATAAATAATAAATAATAAATGAATATAAATAATCAATAATAAATAACTAGTAACAAATAATAGATAATAAATAAATTAAAGTATATTATAAATAAAAAAAATTAAAAAAATATTAAAAAAAAATTAATTTTTTTTACACATTTCGCGGCGGTTTTTAAAACCGCCGCGAAAAAATTGCCACGAAACGCTTGTTTTCTTGTAGTGGATATAAGTTCTCATACTGAGGATGAACCTTGTAAATCTTATGTTCTAATGAATCAGATGTCCCCATGCCATTCCTTTGTGAAAATCCAGTTCTTGTGGTTTTCTTGGGGGTCGCAACAGTTTGTTTCACGAGTTTACCAAAAATCCAGTTTCACCAAATGGTTTCACCAAAACGAAGGTGCCACGATAGTGGCACCATGACAGTGGAACATCGAGATGGCGGCACACCAAAATGGTGGTACCATGATAGTGGCACACTGAAATGGTGGCACCATGACAGTGGCACCGTAACGGTGGCACCGAAACAGTGGAACACCATAATTTTGGCACTGTAATGGTGGCACCGTGACGGTGGCACACCAAATGGTGTCTCACCCTTTTCCAAATTTATAGTTTCCTGAGTTTTTTCCAGTTTCACCCCTCTTATGTTTTATTTGATGTAAACCAAGTTTAAAGCCTTATTTAGGAATTTTAAGGGAGTTTCAAAGGATATTAAGTATATATTTAATATCCTAACACTCTGGGGACTTTGAGACATTCAATCCATGTGATCTTGGCCAAGATATGACTTTAATGGCCTTTGGAACCGTTTCCTTCCGTTGATATAGGATCTGGATTTTTCTAAAAGCCGAGGTCCTCTCTTCTCTTTTTTTCTTGGTGTGCCTAGAGCCCTCCTCTCTAGATGAGTCATGTACCTATTCTAGATCCCTTTACTATCCATTTTTATTATAGTTTCCTACTACTCACGCAACCCCCTGTTTTGGTGAAAAGAGGAGTTTTGGTCACCCATTGTTTCATGTAGGGATTCTTTTACCTCTATTTATTTGTCTATCATGTGGGGTGGGTGTAGTACTGTTTCTTAATGAAGAATAACTGAATCCTTTTTTCTTAAATGAGTGATAAATTAGGGGGAAGATGATGATCAAAATTTAACAGGTAGGGAATTGAAGATGGTTGATGCTGATCACTTGTTTTATCTGCTATCTTTGTTTCTTTTTATGGTTTGTTGTGGCTATATGTATTTTGAAAATCATGTCCGTTGGTGGTATTTGATTGCACACTGGTGATATTCTATTTTTTTGTGATGCTTTGTTAACTGGATGCAATATGAAATCTAATTAATCATGTATATTTGGTTAAATAAATGGATTCCCTAGGATCAAACCTATTGTGTGATCACCCCTATTTATCAAAGTGGAATTAAAGAACCCTAGTTGGCTAAATCTGAATATCCTTGGCTTGATGGTGTGGCTGTGTGCTGTAATCTATTGGGGTTTTGTGATTTGTGTGGGATGTGTGGTACAATTGTTGGTATCATGGTTATGGGTGCAGGGGTGGACAAAGGGGATGGTCCAGTGTTAGGGGCGTGGTGTGCTTGTGCAGTGGGGCTGCTGTTTTAGTGGTTCTTATTGTGTTTTTGTGTTTGGGGTGGTACTGGAGGTGTGGTTGGGAACTCAGGTAAAGGGTTTACTTGATTGTGGAATGTATGGACTTGTTGTGCAGTGGGACTGCTTCTTGGCAGTGTTTGGACAGTGGCGCTGTAGGATAGGGTTGTGTCATGACTTCTTATTTATGGGTGTGCTAGGTGTGGTGTTGTTATACATCGAGGCCATCATTTCTAGTTGTGAGAGGATTATTGAGTGGGATAACTTTGAAGAATGATATTTGGAAATGGTTTAAGGGGTGTCTAAGAAAAATGGGGTGTTCAATGGGACTACAGGTTGGTTGTTCTCTATTGTTTTTATGAATGGGTGTTAAAATGTATTTTATTACCTTGGTACCCACTTCCTTATTTTCCTTGGCAGTGTTTAGTGACCTTTAGCCTTTTGAAAATGGTTGCAGATTTTGTTCTTGGTAGTTTACTCGGGTAGTGCTAGAATAAATTAAAGTGAACCCCTTAATTAATGAATGGAAAGTGATTAAATGAAAATGGGTTTGGCTTGTGTTTTATTGTGGCTGTTTGTGTGGTTGTGCATATAGGGGTAACATCAAATGTGGTTTTATGTGGGCTGGTTGTTTGTTTGAAACCCATAGGTTGGGATGAGTGTTTTATTACCTATATGTATAAATTTTAGTTCCTTGTGATTTCTATATTCTCCCCACCCTTATTTAGCACCATGTGCTGAACACCCCCATTTCATGGGGGGGGGTGTCTTTCCCAACATCCCGGTGGGAGGGTGGATGACTAGTTACTGACTTTCTTCCTCATACCCTCTTCTGGGTTCTTACCACTTAAGCGTATCCGAGCAGGCTATAATGGCTTGAGGTTTACCATAGTCCAAGATCCTTCAGGCAAGTTTTTTTGTGGATAAGGGGCCCAGGTGTTTGCGGGTTAGGATTGTTTTCCCAAGTGTCTTTGGGATGAGGCCCATGTGTCTTTGGGTGAGAGGCGTGGTTGTTGTGGCCCATGTGTTTATGGGAAGGATGTGTGGTGTGGTTGTGACCCAGGTGTCTGCGGGCAGAATTTGTGTGTGGTTTGAGGCCTAGGTGTGTTTAGAAAGGTTGTGGCAGTGGGACTTCATTTTGGAAGAGTGGTAGCATCAAGACGTTAGCCGTTAGGAATGAGCATCTAACCAGTGGGAAAGTGGTGAGGGGTACCCAAATCATCGACGTACTTATATTATTATCTTACTTGACTTGTGTTATTTGGGGAGTGTGCCTTGGTGAGGCTGCTCTGGTTATCTTTCCTTGTTAGGCGCTGTTGGTTTCTATTGTTTTCACGGGGGAATTAGTATGCTTCTCCCACTTGTGAATGAGTGAATTTGGTTTCCCTACTAAGTATACTTGTATGATCACCCTACAATATAAAACTATTTTCAAGTTTCTAGGAGGACTTTGAGGACTGTGATGAACTTTACTAGCTTGGTCATCGGGACAGTTACTATGGTGCTACTTAGTCCCTTTCTTTTGGTACTTTCTTTGGTGCTCTGGTTGTACTTTTTTCACAGTTTGTGTTTAAATCATACATGGGTTAGATTTTGGTTTCCTTTATATAAATGTTTGGTGTTTTTTGGGACTTTTACCATCATATATCCTGATTCTATTTTCATTAAAAAGGGTAATGCCTTACATTTTGTGTGAGATTCTATACCCTTGGTGCTAGTCTCCACTCTGGGGCCTATTGAAGGCAGGACTCGGGTGTCATTATCTCTCCTTCATCTTGAAGAAGGAAGGGCGTGGTACTTTTCCATCTCTTCCCTCATCTTGAATAAGGTGGGTCATGATAGAATGGTATCAGAGGATGATGGTTGATAGACATGATAGAGTTCAGAGTTAGGAATAGTGAGGATTGCATGGGATGGTAGGGAAACAGTGTTAGGCAATATTAGTGCATGAAATAGGCTAGGGAAGACCGGTTAGGACATGATATTTTAAGGACCCCATGATCTGATGCAAGGACTCTGGGCCTAAATAATGACTAATTAAGGCTACACTGATTGCAGGGTAGAGACCCTAGGAAAGGTACATGCATCATAATGACTTGTGTTCTTGTGTGTCTTGGTTGTTTTTGGAATTTAAAATAAATGAAAAGTTTAAATGAATTTTTAAAAGAAAATTTTCATACTACCCAATCTTAGGAGCTCCTTGTTTACCTTTTCAGCTATGGAACCCAGACGTTTCCCACGTGTGGTACGAGTATTTGAGGTCTAGCAGCCTGACTTGGTTGATTAGCGAAGGGCCAATTGAGAAGATGAATATGAATTGTGGAAAAAGACCCTTCATGCTTTACAATGGCAGACCCTGGGGAAGTATGAAGGTAACGTTGCATACTTAGAGATAAATGGATGGATTGAGGAGCTGAAAATCACCTTTACCCTGATCTATTATCCAAGGGAGTACTGGGTTCCTCTGGAAGTGATCCATATGTGAAAATTAGCGCGTCAGTGGTGGGCACTTTACCTCAGGGAGAGGAAGGAGAACAATGTCTCATGGTCTAACTTTGAGAAGGAGTTTCAGGCAGAGTTTCTTTCCTCAACGATGATGGATGAGAAGAGGTAGGAGCTTCTCTCCCTCCAGTAGGGGAGTATGTTAGTGAGGGAACTGGGGATCAAGTTTAATGATCTCCTACACTTTTCTCCAGATCTCTTTTTGGATGAGGAGTCATGGGTGAGACGCGTGTAGGAGGCACTCCGACCTTCTCTTCAGTATGCCATCACTCCCTTTACCCTACTGACATACTTAGAAGTTCAGAAGAATTTCTAAGTAGTGGTGAGGATACACTCGGAGGGAGGCATACCGTGAGAGGGGAGACAACCAAGTTCATCGAAGGGGAAGGCAGTCAGTAGCAAGTCTCCAACGTTAGGGCCTTCCAGGTTTTGGCCAGTAGGAAGTAGGCCTCAACAGTTCTAGTTCTAATCTCCTGGTCCTCTCCCTTTCCCCATGGGACCGGGACTGAGGTGATTTTTCTATGGAGGCCATGGACATCTTTGGATCTAGTACCCAGTTTGATCTCAGTATAGTGGGGGTGGGCAGGTTCAGTGCCCACCTCAGTAGCATCAGTTTCTGGTCAGACCTTTCCAGCAGTAGGGGCAGTGGTCTCCCGTTACACCAAGGGTAGACAGAGCTAAAGGAGGCTGACCTCAAGGTTCTCCTCAGGGACCTCTACTAGGGCGTGGTCGGAGAGTTGGTCACCAATATAGGGGTGGAGGATCTAGGAGTGGGCAGTTGCACGCCGCTGAGGCAGTATTTCTAGCAGGATCAGAGGTTGTTCAAGGTACAATCAGTCTGTTTAGTATGTTTGATTTAGGAGATTCACACACCTTCATTGCAACTAGTCTAGCCTATTCCTTAGGACTATATGTAGAGAGAATTCCCATGCCCCTAGTGTTGAGTACTCTAGTTGGAGGTCAGACCGGTTTGTTTGATGTTTTTTGAGGATGTAGACTGATGTTGGGGCCACATCAGTCCAATAGGGATTTTCTTCTGCTATAGATGCAGCCGTACGATGTCATCCTAGGAATCAAATGGTTGTTTTCTATGAACACTATTATCGACTGCTTCCAGATAAGAGTCGTGTTTTTAGGTGTGGATGTCCAGCGTGTAGTTTTTGTTGGTGAGAGGAGCTATTAGGTGGGCAGCCGGTGTGTGGAGCCTCTTCTTTTTATGTTAGCCAAACTGTCAGAGGGGTTGGTGGGTGCTGAGACGGTGGAGGTTCTGGGAGTTGTTGAGGAGTTCCTAAATGTTTTCCCCAAAGAGTTTGTGACTCTACCCTCTTGACGTGATGTTTAGTTCAGAATATACTTGCAAACTGGTGCCCATCTGATTTCAATGGCTCCCTATCGGATGGTGCCTTCTAAGTTGTAAGAGTTGCAGATTCAGGTTGATGACCAGATGAAAAAGGGTTTTATCTGGCTGAGTGTATTTTCGTGGGGTTCTCCGATCTTGTTCACGAAGAAGGAAGACAGTGGCCTGAGGTTGTGCATAGACTACTGGAGACTGAATCAGGTAATGGTCAAGAACCATTGCCCTTTCCTGAGAATATATTATCTTTTCGACCAGTTAAGGGGAGCAGGTTGGTTCTCCAAGATTGATCTGCGGTATAGATATCACCAGTTGAGGGTGACGGAGGGTGACATCCTAAAGACTGCTTTCAGGTGAAAGTATGAGCACTTTGAGTTTATGGTCATTCCCTTCAGTGTAATGAATGGACCATCCATGTTCATGGGGATCATGAACTCTATCTTCTTCAAGTTCCTAGATCGGTTCGTCATCGTGTTCATCAATGATATTATGATTTACTCAAAGTAAGAGGAGTATCATACTGAGAACCTCAGGATAGTATTGTATATCCTCGAACACCCACATCTCTATGAGAAGTTGTCCAAGTGCAAGTTCTAGACATGAGAGGTACATTTACTTGGAAATTTGGTGTCTCAGAAAGGGATAACAGTTGACCCATCAAAGGCCGAGACAGTTTTTTCTTGGGCAGCACCCAAGAATGTGGCAGAGGTTTGTAGCTTCCTAGGTCTAGAGGGATATTACTAGAGGTTTTTACCTGACTTCTCTTGAGTTATGTCTCCATTGATAGCTTTGACCAGAAAATACCAGGCCTTTGTGTGGAGTGAGCAGTGTTAGGTATCTTTTAGCTACCTGGAGGGGAAGCTGATTAGTGCCCCAGTGCTTAGGTTTCCATAGGAAGGGGTGACATTCGAGGTGATCTATGATGCTTCCAGTATAGGATTGGGATGTGTGCTGATTCAGTAGTAGGGATGATCTCTTATGGGTCTAGGAAGTTACATCCACATGAACATAACTATTCCACCAATGATCTGGAGCTTATAGTGGTCATATTCTTGCTGAAGTTGTGGTGACATTACTTCATCAGGGAGCGCTTTGTGGTATTCATAGATCACAAGAATTGAGGTATATTTTCTCATAGTGAGACCTGAACTTGCGACAATGAAGGTGGATGAAGTTTCTCTAGGAATACGACTTCGAGATCTATTACACCTCAGGAAAGGGGAATGTGGTGGTCGATGCCTTAAGAAGGAAGTCGCAGAATGAGGTAGTTTGAGAATCTACAGATTCTTGGAAGGAAATTGAGGAGTTAGCCACTTTACGTTTGGATGTGAGAGTGGATGTTGGTAGAGGATTTCTATTTTAGATGATAGTGAAATATTACTTAGTCCAGAAGGTGGAGGAGTCTTAGTAGGGAGACTTGGATACTGAAGTGATGCGTGATCATTCTTTCCAGGGTGATGCTTCGGAGGGATGGTCGGAGGATAGTTAGAATCAGATACTGTTCCATGGGAAGCTATTTTTTCCAGTGTCAATACATGAGGGAGTTTTCCATGAGTTCCATAGCTCACCCTTGGAGGTTCATCCAAGAGTTTATAAAATATACCGAGACTTGAAGGAATATTTTTGGTGGCATGAGGTGAAGCGGGAAGTGGAAGAGTTTGTGGCGAGGTGCCTAGTGTGTCAGCAGGTGAAGGATGACCACCATGTTCCCAATGGTCTATTCCAGACCTTAGATGTTCCCAGGTAGAAGTGGGATGGAATCTCAATGGATTTCATCACAGTATTACCCAGGACTTAGGGAGGATGTGATGATATTTGGGCAGTAGTGGATCAGTTGATGAAAACGTCTCACTTATTAGCGATCAAGGAGTTGAGCATAGTGGATTCCTTAGCACAAAGGTATGTGGATGAGGTGGTGAGGCTACATGGAGTTCCAAGATCCATTATCTCAGATTAGTGTACACGTTTTATGATGCGAGTCTAGAGGGGATTGTATCATGCCTTTGGCACTCAGTTACGCTTCATCACTACTTTCCACCCTCAGATGGATGGACAAATAGAGAGGGCCATCCAGATGTTGGAGGACATGTTACAGGAATGTGTTCTGGACTTTATTGGGTCTTGGGTGCAACATTTTTCCTTGGTAGAGTTTTCTTACAATAATAGATATCACTCTTCCATTGGTATGGCTTCATTCGATGCTCTATACGGGAGGTCGTATTGTTCACCCTTGTGCTGGATGAAAGTTAGGGAGGTATCTATTCTTGGTCTGGACGTGGTGTAGAGTACGACATAGAAGGTGTAGCTTATCCATGAGAGGATGAAGTCAACATAGGAATGACATAATTCATATGCCGATCATAGGAGGAGGCCTTTGGAGTTCGAGGTTGGGGACCATGTATTCTTGAAGGTTTCCCCTCGATGTGGGCAGTAGAGGTTTGGAAGAGGGAGAAAGATTTATCCCAAGTTTATCAGACCTTTTGAGGTGTTGGGATGAGTTGGTGAGGTGGCATATCAGTTGGCGTTGCCACTATGGTTTGAGAGGATCCATGACGTCTTCCATGTCTCTCAGCTCCGTCAGTATCTACATGATGACTCCCATGTCATTGATTGGGGATAGTTGGATATCGAGGATGACACAATATTCATAGAGAGACTAGTAAGAATCAAGTATTTTGAGGAGAAGGTGCTTCATGGGTGGACCATTCATTTGGTATGTGTGTTATGGAGGCATGGTAGTCTCGAGGAGAGTACTTGGGAGCGAGAGGTACAGATGCGTGCCCAATACCCAGAGTTATTCTGAGTTTTTCTCTTGTGTTTTGCTTTGTGATTTTCTTATGATGTAATGATTTAACCTATTTTCCATGAGATGAGTTGTTTCCCTATTCTTTGAATGTGTGTGAAAATTCCTAACTATGGGGAGGGGAGGACCTGATCCCTAATCAAGATGCATTAATGCAGATTCAATTAAACTCATGCGGGTGAGTCAGTGCCGCCCAAAGTGGATAGTATCTTGACATGGAGGAATGATATCCCTAATCCATGAGTCTAGATAGTGTGACCCTTGGTGTCTGTGTGATTATTTGGGGCAATAGCGGTCATTGAGGTGTTCTTGGATGTTGAGGTTTTCTCTCTAGTTTTTGAACAATACAGGGTGGTTTGCCCCTTAGAGGTATCTTATGGGGTGGTTGTTTGGACCCCTATTTTTCTGAGTTTAGTTTCAAATTATTTGGAATGAGAATAGTTTGAGAGGTATCTTGTAACAACCCGAGAATTCATGTTTTGTGTAATGATATGTTTCCCCTTTTAGTTGGACCATCTTGCTATAAAAAGAAAATGAAAATAAATGAAAATCCGTAGCAACAAGCATGAATGAAACACTCCTTTATTAAGAAACATGACGTTTACAACTTCCCACAATCAAAACATCACTAACCAAGGATTCCAACCAAAAATCCGATTACAACGACAAGAAGACTGCTTAGAACTACTAGGAGCCCGAATATGCGGTAGGGATTCCGAACATCCATCATAAGGAACATAAGAATGGCTGACGCCACCGCGACCGTGCTCAACACCAAGGGGATCATGCGAACCATCCTTGCTTCTCCTTCAGCCACTTGAGGTAAGGGTCACCAAGACCCAATCCTTTTATAAGCACCAAAGATGACCATTGGACCTCAAACGGTCACAAATCTGACCGTTGGACCTCAAACGGCCATAAATCCGACCGTTGATTCCCAAAGAATCCAATGATCCTTTTTGACCGTTGGGGATAAAATGACCGGAATGATAAGTGGGTAGTTTTTCTTTATTTTTTTAAATGACACCAACGTTAATTATCCTTTGTTTTCCAAAATAAGAATTTTATTTTATGTTTTAAAAGGAGAGAATTAATATTATTGTCTTCTTCCACTATTTGTTATATATATATATACATGTAATTTGAGCAAGTAATTATTTGTTTAATTTATTTCCTCTTTTAAAATGGTGGACTATACTGAAATTGGTGAGGTTTTACTTCCTTTATAAATATATATTTGTGCGAACTCTCGGTTTGTAGATGTACTTATATTTATGTTGTGATAAACTGTATGTAAAATGAATTATACCTATTTTTCTAAATTATATATATAAGTAATAATAATACCAATGTTCGCAACTTGCTTTTATAATTAATATTTTTTTTGAAATTATGTTGATGTTTCGGTTTCTTGCCTTACAAATTCTTGTGGTTTAATGTTGAAATTTACGTTAAAGCACATTTAATGGTGTAGTTTATTTAATGTTTTGTATTGAATGTTAACGGTGTAAACAATGTTAATGTAAAATAGGGTGGAATGAACTAATTAATATACAACCATTTTAAATGACCCATGAATTTTAATTAATAAAAGTTAAAAATAATTGAAAGTTAAATAAGAGTAATAATCGCTTATGAATCACCAAAGAATCTTGACTATCCTTAAAATAATTAAAGTTGTAAATAATTGAATGTTAAATAATGATAAAGTTTTATGATAAAAAAAAAATATATAAATTGAAACGCGGGTAGGGGGGGGGGGGGAATAAGCCCGTGTTTCTTCCTTCTTTGCGCCGCAACACACCCCAGCCATCAGATCTTTTCCCTTTGATCACAACCGTCCCTTTTTTTTTATCCTCGTCAATCTCAGCCGTCGATTTTGTTTCTCCTTATCCACGTCGTGCTCTTCTCCCTCGCGCCGAACCAGCAACCTGCTTTTTTTTTTCTTCTTCCCCTAGACCGGCGAAGCGACCCCATTGTAGCCTCCCCTTTCCACGCGGTTGATGCCGACACTCCACCTCCCCCGAAGTCCTCCTCTTCTCCTCCTTCGTTTTGTTTTTTTAAGCCCCTGTTGCACCGAGGATCGAGGGAGCGGCTCCTGAACTCTCCGACCTCCAGGCGACGCTCCGGCCTTCCTCCTCCTCGACGAACTGTTGCACCCTACTCTTCCTCCTCCTCGACGAACTTGTAAGGGTTGTGTTTTTTTTCCAGTTTTTGTAAACACCGGTTGTGTATATAGTTATATACACGTTTATACTTGATATATATATATATATATTCTATGTTTATACCCTCGGCTTTTGGATCTGGTTTGCTGCACCATCTCTTCTTCTCCTCCTCTTCGTCGAGTTCTGGTAAGGGTCGTTTTTTTTAGTTTATGTAAAAACCGGGTTGGGTATATAGTTGTATACACTTTTATACTTGTTATATATATATATATACATGTTATGTGTTTATATATATTTCGGGTATATGTGAACCGGGTGCAAACCCAGAATTTGAGATCTCTCTCAGCTTGATAAATCGGATAGTGGGTAAAAAGGGAAAACCCCTTCTTATGTTTAGCTTCCTCCGGCTTTGGTACATTATAATTTATACACACCTTACATAAATATATATGTGTATATGAATTTGTATCATGGCCTTAAGAACCGGTTACCACTGTTTTCTTCATCTAGAATTCAATTAGGTTAAAGGCAGTTTTTTCTTCGAGTTCTTTTTATCTCAGTTTTAATGTTATACACATAAGAATAAGAGGACATTTGCAAATATACAATTCTTCTTTCGTGTTTATAACCCTGGTTTTTATTTCACCTATAAACATGGAGGTTTTTGGGTAATTGTACGAACATGCAAAATCATGCAAGTATACGAAGTATATTGGTAAATACATACATGCGATTATACCGATGTGTATGTACACCAACGTGTACTTGGTTTTCTTATCCCTTTTGTAATGAATTTTGGTATAACATGATTAATTTATGGGTTGGTTGGATTTCAAAATCACTCTCGAAACTAAGAATTTTCATTTATCACTACTTCAGAAAATCAGGATTTTTCCTTAAAATGGATAGTATGGGCTTTTTGAACTTTCATAAATGCATTCATTTATTATTAGGTGTGTTCCCATGTGATAATGGAAAAGTTTACACAAACATACATAACGAACTGATTATGCAATTTGTAACCCCAGCTGCCTGTATTAAACGCCTAGTATATCCATTCATCATCACATGTGTAATTAATGAGTGACCATGCTTTAATGGGAAATTTTTGATGTATGGAATTCTAAGTGTTATGTTTACTTTCTTAAAACCCATGTTTTCGAATGTTAACTTTTATATGAACAAATCATGAGCATGCATGTCTCAATGTTTTTAATGAAAGAACTGTTTTCATGTTATGTATATGTGAGAATGGGGTTAAAGTAAGAATGCATGAAACCCCATGAATGTATGACCATGTCAAGATATGTGAGGGATGTATAGGACTTACATGAGACGGGTGCGCCCGAAATTATATAGCGCAACAAGAATGATGTGACGGGTGCGCCCGGAATTATATAGCGCTCCAATGCATTGGGTAAAGCAAGAGTCTCATGAGACGAACATGTGCGACGGTCTTGGCAGTTAGCCTTGACTTGTGCTAAAGAAACAGGGCGGGGGGTGAGCCTCGACCTGTTAAGTATGTTATACGGTCATGATGAAAAGTCATGACAAAGTCCAGGATTATACATCCCCTCTTCATGTAATGATAAAGGTTACCAGGGGTTAGTTCAACTAACAGGACAACCCCTAGTTGAAAGCTCCTAAGATTATGAAAATGTACTTTATATGACAAGAACTGTTTTTCATATGGTAAATTGTTAGATGATATGCTTTCTACTCATGAACCATGATATGCATGTCTTTCCCTGCTTAAGTCATAGAAATATTTTAGAATTGAAGTAACCCTGTTTTAACATTATGCATTGTTTATATTGCGCACTCTGATCATGTTTACATTTAAGCTTATTTCAAGTACGTGCTTCTTTGTGCAAGTGGTTTTCAAACACAGATGGATTTCATGTTTTAAGAAATGACAATGTTTTGTTTTAGAAAATTACAATTTATTCTTTTCAAAAGGACTTAAGAAAGGACTTTCATAAAATGTTTTGAAACCCCTTACTGGGCATTTTTGCTCACCCTACGTTTTGTTTAAAATTTTTCAGGCACGGTTGATAGTAACGAAGCTAATCAGAAGCAGCTGGTTTCCCAGAAACCCGAGCCTCACGATCCTCTATTGTGATGAGACATGATATTTAAACTTGTAATGATGAAATGTTAAGTGTATCATGTCTCATTAAGCACCCTGGCTTTGGGGGTCGCTACAGTTGGTATCAGAGGATGGGTTCGGGAAACTCTGGAAACCAGGTGATATAAATATATTGCTAAGACTAACTAAGTCAAAATAATTTTCAGATGGCTGATGTACCTACTGACCTCCTGTCACTCCCCACCGAGGCTCTAGAGAACATTATATCTCTAGTCAGCCGTGAAAACTTCCTGAACTATGCTCACATTCGCATGACGTGTAAGCGCTTGTACGATGTGTCGAACTCATCTAGGGTGCTCAGTCTCCACCGGGGAACGGGGATGGATTATCTCCTAATGATGATGACCCAGTTTCCCTCGTATGCACATCGAGGAAGGTATCACGAAGGAATCTTCCGAGTGTTTACGGTTGGAGAGGAATTTGGCACAATGCTAGATAACCCTTTCCAAGAAGCTGCTGCTACCGGAGATCTTCGAGCGGCTTATCTGTGTCAGGTCCTGCACTATGGCTTCTGGGGCCAGTTAATGGACTTCGGAGCGTTGGAGAATGAGTCCACACGTGTGTCTCTTAGGCAAGAAGTGTACACCGACATTTCCCAACTTCACACCCCTCACGCTAAACTCAAGAGGCGATATAAATGTCCCCATGACTTTAGTCCTGTATGTTCATCTTGTGTATGGTTTGTGGAGTTAGAGAGTTTCGCCTCTCTTTGTGGTGTCCGTCTCGAAAACTCAGACTTTAATGTGTAAACCTTCTTAATTAAAAAGTTTATGATCTCTTTCTTCTTAGTGTTGTTAAGTGACCTCTCTTGTTTACCTTTTCTTCCAGATGGCAAGTCAGATGAACCTCTCGTCTCTACCTGACGAGTTAGTAGAGGTTGTCTTGATAAGAACTTGTATGGTGGACTTTCCCTCTTTTCTCCACCTACGAGGGTCCTGCCAGCGTTTTCTGGATATAGAAAATAGTCCGGAAATTCTCCGCGCGTGTCAGGAGAATGAATATGTGATCCACCTCCTTGCCACCACCCAGCTCCCCTACTATAGGTGAAGGGGGAGATACCATGAAGGGCTTTTTCAGTGTTTCTCTATGGCACGGAACTTCTCCGCGAGAGCCAGCTTTCTCATAGCAGCTCAGGACGGCAACCTCAGAGCCACCTACATGTTCCAGATCCTGAACGTCAGCCTTCTCAATCGCGTCATCCCCCTCAACTACCTCGAGCGTGATGAAGTTCGAAGGGTTACTAGGGGATTCGTCCGCTCGGACGTCTCAGAGCTGTTTATTGCACGGGCCTCCCTGTGGAAGCCTATGTGTAGTGCCCATGAGCAGGAGTATAGGTCTTATTGCTCAAAGTGTATCTGGGTCAAGGAAACAGAGGAGCTGTGTACCAGTTTAGGGGTTCCGTTAACCGAGCCAGGCCTCCAGTTTTGGTAATGTTGTGCGACCGAAGTCTTTCTATTGTCTTTTTACGAATAGAATTGCGAGGACGCAATTCTTTTAAGGGGGAGATAATGTAACAAACCGAGAATTCATGTTTTGTGTAATGATATGTTTCCCCTTTTAGTTGGACCATCTTGCTATAAAAAGAAAATGAAAATAAATGAAAATCCGTAGCAACAAGCATGAATGAAACACTCCTTTATTAAGAAACATGACGTTTACAACTTCCCACAATCAAAACATCACTAACCAAGGATTCCAACCAAAAATCCGATTACAACGACAGGAAGACTTCTTAGAACTACTAGGAGCCCGAATATGCGGTAGGGATTCCGAACATCCATCATAAGGAACATAAGAATGGCTGACGCCACCGCGACCGTGCTCAACACCAAGGGGATCATGCGAACCATCCTTGCTTCTACTTCAGCCACTTGAGGTAAGGGTCACCGAGACCCAATCCTTTTATAAGCACCAAAGATGACCGTTGGACCTCAAACGGTCACAAATCTGACCGTTGGACCTCAAACGGCCATAAATCCGACCATTGATTCCCAAAGAATCCAATGATCCTTTTTGACCGTTGGGGATAAAATGACCGGAATGATAAGTGGGTAGTTTTTCTTTAATTTTTTAAATGACACCAACGTTAATTATCCTTTGTTTTCCAAAATAAGAATTTTATTTTATGTTTTAAAAGGAGAGAATTAATATTATTTTCTTCTTCCACTATTTGTTATATATATAGATACATGTAATTTGAGCAAGTAATTATTTGTTTAATTTATTTCCTCTTTTAAAATGGTGGACTATACTGAAATTGGTGAGGTTTTACTTCCTTTATAAATATATATTTGTGCGAACTCTCGGTTTGTAGATGTACTTATATTTATGTTGTGATAAACTGTATGTAAAATGAATTATACCTATTTTTCTAAATTATATATATAAGTAATAATAATACCAATGCTCGCAACTTTCTTTTATAATTAATATTTTTTTTGAAATTATGTTGATGTTTCGGTTTCTTGCCTTACAAATTCTTGTGGTTTAATGTTGAAATTTACGTTAAAGCACATTTAATGGTGTAGTTTATTTAATGTTTTGTATTGAATGTTAACGGTGTAAACAATGTTAATGTAAAATAGGGTGGAATGAACTAATTAATATTCAACCATTTTAAATGACCCATGACTTTTAATTAATAAAAGTTAAAAATAATTTAAAGTTAAATAAGAGTAATAATCGCTTATGAATCACCAAAGAATCTTGACTATCCTTAAAATAATTAAAGTTGTAAATAATTGAATGTTAAATAATGATAAAGTTTTATGATAAAAAAAAATAAAATATAAATTGAAACGCGGGTAGGGGGGGAATAAGCCCGTGTTTCTTCCTTCTTTGCGCCGCAACACACCCCAGCCATCAGATCTTTTCCCTTTGATCACAACCGTCCTTTTTTTTTATCCTCGTCAATCTCAGCCATCGATTTTGTTTCTCCTTCTCCACGTCGTGCGCTTCTCCCTCGCGCCGAACCAGCAACCTGCTTTTTTTTTTCTTCTTCCCCTAGACCGGCGAAGCGACCCCATTGTAGCCTCCCCTTTCCACGCGGTTGATGCCGACACTCCACCTCCCCCGAAGTCCTCCTCTTCTCCTCCTTCGTTTTGTTTTTTAAGCCCCTGTTGCACCGAGGATCGAGGGAACGGCTCCTGAACTCTCCGACCTCCAGGCGACGCTCCGGCCTTCCTCCTCCTCGACGAACTGTTGCACCCTACTCTTCCTCCTCCTCGACGAACTTGTAAGGGTTGTGTTTTTTTTCCAGTTTGTGTAAACACCGGTTGTGTATATAGTTATATACACGTTTATACTTGATATATATATATATATATATATATATATATATATATATATTCTATGTTTATACCCTTGGCTTTTGGATCTGGTTTGCTGCACCATCTCTTCTTCTCCTCCTCTTCGTCGAGTTCTGGTAAGGGTCGTTTTTTTTAGTTTATGTAAAAACCGGGTTGGGTATATAGTTGTATACAATTTTATACTTGTTATATATATATATATACATGTTATGTGTTTATATATATTTCGGGTATATGTGAACCGGGTGCGAACCCAGAATTTGAGATCTCTCTCAGCTTGATAAATCAGATAGTGGGTAAAAAGGGAAAACCCCTTCTTATGTTTAGCTTCCTCCGGCTTTGGTACATTATAATTTATACACACCTTACATAAATATATATGTGTATATGAATTTGCATCATGGCCTTAAGAACCGGTTACCACTGTTTTCTTCATCTAGAATTCAATTAGGTTAAAGGCAGTTTTTTCTTCGAGTTCTTTTTATCTCAGTTTTAATGTTATACACATTGTGTATATAAATGTATATATATATATACATTTATATACACATAAGAATAAGAGGACATTTGCAAATATACAATTCTTCTTTCGTGTTTATAACCCTGGTTTTTATTTTGCCTATAAACATGGAGGTTTTTGGGTAATTGTACGAACATGCAAAATCATGCAAGTATACGAAGTATATTGGTAAATACATACATGCGATTATATCGATGTGTATGTACACCAACGTGTACTTGGTTTTCTTATCCCTTTTTTAATTAATTTTGGTATAACATGATGAATTTATGGGTTGGTTGGATTTCAAAATCACTCTCGAAACTAAGAATTTTCATTTATCACTGCTTCAGAAAATCAGGATTTTTCCTTAAAATGGATAGTATGGGCTTTTTGAACTTTCATAAATGCATTCATGTATTAGTAGGTGTGTTCCCATGTGATAATGGAAAAGTTTACACAAACATACATAACGAACTGATTATGCACTTTGTAACCCCAGCTGCCTGTATTAAACGCCTAGTATATCCATTCATCATCACATGTGTAATTAATGAGTGACCATGCTTTAATGGGAAATTTTTTATGTATGGAATGCTAAGTGTTATGTTTACTTTCTTAAAACCCATGTTTTCGAATGTTAACTTTTATATGCACAAAGCATGAGCATGCATGTCTCAATGTTTTTAATGAAAGAACTGTTTTCATGTTATGTATATGTGAGAATGGGGTTAAAGTAAGAATGCATGAAACCCCATGAATGTATGACCATGTCAAGATATGTGAGGGATGTATAGGACTTACATGTGACGGGTGCGCCCGGAATTATATAGCGCAACAAGAATGATGTGACGGGTGCGCCCGGAATTATATAGAGCTCCAATGCATTGGGTAAAGCAAGAGTCTCATGAGACGAACATGTGCGACGGTCTTGGCAGTTAGCCTTGACTTGTGCTAAAGAAACAGGGCGGGGGGTGAGCCTCGACCTGTTAAGTATGTTATACGGTCATGATGAAAAGTCATGACAAAGTCCAGGATTATACATCCCCTCTGCATGTAATGATAAAGGTTACCAGGGGTTAGTTCAACTAACAGGACAACCCCTAGTTGAAAGCTCCTAAGATAATGAAAATGTACTTTATATGACAAGAACTGTTTTTCATATGGTAAATTGTTAGATGATCTGCTTTCTACTCATGAACCATGATATGCATGTCTTTCCCTACTTAAGTCATAGAAATCTTTTAGAATTGAAGTAACCCTGTTTTAACATTATGCATTGTTTATATTGCGCACTCTGATCATGTTTACATTTAAGCTTATTTCAAGTATGTGCTTCTTTGTGCAAGTGGTTTTCAAACACAGATGGATTTCATGTTTTAAGAAATGACAATGTTTTGTTTTAGCAAAGTACAATTTATTCTTTTCAAAAGGACTTAAGAAAGGACTTTCATAAAATGTTTTGAAACCCCTTACTGGGCATTTTTGCTCACCCTACGTTTTGTTTAAAATTTTTCAGGCACGGTTGATAGTAACGAAGCTAATCAGAAGCAGCTGGTTTCCCAGAAACCCGAGCCTCACGATCCTCTGTTGTGATGAGACATGATATTTAAACTTGTAATGATGAAATGTTAAGTGTATCATGTCTCATTAAGCACCCCGGCTTTGGGGGTCGCTACATATCTGATGTAATGAACCAGATTTCTCTAGGCCATTCATTTTTGAAAATCCAGTGCTTGTGGTGTTATTGGGGGTCGCAGTGGTTTGTTTTGGGAGTTTTCCAAAAATCCAGTTTTACCAAACGGTTTCACAAAAATGGTGGCACACTGAAACAGTGGCACTGTTATGGTGACACTGTGACGGAGACACCGAAATGGTGGAACCATGATGGTGGCACACCAAATGGTGTCTCACCCTTTTCCAAATTTCCAATTTCCTGAGTTTTTTCCAGTTTCATCTCTCTTACGTTTTATTTGACATAAACTGAGTTTAAAGCCTTGTTTGGGAATTTTTAAGGGTGTTTCAAAGGATATTAAGTATATATTTAATATCCTAACACTTTAGGGACTTTGATATATTCAAACCGCGTGATATTTTCCATGATCTGACTTTAATGTCCTTTGGAACCATTTCCTTCTATTGATATAGGATCTAGAATTTTCTAAAAGTTGAGGTCCTCTCTTCTCTTTTCTCTTGGTGCGCCTAGAGACCTAATCTCTAGAAGAGTCATGTGCCTATGAAATATCCCTTTCCTGTCCAGTTTTATTGGAGTTTCCTACTGCTCGTGCAACCCCTTATTTTGGCACAAAGAGGAGTTTTGTCTGCGTATTGTTTCAGGTAGGGATTCCTCTACCTCTATTTATTTGTGTATCATGTGGGGTGGGTGTAGTAATGTTTTTTCATGAAGAATAGATGAATCCTTTTTTTTAAATGAGTAATAAATGAGGGGGAAGATGATGATCAAAAGATAATGGGTAGGTAATTGAATATGGTTGATGCTAATCACTTCTTTTATCTACTATCTTTGTTTCTTTTTTATGGTTTGTTGTGGCTGTTTTCATTCTAAAAAACATGGCCGTTGGTGGTCTTTACTTTCACACTAGTGATGTTTTGTTTTTGTTGTGATGATTTGTTAACTGGATGAAATATGAAATTTAATTAATCACGTATATTTGGTTAAATAAATGGTTTCCCCAAGATCAAACCTCTTGTGTGATCACCCCTGTTTATCAAAGTAGAATTAAAGAACCTTGGTTGGATAAATCTGAATATCCTTGGATTGATGGTGTAGATGTGTGATGTGTTCTGTTGGTTTTTTTTGCTTTGTGAAGGCTACGTGGTACAATCGTTGGTATCATGGTTATGGGTGTATGGGTGGAAAGAGGGGATGATCCAATGTTAGGGGCATGGTGTTCTTGTGTAGCAGGACTACTTTTTAGTGGTTCTCACTGTGTTTTTGTGTTTGGGGTGATACATGAGGTGTGGATAGGAACTTAGGTAAAGGATTTTCTTGATTGTGGAATCAATGAACTTTTTGTGTAGTGGGATTGATTCTAGGCAGTGGTTGGCCAGCAGGACTGCAGGACTGGGTGGTGTCATGACTTCATGTTTATGGGTGTGCTAGGTGTGGTGTTATTGTGTAGTGGAGCCGCTGGTTCTAGTTGTGAGAGGATTATTGAGTGGGATAAATTTGAAGAATGACAGTTGGGAATGGTTAAATGGGTGTCTAGGAAAAATGGGGTGTGTAGTGGGACTACAGGTTGGTTTTCTCTGTTGTTTTTATAAATGGGTGTTAAAATGTATTTCCTTACCTTGGTCCCCACTTCCTTTTTTTTATTTGGTAGTGTTTAGTGACCTTTTGCCTTCTAAAAATGGTTGTAGATGTTGCGCTTGGTAGTTGCCCCAGATAGTGATAGAATAAATTAAAGTGAACCCCTTAATTAATTAATGGAAAGTTGTTAAATGAAAAGGGGTTAGGATTGTGTTTTATTGTGGCTGTTTATGTGGTTTTGCATATAGGGATAGTAACAAATGTGGTTCTATGTGGGCTGGTTGTTTATTTGAAACCCATAGGTTGGGTTGAGTGTTTTCTTACCTATATTTATAAATTGTATTTCCTTGTGATTTATATGAGAACCCCACTATTTTTGAGCACCATGTGCTGAACACCCCCATTTCACGAGGGAGGGTGGCTTTCCTAACATCCCAGTGGGAGGATGGATGGATGGTTACTGACTTTCTTCCTTTCACCCTCTTCTGAGTTCTTACCACTCGAGCATATCCGGGCAGGCTATAATGGATTGAGGCTTACCGTAGTCTAAGATCCTTTGGGTAGGTTTTGTTGTTGATGAGGGGTGTAGGTGTTTTTGGTCCAGGATTGCTTTCCCAAGTGTCTTCAGGATGAGGCCCAGGTGTCTTTGGGCGAGTGGCATGGTTGTTGTGGCCTAGGTGTCTGCGGGTGGGATGTGTGGTGTGGTTGTGGCCCAGGTGTCTATGGGTGGGATTTGTGTGTGGTTTGATTCCTAGGTGTGTGCAGGAAGGTTGTGGTAGTGGGAATTCATTTTGTAAGAGTGGTAGAATCATGATTTTAGTCATTAGGAATGAGTAGCTAATCGATGGGAAATTGGTGCGGGGTACCCAAATCATCGACGTGCTTATATTATTATCTTACCTGGATTGCATTATTTGGGGAGTGTGCCTTGGTGAGGCTGGGCTGGTTAGCTTTCCTTGCTAGGTGCTATTGGTTTCTTCTATTTTCACAGGGTCATTAGTATGATTCTTCCACTTGTGAATGAGTGACTTTGGTTTCCCTAATGAGTATACTTGTATGTTCAATCTATGATATAAAACCATTATCAGGTTTCTAGGAGGACTTTGAGGGCTATGTTATACTTTACTAGCTCGGGCATCAGGATAATTGTTGTGGTGATGCTCAATCCCTTTCTTTTGGTACTTTCTTTGGTGCTATGGTTGTACTTTTGTCGCATTTTACGTTTAAATCATGCATGGGTTGGATTTTTGTTTCCTTTATATAAATGTTTGGTGTTGTTTGGGACTTTTATCATCTTATCTCCTGATCCTGTTTTCATTAAAAGGGTAATGCCTTCCATTTTGTGTGAGATTCTATACCCTTGGTTCTAGTCACCACTTCAGGGCCTATTAAAGGCGAGACTCGGGGGTCATTATCTCTCCTTCATCTTGAAGAAGGAAGGGCATGACACTTTGCTATCCCTTCCCTCATCTTGAAGAAGGCAGGTTGTGACATGTGTTCTTTACTTACTTTCCTACTTTTTTATGCATGAATATTTATTAAAAGTTGATAAGGGAATAAATCTTAACAAGATATAGGGGTAAATTTTTGAAAAGAATTGAAACTTTTAAAAAGTTAACAATTGATTCAACCCCCTTATTAGTTGTTATTTGATCCTTTGGTACTTAAATTTACTATACATGTGGATTCCTTTGTTTGAGTTGAGGTGGTTTGTTTGAAACTAATCATGCTCATGAGATATTGGACTTTGAGGCTACAACTAAGATAATGACAACAAGGTGATGGGTCAAGAATTTATAAAGGTGAATTCCTACTACTTATGTAATTAATTAATTTTGTCATCATTTTATCTACTATTTGTAAGTTAATTTCCTTATAATTTTTATCTAAAACTTATATAATTTTTTACAGATCTTTTGGGAAGTAATATTTTCTTTTCAACTATCCGAAATAATATAGAAAAGAGAGAACATGTTCCTTTCGGGTGGAAGAGGAAACCCCATGTTGCATGAAATGTGAAGTGAATCACAATGATACATCTACCAAGGGATTTATAAGTAGTTGAATGCAAAGTATGAATTACTAAAAGATCTTTCATGAACATTTTCCTGAATAGTGAAGTAATCATCCACAACTCAATTAGTCACACTTCAATATGATACACAGTGTGCTTGATATGACTCAAAGTGTATGTTTTTAATTTATAATATTCTTTGATCCTTTAAGATTCTTGTATTCCGAACTACCATGATTTGATACATGACTCATGATTATGATCTATGATATGTAGGGTATGAATTTCTAATGTTAATATCACCTTATAACATATTTATTCTCATGTTATCCTTATATGATCATTGATATCTTCCTTTTTTACACTTATTAAGCATCTATGATCACCCTTTCTTATGTTTCATATCCTTAGGTTATGAAGAATGGTTTTAGAAATGATATGTATAATAAGTTTTCTAGTAAATAATAACTTAATGAGAGACTCTTATGAACTATCACAACTAGAAAAAAGGCCTATTGCCACAATTCAAAACTGTGGCAATAGGCCCTAAAAATGTGGCCATAGCCTACAACCACGGTTTTGGCCAATCGTGACTGCTATCACCATGGTGGTAGGTCTCAACCTATTTCAACGGTTTTGAAAACTGTGGAAATAGGCCTCAAAAATGGATACTATGGCGGTTTACCTATAACCACAGTATAAACCGTGTCTATAGCCTCAGAAAACCATGGAAATAGCCTAAATACAAAATGTACCGAATGAGTTTTGATTCTTGTACCTCCCCTTTACGAAGTAGCGTACTTACCACTACACCGCATGAAAATTTAGGTATATATATATACATTATGATATATATATTAATATAAACTGTGGGAATAGCCTCAAAATTGTGGCGATAGGTCTTCCCGCTTTGGCGGGAATTTTTTTCCCGCAGAAGCGCGAGAACCCTATTACCACAGTTTTGAAAAACCGTAGCTATAGGCCATGGAAAATTGGCCTATATCCATGGTTTTAAAACCATGGCTATAGGCACCTATAACCATGGTTTTAAAACTGTGGCTATAGGTCTGTGACAATAGACTCATTTTCTAGTAGTGTAGTTCTTTATGTTTCCATGTTTCCAAAAGCACTAGACCTAAACTATTCTAGCATGGATCATTATGTTATGTAAGGAATATTAATCTAATAAGATGTGATATCTACATATGAAATGTCTGGGTCAATATAGTTAGTATCAAAGAAACTGACCTACTTAAAACCGAGAGAAAACATTCAAATTGTTTTGATACTTTAGGACAATGATCTATAAGTCATTTGAGATGTTTAAGAATCAATAACACCTCAATATGATGCACTATATGACTGGTATCACTCAAAGTGTCTTATTTTATTTAAAATTGACATTAATTTTAGTAAAAAGAAAAATTTACATTCATATTGTTTTGATACTTTAGGAAAATGATCCATAAGTCATTTGTGATGTGTAGGAATCAACCACACCTTAATCCGATGCACGGTGTGGCCGGTATGACTTTAAGTGTGTATTATTATATTAAATTGACATTAAATTTAGAAAAAAGAAAAAGTGACATATTGAAAACCAATAAAACAAATTCATATTGTTTTTATACTTTAGTACAATGACCCATGAGTCATTTTTTATGTATAGGAATCAACCACACATCAATCCGATGCACAGTATGACCAGTATGACTAAAAGTGTCCGTTATCAGTTTCAAATTGGCAATTTAGCTCAAGATGTGTCACCCAATGAAAACCAAGAAAACATGATATGATTATCTTTATAATTTATGAAAATGATTCATAATTTATTTTTATGTGTATGAAGTATTTTCACGTCAAAATGATGCACGATGCAGCTGATATGACTCAAAATGTGTGTTTCCAGTTTGAAATGACATTTTAGTAAAAAAAAAAATTGGCATACTGAAAATCGATAAAACAAATTCATATTATTTTTATACTTTAGGAAAATGATCTTTAAGTCATTTTTTACATGTAGTAATCAACCACACCTCAATATGATACATGGTGTGGATGTTATAACTCAAAGTGTCTCTTTTTATTTAAAATTGACATTAATTTTAGTAAAAAAACAAGTGACATACTAAAAAAATGAGAAAATGAATTTGGATTGTTTTGATACTTTATTAAAATCACCCATAAGTCATTTTTTTATGTGCAAGAATCAACCACACCTCAATACGATACACGGTGTGGCTGATATGACTTTAAGTGTGTATTTTTATATTAAATTAACATTAAATTTAGAAAAAAGAACAAGTGACATAATGAAAATTGAGAAAAAGTATTCAGATTATTTTAATACTTTATAAAAACGATCCATGATTCATTTGTGACATGTTGGAATAAAACACACCTCAATCTAACACATGGTGAGACTGACATGACTAAAAGTGTTCGTTATCAATTTAAAATTGACATTTTAGTTCAAAATGTGTCACTCACTGAAAACTAAGAAAACACACTACGATTGTCTTCATAATTCATAAAAATGATTCATAAGTCATTTTTGATTTGTATGAATCATTTTCACATCAAAATTATACACGATGTAATTGGTATTACTCAAAATACGTGTTTCTAGTTTGAAATAACATTTTAGTAAAAAAATACAACTGGCATAATGAAAACTAATAAAACACATTCTAATTGTTTTGATACTTTATAAAAATGATCTATAAGTCATTTTTGACATGTAGGAATCAACTGAACCTCAATATGATTCATAGTGTGGATGGTATAACTCAAAGTGTATCTTTTTATTTAAAATTGACATTAATTTTAGTAAAAAAACAAGTGACATACTAAAAAATGAGAAAACACATTCAGATAGTTTTGATAATTTAGGACAATGATCCATGAGTCATTTTTGATGTATAGGAATTAACCCCACCTAAATAAAACACATGGTGTGATCAATATAACTCAAAATGTGTCTTTTTATTTAAAATTCACATTAATTTAAGTAAAAAGAACAAGTGACAAACTAAAAACTGAGCAAACAAATTTGGATTGTTATGATACTTTAGGAAAATGATCCATGAGTAATTTTTGATGTGTAGGAATCAACCAAACCTCAATCTGATGCATAGTGTGACCATTATGACTAAAGTCTATTATCAATTTAAAATTAACATTTTAGCTCAAAACACGTCACTCACTAAAAACCAGGAAAATGCACTCTGATTGTATTGATAATTTAGGACAGTGATTTATAAGTCATTTATAACGTGTATGAAATAGACTCATGTCAAAACAATGCATGATGCAACAAATATGACTCAAAATGCATGTTTCCAGTTTAAAATGACATTTTAGTAAAAAAACAAAACTAACATACTGAAAACCAAACAAATGCATTCATATTGTTTTGATACTTTAAGACAATGATCCATAAGTAATTTGTGATAGTTACGAATCAGCTGCACCTCAATATGTTTCATGGTGTGACCAGTATAACTCTAAATGTGTCATTATTTAAATTTGATATTAATTTTAGTAAAAGAACAAGTGACATACTCAAAACTGAGCAAACACATTCAGATTATTTTTATATTTTAGGACAATGATCCATAACTCATTTGTGACATGTAGGAATCAACCCCACCTCAATAAGATGCACATTGTGACTGGTATAATTTCAAACGTGTCTTTTTTTTATTAAATATTTACATTTTATTAATGTATTCTTTCATATTAATGTTTAATTTATCTCTTTATAGTATTACTAACATAATATTTATTTCCTTATATAGGCGAAATTTTTTGATCGAGTTGGGATGATTTGTTTGGAAACTGATACCATGGGAAAATATGTTTGAGAGGGGATCACAAACATCAAAAGATGAAACATTAATATTTTAAACAGTTTGTTGGATAATTGTAAATGTAATTGTATAAAACATTATTTTAAATGTATACAATAATGTTTTTTTATATATACCATGGGTGGATATTTTTTTATTCATGATGTCAATTAAATGTATATTGCATTGTTTTCTAGGTGTGATGTATATACCTACAGGTTTTTGCTGGGTGTGCTATTATATTATTAGTAAATTGTAGCAAGCTAGGCCTTTATCAGCGCTCAAAATAGCACTGATAAAAAGTGGCCTTTATCCATGCTAAAATAGCACTGATAAAGGGGGGACTTTATTAGCACTGCGATTAACAATGTTTTTTTAGCACTACTAAAAGGATTTTTGCATGCCGTTAAAGGGAATATGTGTAGTAGTGAATGATCATATTATTATTATAAATATATGGTTTTGATAAATCCAATTGACCCAGACAAATGAAGTGATGGGCTCAACCAGTAGGATCTTACCCTATGAAGTCGATTTATCAGAGCTTCTGAGAGAGATAACATCACTATTCTTTGCACTTGACTAAACTCAAGATGAGATCCAACATTTAAATCATGAGTGAAACCATTTATGAGAGAAGTTCAAGATCATCAAGATTGTGACCCGAACCATGTACACTGAACCACCCCATGAAAATCTCACCATCACACACCTTACCCTTAGAGGATTTTCTAGTGTAATAAAGGGCTATGTATCTTGGACCTAATAATATGAATATGAATATGAATATATATATTATATTTTAAATAAAATAATAATCATATTTACTCTTTATTGATGTTACTTTATAAATTATTTTGATTTTGATACAATAAAGCACAAATTATATTTTTGGTTAATATGTAATTTTAATTAAGAAATTTATTTTTCTGAATTAATGATAAATGAAATTTTAATAAAATATTATTATTAGATTTTTATTATTAAATATAAATGATAATATAATTTTTATGATGTCAAATATAATTTTTATAAGAGTTTGAAAACTGTTATTGTCAAAAAACCCAATATTTCTCAATAAATGTGATTCTATTTTAAAAGTGAAAATTCAAATATTTATAAAATTATTTTGACAAAATAAATCTTATTTTTGGAATTAACACATCGAAATTATCTAATGGTTAATTTTTTATAATTTTTTGAGACAATCAAAATTTTGGTTAAAAATTAAATACGGTATAAATATACAGTGTGTATCATGACATCATAATAACCCAAAAGTGATATAATAAATACTATAAAATGTATTAAAAACCAAATATATGTTTTCCCTTTAAATTAAAATGTTTTTTAGGTTATTTTATTAATTTTATAAAGACTTTATGAATCCTCCAAAATCTATATTATATTTTAAGGTTTTAAAATAATTTTTTTAAGAACATGACTCACTTCTACATCACCAAGGGTAATATTTTAAAGAGTTTGGACATTGTCCTTATAAAATAATGAACAAAATTATTCCTTGGTATAAACCATAGGAAAAAACCATGATAAGGTTTTTGTTTTTGATTACTTTATTATATAGATTCCAAAACCTAAGTTTGAGAAATAATAAAGAATACCCCTCTCTTTTTCTATATAAACCCACCCGACCTCCCATTCATCTTCACTAAAAAACCTTATAGAATGTACTTACTCTTCCCTCCCCTATCTAGAGTCCTATCAAGTTTCCCCAATCACTCAATAATCTCCTCCCAATCTTTTGGAATCACCCTCTAAAGGTAAGATATCATCTCATTCTCCTCACTATTCAAACATCTTCTTTATTTTATGTCTTTTATTTCAAATTAATAATGTTGGGATATGTTTTTACATATCCATATTACTATTCCTTTTATGTAAAAATTATTAGATACCCCTTTCTCTCTCATTAAACCATTTTATGAACCTCTATGTATTATCGTTATGCTTCTAAAATTTCACTGCAATTTTTCCATGTCAAACCTTTATGTTGTAGATACCATCATAATTTCCACTCAAGGGTATTCACCTAGACATACCTATATTTATTTTATTTGGTAATTCCATGTATTTATTCTATACTCCTTGATCATTGAATTAAATGTGATGAAATATTTTCTTATGTTATATGATCTATGTGACACACTTATGCATGTACATGATATGATTATGATGAGTGCACCCGGATATCACTCCAATGAATTGGGTAATGTTTTAGTCTCATGAGGTGCCATATATGGTGCATGAGAGGTTATAATAATCATATTATGTTATGATTTCTTGGTATATAACCTTGAATTATGTTTATGATGTCATATTTAAAGTTTTTTCCACATTCCCATGTCGTCTTTATGTTATCATGCTATATCCTGCCTTATTGTTCATGTTTATGATTATCACCCCTTTAACATCACATTGATATGTATATTGTATAACATTTAATACCTTCTTCATGTTATTCTTTACATATTCCCTTATTGTATTTTATAGCTCACCCCTTTCTTATGTATGTCCCTAGGTTATCCCATGAGATTTTAATAATGATGGAATAATATGAGCATGTTAAAGAAGTTTTCAATAATATTGATGCATACCTATTTTGAATTGTTATATAATGTACATAATTTAAAAATATAATAGAATTATTTATCTTTTGGGTTGTATTATGTGTACTCTAATGTAATAAATCATGAATTAACATGTAATAAAAACAAGGGTTTTCATAGTTGGTATCAAAGGAAACTTTAGTTATTTATTGGATTAAGATTAGGAAACTCTAGAGAAAGTTTTAGGGATAACACTAAACATAAGAAGACATCCATAAATTTTGGTATAGTATATAGTGAGTGGTTTCTAATAAAATACATCTATTTCTGGATACTACAAGTGGATGTGTCTCTGGCATAGATGTACATAGGGGTAACACCTGAAAACACTACATTGATCTAGACTCAATCAGGAACTGGTGCACGAAAATGAGCCTTGATACACACCTGGTTTGACACTCTCAGTGTAAATGATTTGGTAAATTCATAAGCTCGTTATGAACCATTATCAAGGGAATATAAATTCCCATAATAGTCTATGTTAGAAAATAGATCATGGATATATAGATTAAAGACTAAAAATCCATAAATTAAGGAAATACATGTCATTTATAAATAATCACTTTAATGTTATTATATTCCCATTTATGTATTTAATACTTTAAAAGTACTCATACCTAATTTTACCTTTATTATAGCCAATGGTTGGAAATATGAGGAACTGAGTAAACAACCAATGTGAAGGGAAATATGATGACTACCCCAACAAGATGCCCAACCTAATGGGATAAGGAACCGTGAACTTTGTGATGATAATATTCAGTTCAATTAGGTTCTGAATAGAAACCCGAATTAGGAGGAACACCCAAATCCCTTTAAGAATGAACGAGCTAAAATTGAGACCTTTATGCAACAAAGGCCTCCGAATTTCAATAGATCATATGATCCCTTAATCTCAAAAAAATGTATCAACTACATTGAGAATATCTTCTTCATCCTTCAATGTTATAATAAAGAGAAGGTTATATTGGTTTTTTATCATATGGAAGGAGAAGCTGATCAGTGGTGGACATTGATCAAGAATACAAAGGCTGAGGAAGATATCAAAGCATTGGGGGTATAAGGAATTCCATAAAATGTTTTTTTGACAAAAATTTTCCTCACACTCTCCAACTTAAAATGGAAAGATATTTCCTTTACCACAAGAAAAAAGATGATGAATCCATTGGGAAAGAAGCACCCTGGAAATTGACTAAGGGGGATGAAGAAATGCTTTAGGTACATAAAGTAAGATAACATATCTAGCGATTTCTGATGAGAGAAACCCACCAATTAAATGGAAGAGAGGAATTATCTTGCCTAATCTTATCCTATTGTCCAATATTTCAACTACAAGAAATAAGGACACTATTTGAACCACTTCCCTAAGATAAGGGTTGTTAGATACAATCAATGAAAACAACCTCTAAGGTAGTAAGGGTGGGAATATACCATCATAACTGCTAAGGTGGATCCTGATAATGAAGTGATGATAGGTACGTTAGTTATTCACTCAAGAATAGAGAATTTACTTTTTGATTCTAATTCTACGCATTCCTTCATATCACACAAGTTTAGTATAACTATTCAAACACCACCACAAATCATAGAAGTAGATATTTCAGTGAAAATGATAGATGGGGAAATTATTTTATCCCAATTATATAACTCCTCCCCTATCAAAGTTTGTAGATCAAACTTCCCAACAAACCTTGTGATACTCCCTTTAGTGTAATTCAATGAAATTCTAGGTATGGATTGAATTTACTTATATAGATCCAACATAAACTTCCATGGGAAGGAAATCACTCTCTATAATGTGAATAATCCTCTAATTCTGTACAATTTAAAGGAGGATAATGAATCTTCTTTAGAACCAACATCTCAAGCATTGATATTATTATCATATGAGAAAGCATATCTAGATAGAATGATTGATTCTAAGGAAAGTAACATCTTTGAAGACATTCCCATTGTAAGGGAATACGTTGATGTGTTTCCTAAATAATTGTTTAGTCTTCCTCCTAGTTGAGAGGTTGAATTTTCAATTGAGCTTATATCTGGGGCATTTCCATTATCCAAGACTCTATATAGAATGGATATTCTGAAACTTGAGGATCTAAAGAAACAACTACATAAGAATATTGATAAAGTATTCATACACCCAAGTGATTCACCTTGGGGTGAACTAGTCCTCTACATCAAGAATAAGGATATGCCAGTGTGCCTTTTCATTAATTATCATGAGTTAAAAAAGATCATGATAATGAACAAGTATCCTCTACCATAGATTAATGACTTGTTTGATCAACAATATGGATCCCAATACCTATACAAGGTGGATCTTTGGTTGGGGTATTATAAATTAAGGGTGAAGAAGGAGGATACCCCCAAGACTACCTTCCATACAAGGTACGAGCACTATAAGTTCATAGTAATGCCATTAGGACTCAATAATGCTCCAAAAATCTTCATAGAATTTATGAATATAATGTTTAGATATTACCTTGAAAAATTTGTGGTAGTCTGTAATGACCCGGAACTCTCCAGTCCATTACTTTGTCAAAATGTGGTGGTGGAGGTGTTTCGGGAGGTCAAGGTGACTTATCCCCAACACTTTGCCAAATTTCCAGTTTTGTGAATAGTGTTTCCAGATCGGTAGGTGTACAGTGTTTCCAGATCGGTAGACTTGTACAAATAGGTAGGTGTACAGTGTTTCCAGATTGGTAGACTTGTACAGTGTTTCGAGATCAGTAGGTGTATAGTGTTTCCAGATCGGTAGACTTGTAGACTTGTACAAATAGGTAGGTGTACAGTGTTTCCAGATTGGTAGACTTGTACAGTGTTTCGAGATCAGTAGGTGTATAGTGTTTCCAGATCGGTAGACTTGTACAGATCGGTAGGTGTACAATTTTTTCAGATCGGTAGACTTGTACAGTGTTTCCAAATCGGTAGGTGTACAGTGTTTCTAGATCGGTAGACTTGTACAGTGTTTCAAGATCGGTAGGTGTATAGTGTTTCCAGATCAGTAGACTTGTACAGATTGGTAGGTGTACAATGTTTCCAGATCTGTAGACTTGTAAAGTGTTTCTAGATCGGTAGGTGTATAGTGTTTCCAAATCGGTAGACTTGTACATTGTTTCCAGATCGGTAGGTGTACAATGTTTCCAGATCGGTAGACTTATATAGTGTTTCCAGATCGGTAGGTGTATAGTGTTTCCAGATCAGTAGACTTGTGCAGATTGGTAGGTGTACAGTGTTTCCAGATCGGTAGACTTGTACAGTGCTTCCAGATCGGTAGGTGTACAGTGTTTCCAAATCGGTAGACTTGTACACTGTTTCCAGCTTCCTACAATTTCGCCCCTTTGACATTTCCTTTGACGTAAAATAAATTTAAAGCCTTATTTTAAGGACTCTTAAGGCTGATTCAAATTCCATAAATCCTGTATTAATTATTCCTATGGCTCGGGATGTTTTTACTTTGTCAAACCGTGTGGGTTAATGCGATCCGATTTAATGGGGAATTAAGCGTATCTTAAACCGTCACCCCATTAAATCTTCAAAAAGGGACGAGATATCATTCTACCTTGTTATTCCTCTTTGTTATTGGATATGAGATGCTAGAACCTTTCTATCCTTCCCATAGGAGTTTTACAATCAAACCTTACTGCTCGGATCGGTTCCACTCTGTTTTGATGCAACCAAGCTGTGTCGATCAATTTTTGATATAAGGTATGTTTTATCATTGTTAATTCGGGGATCATCTTCTCTTGTTTCTCCTTTCCATATTAGCATGTAATCTCCATGATTCTAATGGGGTTTTTCTTGGGGTTTGGTTGGTGCGGACGTACCGTGGCATCCTTGAGTGGATGCAGTTGTCGCGAGAGGAGGATCGTGACCCGTTGTATGGATAAGGAACGTGACGAACTATTTGAGGTAGGGGATTCATTGCTTCTCTTTTCTTTTATGTCCAACTGTATCGTTATCATGTTTTATTCTAGTGGAACACAATGGAATTGACATAATAAATATTTGAACTGGATAAATAAATTGATATCGATCGTATGTTATTGCCTCTTGTTTTGCTAGATAGTGTGATATCTATGCTTTCTTTGTTCAGTCTTTCATTCTTGATGGAAATCGGTAAAGAACGTAAATTGGGATTAATTGATAATTGTTGGATAAAGATAAAGAGGCATGAAAATGAATCTGGTTCTTGTTGTAATTTTATGTTAATCAAATTAGTGCATTAAGCATGTTTAATTATTTGTGATAGCTTGCTGATTAGGTTTCCCAAATTTGGGACCTACGTTTGATAAATATGTTAATTCAAGATGGATTAAAGAACTGATTGGTTTATAATTCCTTAAAGGGTTCTGAGTTACCCTCTTTATTGTTAAAGGGCCAAGATCCCAATTGATGTGATGTTTGATTTCCTGCTGCTTGTGCTGTGATGTGACCTTGGAGGGGTGTTGTGATATGTGGAGTCATAGAGGCCTTTTGGTTGTGGCAGCGGACGACGCCTTGAGTGGCGAGATGCATCGGTTTATGCATGTGGGTGTTGGAAAGGACACCAAGGATAATGGAATGTGATGGATGTGATTGTTGGATGCTTGTTGATTCTTTGGTTGTTTATCTTCTTTACTTTTCCCCACTGCTCAAGGCAGCTGGTCTTACTAACCCTTCTTCCGAAAGAGGTGAAGACGCGCGGGGTATGCCACGTGCTTTCCGTGTTTAGCTTCTTAAGGGAGGATGAGTCTATCCTCTTTTATAGGCGGCAAAGACTCGACGGGTAGTGCATCTACTCACCGAGTAGACCCCCCTTGTGTTTATTATCATAGAATGTTTTTCTAGAATGCCTGGAATATGGGAAAGTAATTTTATAATGAATAATTGAATAAATGGTGTTAACCCATGGGGATGGAGATACTGGAACATAATGATGAGGTTGTAATTTTTGAGGGAGCAATTGACTTTGGGTGTGATGCTAATGAAATTTAATGTGGAATTTTTCATGGTTAATTAATGTTTAAATAATTAATTAACGTATAGTGTAACTGATAAAAAGGGAATGAAGTAATCTAATAAAGCTCTTTAAATGGTTGTGTGATTATAGGATACATAGTCTTAGAAGTAGCAGCCTGGAGTCTGAGAGACGTTATATGGAGTTGTGTATAAGGTTAGGTAATGCCCATAGTGTGGTTGTGATATATAATATATTATGTACTTTTTGTGTTTCTATACGCTACTCCACCCTGTCAGTAAGGGAAACTGACACCTCGGGGATTCTGAGCCCTGGGGGGTGTTTTACCCAACATTCTGATGGGAGGGTGAATGGATGACTACCCCCTTTAGCCCCACTCTCTTCTCTTGGTAGATACTTGTGCTGTTAGGCATAGAGGTTAGTTTTCCCCATATATGTGTGTAGAGGGCTGCAATGGCTTGTGGTTATTCACACACATATATTATGGATATAGTATCCTATGGACTACTATAGGTGTAATGTGTATAGGCTGTGATGGCTTGAGGATCCCTACTCGGAGTATGGGATGTAATGGCTTGAGGTATAATACCCGACATATGATACACGTTATGCGAGCTGTGGTGGCTCTCAGAAACTACCTGGTTACTTTGGTTGTGAGGATGGTGTGGTGCTTTGCCTAGGTGTATGCGGTCAAGCCTCTGTGGTGCACGAGGTGTAGATTGTGGTGCTTAGCCCAGGTGTCTGCGGGCAAGCCTTTGGAGAGAGATGCACATGACGTATGTCATTGGGGGAAAAGCGGAAAACCAGTGGGGAAGTAGTAGCAGGGTACCCTTGATATTATTTATTATAAGATATATTCTTGTATGCATTACTTGGTGAGAGTAGCCATGGTGAGGTTGGGAACTTAGTATACCTGTTTAGGTGACGAGTTAGTTTCACTTGTTGTACACTGTGCTTTAGCATGCTTTCTTTACTTTTGCACAAGAGGCTTCAGGGAGGATCCTACTGAGTTTACTGTTATACTCACCCTACGTATATATAAACTATTTTTCAGGTCACTTGGAGCAGGTTGAAGATCATGCTGGTTTCTACGAGCTTGGGGTTGCAGGAGCTGTTCGGGCTTGTGGTTGCATCTGTTTACTTTCTTTTTGGTACTTGCAGTTTTCCCCTTTCAGTTGTAGTAATTTTGAATGAAATTTCATATATGCACTTGGGTTTATTTTATATTGTAGTTTGAGTTGGAGTTTATTGGCGTCTATCTTATCTCTCTCTTCCGCATGTGCTCTCTTAGAGGGTAATGCCTCCCATTTGTGTGTTTACTATACCCTCGGTGCTAGTCGCCAACATGGGGCCTACTAGAGTTGGGACTCGGGGGTCATTATCTCCCTTCTCACATTGCCGGCCCAGGAGGGGTACACTTTATGGGGAGGGGGTTGTGACAGAGTGGTATCAGAGGGAGGTTGAGGGATATGATGAAGTTTGGAGTTAGGCATAGGTGAGGTTTCATGGGTTGGTAGGGAAACAATGTCATTCTTGTTTATCAAGTGAGGTAAACACTGGAGACCAGCTGAGACATAGGCGTTTAGGGCCCCCTATGATCTGATGTATGAACCTTTAAGTTTAAAATGGCTACTAAAAAAGGTGATACTAGTTGCAGGGTAGAGACCTATGAAAGGATCATGCATTATTTTTCTTTGTTCCTGTGTTTGAATGGGTAGACCTTGGGATAGGTTAACCTAAAATGAATAAAAGAAAATAATTAATTAATTAATGTTGAGACTTCCATATTCCAGGTTTAGGAGCTCTAAGTGTTTGTTATTTTTTAGGTATGACTCCAGGTTGACGTCCTCGTTAGGATCGCATAGAAGATGTCCAATAGGCTATGCCAGAAGATCGCCGCTAGGTAGAGGTTGATGACGACAAAACTTGGAGGAAGACACTCCGAGAGTTTCAGCACCAGAGTATGCAGAAGTATGAGGGCTCTGTTTCAAATGCAGTCACAAAAGACTGGTTAGAGGAGGTAGATATTGGCTTCAGTTCGATTCATGCTCGTAAGGATCACTGGGTGTCCTTGGTTGTGACAATTCTGTGTGGAGCTATGAGGAAGTGGTGGTTCTTGTTCCTCAGGGATCGTGAGGAGTCAGCGATCTCATGGGAGGAGTTCCGAGACAGGTTTAGAGTTGAGTTTCTTTCTTCAACTACGAAGGCATCCAGTTGCCAAGAGCTTCTTACCCTTCGTCAGGGGAGCTCCAGTGTTCGAGAGTTTGGAATCCATTTCAGGAACCTTTTACAATATTCTTCAGACCTACTGCCAGATGAGGAGGCTAGATCGAGGCATTTTGAGGAGGCTTTGCATCCAGAGATCCAGCACCATGTCCCCCAATTTATGTTGAAGACATATCTTGAGGTGCTGGCGAGGGCAGAGGTTTTCGAGAGGACTTTGTCCAGGACCGGATCATCACGAGAGGGGAATCAGCATGATTCCTCACGAAGAAGAGATGTGGTCCAGGGTTCTCGGTTTTTAGGGAAGAAGATTTTCTGTCCACCTAGGGATAAGTCCCAGCCCTTCACATCTCATTTCATTAGAGGGAGCAACTATCAGGCCTATGCCAAGGGATCAATCACTTGTTTTTCTTGTGGTGGTCGTGGTCATCATCAGCGGGAGTGCCCGACCTTCCAGAGTGGTCATCGTGCACCGGACACTACACTCCAGGTTCCTCCATTGAGGCAGTTCCAGTCGAGGTAGCAGCAGCCAGTTGCACTAGCTTTAGATCAGCAGAGGGTAGATGGGGCAAGCAGAGGAAATCCCCATAACGCTCCCCATTCTCAGAGAGCAGAGCGCGACCATGGTGGTGGTCTTCATTAGGGTCAGAGAGGCCGTGGAGGAGGTCGTGGTCAACTTCATGCTCTAAAGTTGCCAGCTCCAGGAGATCCAAATGTCGTTTGGGGTACCCTTTGCTTGTTTTCTACCTTGGTGTATGTCTTGTTTGATTCAGGAGCCACACACTCCTTCATATCACCTACCCTTGTCTATTCTTTGGGACTTGAGGTAGAGAGGCTTCTAGTGCCCTTGGCATTGAGTACACCAGTTTGAGGTCAAACTGACTTGTTTGAAGTATGTAGAGACTGTGAGCTAGTGTTAGGGAAACACCGCTCTTGGGGAGATTTCCTATGTTTATGAATACAACCATATGATTTCATCCTCAGCATGGATTGGTTGTATTTGGTGTAGGCTATTGTGGATTGCTTCAGGAAGAAGGTCGTCTTCATTGGTGCGGATGGAGAGCAAGTGGTGTTTGTTGGTGAGCGAGATCCTCAGATGGGTCATAGGCACATTCCATCCTTATCATCCATGATGGCTAAGACGATACTGAGTTATTCATAGGTTCGACAGTTGGCGTTTCCTAGGGTCGTAGAGGAGTACCTTGATGTCTTTCCAGAATAGGTTGTAGCATTACCCCCTCGACGAGAGATCGAGTTTGGGATCGAGCTATAGCCAGGAGCATCTCCTATCTCTATGTATCCATATAGGATGGACCCTTCTGAGTTATGAGAGCTACGTATACAGCTTGATGGTCTGTTGCAGTGCGGTTTTGTTCATCCAAGTGTGTCACCATGGGGTGCACCAGTCTTGTTCGTGAAGAAGGCCGATGACAGTTTGTGGTTGTGTGTCGATTATCATTGATTAAACAAAGTGACAATAAAGAATCATTATCCTCTTCCGAGAATTGATGATTTATTTGATCAACTGAAGGGCGAAAGTTGGTTTTCAAAGATCGACTTACGGTCAGGATATCATCAGATGCGTGTAAGGGATGAGGATATCCAGAAGACTGCATTCCGTTGTCGTCATGGGCATTATGAGTTCGTTGTAATGCCGTTAGGCATGACGAATACTCCACCTGTATTCATGGGATTGATGAATTCTGTGTTCCATGAGTTCCTAGAAAAGTTTGTGGTGGTTTTCATCGATGACATCCTTGTGTACTCCACATCTGAATAGGAGCATGCATAGCATCTACATGCTGTTTTGGGAGTTCTTCGTAAACATCAGCTGTTTGGGAAGTTGTCGAAGTGTGAGTTATGGGCTCGAGAAGTCCATTTCTTGGGGCATGTTGTGTCCCAACAGGTAGTAGCTGTGGATCCATTGAAGATAGAAGCAGTTGTGTATTGGGTAGCCCCCAGGACAGTTTCAGAGGTGCGAAGTTTCCTTGGGCTCGCAGGATACTATAGGAGGTTCGTAGATAATTTCTCACGAGTTGCAACTCCTCTAGAAGCTTTGACTAGAAAGGATCAAGCATTAATATGGACTGATCAGTGTCAGGAAGATTTCGAGTATCTAAAGGAGAAGTTAGTAAGTGCTCCAGTTCTTTGTCTTCCAGCTGAGGGAGTTCAGTTTGATGTTTTCTACGACGCTTCACATCTGGGGTTAGGCTGTGTTCTCATGTAGCAGAGGTCAGTTGTTTCTTATGGGTCTTGGCAGTTACATCCCCATGAACGTAACTATTACACCCATGATCTTGAGTTGACAGCTTTGGTGTTTTCTCTGAAGTTGTGGAGACATTACCTCATTGGTGAATGCTTTGTGGTTTTCACCGATCATAAGAGTTTAAGGCATGATTTTTCTTAGTGGGACTTGAACTTGAAACAACATCGGTGGATGGATTTCTTGCAGGAATACAACTTTGAAATATCGTATACACCTAGAAAAGGGAATGTTATAGCTGATGCGCTGATTCGAAAGTCACGTAGTGATGCTGTGCATGAATCTGGTGATTCTTGGAGAGTAATGGAAGAGATGTTAGTATTATATCTTTATATGGGAGAAGTTGGGGGTAGAGGTTGTCCTTTTCAGATGACGGTAGATTCATCCATAGTGCAGAAGGTGGAAGAGTCCCAGTTGGGAGATCTAGAGGTGGAGGTCTGGAGAGACCGAGTTGTTTGTGGTGAGGCCCCTAATGGTTTGTCTGGGGATGAACAACACAAAGTGTTGTATCATGGAAGGCTTTTTGTTCCTTTGATGATGCGTGATACGATTCTCAGGGAGTTCCATAGTTCACCTTTAGCGGTACATATTGGCGTGAAAAATATGTACCGAGCCTTGAGGAGTCAATTTTTGTGTCCTAGGATAAAGCGTGTGGTTGCAGAGTTTGTGTCTCGATTTTTAGTCTTCCAGAAGGTAAAGGCTGAAGACCGTGTTCCAGGTGGTCTTCTTCAGCCATTAGAGATTCCTCAGTGGAAGTGGGAGGACATCTCAATGGACTTCATTACTGGTTTAACTCGAGCTCCAGGAGGAAATGATGCTATTTGGGTGGTAGTGGATCATTTAACAAAATCATCCCACTTCATAGAGATCAAGGAGTCGAGCTCAGTGGAAGTTTTGTCGAGGCAATATCTGGAGGAGGTGGTGAGAATTCATGGAGTCCCTAGGACGATCATTTATAATTGAGATCCTCATTTTACCTCCAGGGTGTGGAGAGGTCTCCAACATGATTTCGGTTCTCAGCTATGCCTTAGCACTGATTTTCATCCTCAAACGGATGGTCAGACGGAGCGAACCATCCAGACTCTTGAAGACATGTTACGCTCTTGTGTTCTTGATTTTGGAGGTTCATGGATGAGGCACTTACCCTTGGTAGATTTCTCTTACAATAATAGTTTTCACTCCACCATTGGTATGGCTCCGTTTGAAGCCTTGTATGGACAACCTTACCGTTCTCCGTTGTGCTGAACTGGGGTGGGTGAGTCGGAAATTCTCGGACCTGAACTAGTGAAGAATACAACAGAGATGGTTCAGGTGATTCGCTAGAGGATAAAGACAGCGCAAGATCATCAGAAATCATATGCTGATCAAAGGAGGAGACCCTTGGAGTTTGATGTTGGGGATCATGTGTTTCTGAAAGTGACTCCCCGTCATGGGCAGCGAAGGTTTGGTCGTGGAAGTAATCTTTCTCCCCGGTTTGTTGGGCCTTTTGAGGTGTTAGCTCGTGTTGGAGCTGTGGCGTATTGAGTAGCACTTCCCCCATAGATGAGTCGAATACATGATGTTTTCCATGTATCTCAGCTCCATCTTTATCTTCATGATGACTCTCACGTTATCGATTGGGGAGAGATCGACGTTGATGATGATGCAACCTTCGAGGAGCGACCTGTGGAGATCCAAGGCCGCAAGGAGAAGGTGTTGCATGGGAGTTCTATATCCTTAGTTTGTGTCTTTTGGCAACACTGTGGCATGGAGGAGAGTTCCGGGGAACGTGAGTCACAGATACGTTATCAGTACCCAGAGTTGTTTGATGTTTAACTCTTTTCATGTAATGATGTTTCCTTTGTGGATAGACCTTTCATGTTTTATTTATGAAATTCTCTTGTTCCTTTTGTGGATTTATCCCTTTTAAGAGGTATCTCGATGGGTGTTTGTTCAGACCCCATTTCTTTTTTTGTCTCTTTAGGTTGGTTTTGAATTCTCGAGGATGAGAATGTTTTGAGAGGTATCTTATATAATGGCCCAGACCTCTCCGGTCCATTACTTTGTGAAAATGTGGTGTTGGAGGTGTTCCAGGAGGTCAAGGTGACTTATCCCCAACACTTTTCCAAATTTCCAGTTTTGTGAACAGTGTTTCTAGATCGGTAGGTGTAAAGTGTTTCCAGATCGGTAGACTTGTACAAATCGGTAGGTGTACAATGTTTCCAGATTGGTAGACTTGTACAATGTTTCTAGATCAGTAGGTGTACATTGTTTCCAGATCGGTAGACTTGTACAGATCGGTAGGTGTACAATGTTTTCAGATCGGTAGACTTTTACAGTTTTTCCAGATCGGTAGGTGTATAATGTTTCCAGATCAATAGACTTATACAGTGTTTCCAGATCGGTAGGTGTATAGTGTTTCCAGATTTGTAGACTTGTACAGATCGGTAGGTGTAAAGTGTTTCCAGATCGGTAGGTGTATAGTGTTTCCAGATCGGTAGACTTGTACAGATCGGTAGGTGTATAGTGTTTCCAGATTGGTAGACTTGTACAATGTTTCCAGATCGCTAGGTGTACAGTGTTTCCAGATCAGTAGACTTGTACAGTGTTTCCAAACCGGTAGGTGTACAGTGTTTCCAGACCGGTAGACTTGTACAGTGTTTCCATATCGGTAGGTGTACAATGTTTCCAGATCGGTAGACTTGTGCAGATCGGTAGGTGTACAATGTTTCCAGATCGGTAGACTTGTACAGTGCTTCCAGATTGGTAGGTGTACAGTGTTTCCAGATCGGTATACTTGTACAATGTTTCCAACTTCCTACAGTTTCGCTCCTTTGACGTTTCCTTTGACGTAAAATACATTTAAAGCCTTATTTTAAGGACTCTTAAGGCCGATTCAAATTCCATAAATCCTATATTAATTATTCCTATGGCTTAGGATGTTTTTACTTTGTCAAACCGCGTGGGTTAATACGATCTGCTTTAATGGGGAATTAAGAATATCTTAAACTGTCGCCCCATTAAATCTTCAAAAAGGGATGAGATATTGTTCTCCTTTGTTCTTCCTCTTTGTTATCGGATATGAGATGCTAGAACCTTTCAATCCTTCCCATAGGATTTTCACAATCAAACCTTACTCCTCGGATTGGTTCTGCTCTGTTTTGATGCAACCAAGCTGTGTCGATCAATCTTTGATATAAGGTATGTTTTATTATCATTCCTTCAGGGACCATCTTCTCTTGTTTCACCTCTCCATATTATCATGTAATATTTATGCTTCTAATGGGGTTTTTCTTGGGGTTTGGTTGGTGCGGACATACCGTGGCATCCTCAGGTGGATGCAGTTGTCACGAGAGGAGGATCATGACCCTTTGTGTGGATAAAGAACGTGACGAACTGTTTGAGGTAGGGGATTCATTGCTTCTCTTTTCTTTTATGTCCAACTGCATCGTTAGCATGTTTTATCCCAGTGGATCACAATGGAATTGAAATAATAAATATTTGAACTGGATAAATAAATTGATATCGATCGTATGCTATTGCCTCTTGTTTTGCTAGATAGTGTGATATCTATTCTTGCTTTGTTTAGTCTTTCTTTCTTGATGGAAATCGGTAAAGAACATAAATTGGGATTAATTGATAATTGTTGGCTAAAGATAAAGAGGCATGAAAACGAATCTGGTTCTTATTTTAATTTTATGTTAATCAAATTAGTGCAGTAAGCATGTTTAATTATTTGTGATAGCTTGCTGATTAGGTTTCCCGAATTTGGGACCTACGTTTGATAAATCTGTTAATTCAATATGGATTAAAGAACTAATTGGTTGATAATTCCTTAAAGGGTTCTGATTTACCCTCTTGATTATTAAAGGTCCAAGATCCCAATTGATGTGATGTTTTATTTCCAACTGCTTGTGCTGTGATGTGACCCTGGAGGGGTGTTGTGATATGTGGAGTCATAGAGGCCTTTTGGTTGTGGCAGCGGATGGCGCCTAGAGTGGAAAGATGCATCAGTTTATAGATGTGGGTGTCGGGGAGGACACCGGGGATGATGGAATGGGATGGATGTGATTGTTGGATGATTGTTGATTCTTTGGTTTTTTATCTTCTTTACTTTTCCCCACTACTCAAGGCAGCTGGTCTTACTAACCCTTCTTCCAAAAGAGGCGAAGACGCACGGGGTATGCCACATGCTTTCCGCATTTATCTTCTCAAGGGTGGATGGGTCTATGCTCTTGCTATAGGAGGCAAATACTCTACGGGTAGTGCATCTACTCACCATGTTGATCCCCCTTGTGTTTAGTAGAATAAAATGTTTTTCTAGAATGCCTGGAATATGGGAAAGTAATTCTATAATGAATTATTGAATAAATGGTGTTAACCCAAGGGGATGGAGATACTGGAACATAATTATGAGGTTGTAATTTTTGAAGGAGCAATTGACTTTGGGTGTGATAATAATGAAATTTAATGTGAAATTGTTCATGGTTAATTAATGTTTAAAGAATTAATTAACGTACAATGGAACTGATAAAAAGGGAATGAAGTAATCTAATAAATCTCTTTAAATGGTTGTGTAATTATAAGATACTTAGTCTTAGAAGTAGTAGCCCATAGTCTGAGAGACGTTAGCTGCAGTTGTGTCTAAGTCTAGGTAATTCCCATAGTGTGGTTGTGATATATAATATATTCGGTACTTTTTGTGTTTCTATATGCTAATCCACCCTGTCGGTAAGGGAAACTGACACCCCAGGGATTCTGAGCCCTAGGGGGGTGTTTTCCCCAACATTCTGATGGGAAGGTGAATGGCTGACTATCCCCTTTGGCCCCACTCTCTTCTCTTGGAAAGTACTTGTGTCGTTAGGCATAGAGGTTAGTTTTCCCCATATATGTGTGTAGAGGGTTGTAATGGCTTGTGGTTATTCACATGCATATATTCTGGATATAGTATCCTATAGACTACTATAGGTGTAATGTGAATAGGTTGTGATGGCTTGAGGATCCTTACTCAGAGTATGGGATGTAATGGCTTGAGGTATAATACCCGACGTATGATACATGTTATGCGAGCTGTGGTGGCTCCCGGAAACTACCTGGTTACTTTGGTTATAAGGATGGTGTGGTGCTTCGCCTAGGTGTCTGCGGGCAAGCCTCTGTGGTGCACGAGGTGCAGATTGTGGTGCTTAGCCCAGGTGTCTGCGGGCAAGCCTTTGGAGAGAGATGCACAGGACGTATGTCGTTGGGGAAAAGCGGCAAACTAGTGGAGAAGTAGTAGAGTGGTACCCTTGATATTCTTTATTATAAGATATATTCTTGTATGCGTTACTTGGTGAGAGTAGCCATAGTGAGGTTGGGAACTTAGTATACCTGTTTAGGTGAAGAGTTAGTTTCACTTGTTGTACACTATGCTTTAGCATGATTTCTTTACTTTTGAACAAGAGGCTTCAAGGAGGATCCTACTAAGTATACTGTTATACTCACCCTACGTATATATAAACTATTTTTCAGGTCACTTGGAGAAGGTTGGAGATCATGCTGGTTTCTACTAGCTTGGGGTTGCAGGAGCTGTTCGGGCTTGTGGTTGCAGCTGTTTACTTTATTTTTGGTACTTGTAGTTTTCCCCTTTCAGTTGTAGTACTTTTGCATGAAATTTCATATATGCACTTGGGTTTCTTTTATATTGTAGTTTGATTTGGAGTTGATTGGTGTCTATCTTATCTCTCTCTTCCGCATGTGTTCTCTTAGAGGGTAATGCCTCCCATTTGTGTGTTTACTATACCCTCGGTGCTAGTCTCCAACCCGAGGCCTACTGGAGGTGGGACTCAGGGGTCATTATCTCCCTTCTCACATTTCCGGCCCAGGAGGGGTACACTTTGTGGGGAGGGGGTCATGACATATTCTTTATAGATGATATTCTAATATAATCCAAAAGCAAGAAGGAGCATAAAGAGCATTTGGGCAATGTTCTAAAGACCTTAAAAAATAAGAAGCATTATGAAAATTATAGAAAATGTGAGTTTCATTTAAAGAAAGTCTCATTTTAGGGCATATTGTCACAAGTAATGGGATATTTATGGAACCTTCAAAGACAAAGGTAATTAAAGGATGACTAAGGCCAATATTTATGATAGAAATCCATATTTTCCTTGGATTATCTGGGTAATATTCTCAATTTGTGATAAATTTTTAATTATTGTCTATAAAATTTTGGATTTTCCATGTGTTATTTTTAGATATTATATGGATTAAATTCGAGACCAGGTGCTAAGACAACATGCGAGATAAAAGGGAAATGATGACATCAAATATTAGGATAGTACCCTATGAATCCCATTTATCAAATTGACAATAGTACCTAGATAAAAAACATCCACTTCTTTGGTTTTATTATATCTTATCAATTTTATAAGAATATTAATAATTTTATCCATTAAACAATGATCATATGATTAGTATAAATATAGGGTTTTGATAAATCCAATTGACACAGAGAAAGGAAGTGATGACATCAAATAGTAGGATAGTACCCTATGAATCCCATTTATCAGATTTTCTAAGGGAGATAGAATCACTGGTCTTTTCCATTAACCAAGCCTGATATGAGATCCAACAACTAAAGCATTAGTGAAACTATTTACTAGAGAAGTTCAAGATCATCAATATCATAGCCCAAACCATGTACACTGAACCACCCCATGAAAATCTCACCATCAAACACCTTAACCTTAGAGAATTTTCTGGTGTAATAAATATAAATTTATCTAGACCCTAAGAATATGAATATTCATGTTGTATTTAAATATAATAATAATTATATTTACTCCTTATTGATGTTACTTTATAAATGATTTTGATTTTGATATGATAAAGCACAAATTGTATTTTTGGGTAATATGAAATTTCAATTAAAAATTTATTTTGACGAATTAAAGGATCTTTTAAATAAATAATATTTTAATAAAATATTTTTATTAAATAATTATTATTAAATTTAAATTATACTATAATTTTTATGATGTTAAATATAATTTTTATATGGGTTCAAAAACTGTTAATGTCAAAAATAAAATACGGTGTATTATAACATAATAATGACCTAAAAATGATGTAATAAATACTATAAAAGGTATTCAAGAATAAACCTATGTTTACCCTTTAAATAAACGTGTTTTTAGGTTATTTTATTAATTTTATAAAGCCTTTATTAATCCTCCAAAACCTATATTATATTTTAAGGTTTTAAAATCATTTCTTCAAGAACATGACTCACTCCCACATATTCAAGGGTAATATTTTAAAGTGTTCAGATCTTGGGATTATAAAATAATTAAATACACTCCTACTTGGTAGAAACCATGGGTAAAAAACATGATAAAGTTTTTGGTTTTTATTACTTTATTTCATAGAGTCCAAAACTTAAGTTTGAGAAATAATAAATAAGTCCCCTCTATTTTCCAATATAAACCCACCAAATACCCCATTCATCTTTAATAAAAAACCTTATATCACATACTAACTCTTCCCTTCCCTATATAGAGTCCTCCTAAGGTTCCCCCAAGCTCTCAAGAAGCTCCTTCCAAGCTTTTGGAATCACCCTATCAAGGTAAGATGTCCTCTCTTTCTCCTCTTTATTCAAGCATCTTATTCATTTTATGCCTTTTATTTCCAATTATTAATGTTGAGATATGTTTTTCCACATACCTATTATTGTCCCTTTTATTAAAAATTATCATATACCACATTTTCTCTCATTAAACCATTTTATGAACCTTTATGTACTTACATTATGCTGCTGAAATTTTACTGTGAGTTTTTCATGCCAAACATTTCTATTGTGAATACCATCGATATTTTCACTAAAGGGTATTCACCTAGACATACCTATACTTATTTTTTGTATATAATTACATGTATTTATTCCACAATCCTTTATCTTTTAATTAAATGTGATGAAATAAGTTCTTATGTTATATGATGTATGTGGCACACTTATGCATGTACATGATATGATTATGATGGGTGCACCCAAATAGTGATCCAATGCATTGGGTAATGTTTTAGTCTCATGAAACACCTTTTATGGTGCACATGAGGTTACACTAAGCACATTATGTTATGATGTCTTGGTGTTTAAACTTGTCTTATGTTTATGAAGTCATGTTTAAATTTGTTTCCACATTCCCATGCTGCCTTTATGTTATCATGCTATATCATGCCCCATTGTTCATGTTTATGATTCTCATCCCTTTTATGTACCATGGATATGACTATTGTCTATAATGTAATAACTTCTTCATGTTATGATTTTCTTATTCCCTTACTAGGCTTTATATCTCACCCCCTTCTTATGTATGTCCCCAGGTTATCTGATGTAGTTTTAAGAATGATGGAATAATATGAGCATGTTAAAGAAGTTTTCAATAATATTGATGTACCCCCTATTTTAAGTTGTTATGTAATGTACTTAATTCCTAAATACACTAGACTTATCAATATTCTGGGTTGTATTATTTTTACTCTTATGTAATAAATCATGATTTAATGTGTAATAAAAATAAGGGTTGTCATACTTACATGCGAATGGTACCATTACATAAGTACCCCTATACAGATCTGACCTTTATATGGTACCTTTACATGGATTAGAACCTTTATGAAGTAGGTTTATTACCCTTAAGACATATTAGTCTTACCCTTATACGAAATTTGCTTTACCCTTACATCGATTTACCCTCACGAGTGTGTCGCCTAACCCTTACGTAGTAGCCCTTCAATTTTGTTTCATAGGTTTATTTTCTATTTTATAGGGATTCATGGAACACTCTAATTCACATGGTAAGTTATAATAGTCTATATGATTTCCAAAGTATATGATGACCCTTTATGACCTCATTCTTCCATACTTGACTGAATCTCTCTTCTTGGATTTTCTCGTATTCTCGGTGTGGAAAAGTTCTTTGAAGAAGATTTTATTTCTAGCATGATGTCTTCCATTGGATATGTTGCTACTATGTTTTTAGTGGAGATCATTAGAGTCCCTTAAAAAAGAAGTGTGGCCTACTATTCCTACTCTTGAATCTGTTAGAGTTAGTATCCTAGGACCAACTATTTTTACTTTTATTACATGTTTATTCTATGTATTTAATATTAATAAAACTTCTTATTACAAATTTTTCATTATTCTCCATGACTCTAATGAAATAATGTCCTAGAGTATACATATCATTGATATGGTCATTGTAGTTCCCCAATATGATGTGAACCCTAAAGTTCTATGATGATATTATTAAATATAGTTATGTGGTTGGATAACATACTATGATGAGACAGATAGTATATAGACTGTCAGGTGCAGGTACTCATAAGCGGATGAATATTCTTCTTATGAAGTTCACACTTGGTAATCTCCAAGATAAGAGATTGTGAGAATGGACCTACCAGTAGGAATTATGCATGTTTTGGTGTCATCAGATATTCTTATCCGTGAGTGTGTGTAATGGTTCTTAGACTTTAATATTATCATTAATGCATTTCATGACTGACACACTTAGATTTGCTGATAAAAACCAAAATGCCATATGTTCGCGGTGAGGTAGAGAACATTGGGTACATCACAATTGACATGTCATTAATGGATAAGTAGAGGAAGGATTTTTAACTTATGTATTTATGTAAGTTTATATATTAGACCTTTAATTGGAATATAATTGTCAAATTGAATTCTATAGCCATAGTGAAATGACACATTTATTTCAGATAGTTAAAGAAAGACACATCAAGAATATAGGTTGGTGACATAGATATGCAACCTGCTTGATGAGATATTGAGACAAATGGATTATATTAAAAAATGATCATTTTTATGTGGTTGTCATTGTTTTGAAATTAATTTCTTTCTCTTGGGTGTCTTGGCCCATTTCTAGACAACAATCTTGGACTTTAGGCAAGCCCGCATAATGACAATAAAAAAGAATCCTAAAGGGCCACACACAAATTGTTCCAAAAGATTTCGATTAAATTATATTTGAATTTAATTAATAAAATAAATATTATTCTAAAGATAAAGGGATAATTTTATTAATGTTTTATCAATCCAAAATTTTTATTGATGAATGAAATATTTAAATTAAATATTTATTCAGGAGTTAAATAAATGCTACAGGAGTTCAAAAAGACCAAAACTGAGTTCAGTGACAAATATTAATTAACAAATTGGTTAAATAATATTTGTTGTTGATGTGGCATGAGGTTTATTAAGGATTATTATATTATTTAAGGGCCGACATGCAATTAAATAATTAGTTTAACCCAAACCCTATATCTATAAATAGACCATTATGTCTATTGTGTATTGCATCCAAAATAGAAACTTGAGAATTTTTGTGCACAACGAAACTATCTCTCGATTCATACTTTATATATTCCTATAAATAACAAGAAACAGAAGAGATACACCTTCAAGATCAAATAATGAGAGATCAACACTAATAACATATGACAATCGAATTTTTTGCTCTAGCACCTAGAGATTGATTGGAATTGCTTGGAGATTAAAGGATCATGTGTGGATTACTACTAGAATAATTTTATCCTTGGATCCCCATAGCTTAATGAATGAAATCTAAAAGGGTATTTTTGGATGATTAAAATCTATATCAAAAAAATAATTATGATATCAGGTATTTGTTTCTTCCAATATTTAATAAATTAATTATAAATTTGACGTACAAGATCCTCACTCGGGGTTTTGGGTAACTCAATATTAAAATAAATTCTAATATATCACCTTCCACTACATTCTTTCACTACATCCGAAACCTACAAGTGGAATAAAAGGGGTCACATTTAAATTTATAATTATTTATTTGATTGTTGATCCATACAAAGTCTTGGTTGAATTTTCATTTCATATTATTTATTCTTTAATCAATTTTTAATTAACATGTTATCGATATATTAATCATGTTTGTTTAGTGTTCCATTTTATTAAAGGTCTAAGAATAGATGAAGAATGAATAGATATTCCATTGGGAACAGGAATATTTTTTCCCGATAAGACAGGGTTAAATGGCGTGTAGTCGGAGTGCACGCTGTGTACCCTAGTATACTGCACGTGGCCATGTTGTGGGATTCATAACATTCCACAAAATTATTACATGTGATGTATGTTGTGTGTTGACTAGGAAACCTGGAACATGGAATGTTAGATTACATGATGTGTATATGGCATACACGCCATGTAGTCTGCATGGGTTAGAAACATAAATTGTGCAATCTGTGTGGTCATTATACATAGTCAAACCACATGAGATTGAAAACCTAGAGAATTTATGATATACATGATGTGTATGTGGTGTACACATAGTGTAGTTCATCATTTACCTTGTCCGAAATACATGTCGTTCCATTCAGCGAGAACACCAGACACATGAAATAAGGAATACACAATGTTTAGTTGGCCCGTATACATCATGTGATCCCATCGAGATGCACACTGAAGATCTAGACAAGTATCTTGGGCACATGACAAGTAGATACATAGTGTGTAGTTGGCACGTACATGCTGTGTAGTCTGGCTGAGTCAACACGCCAAAACCCCATGCATGTAACCTAGATACATTAAAATCAAGGTATGTGGTGTGTATTTGGATAGTACACACCATGTAGTCTCCCAATTACTGGCATAATTAAATCACATTAAATTGAAAATTTTATCATTAAAACCTTATTTATTCAATTGAAACTTTATGTGTTTAACAATTTAATAAGGGTTTTAAATAATTTTAAATGGTCGATTAATTTATTTTAATAAATCTGCAACTATTGGTTCTGCCATTTATTTTCCATTAATACCTTTATGGTGGTTATCTCCAAGAGGATTCAGATGGTCCTTAATATGAAAGAGAATTAATTAATTTATGAAACCATGTTTATCTTAATAATAAAGAACGAATAATAAATGAATAATTAGCTATTTAATTTTGTGTATATGTTGCATCTATGAATGTTCATCAGCTTGACCAAGATCTATGCATGTGTTAGATGTTTTAATTTAATTTATTACATGAGTTTGTAATTATTTATTATTAAATTAAATATTATGGACTACCATTAATCCCTCCCTCCATTATTATATAAGACCTATGTGTCCATGGTTATTTATGTAATTCCCCTTAACTAATCTTTTGGTTCCCCTCACCTGCATATGAGTTATAAATACATCTAATTAATGGAGTTTCCCATAGTGTGTGGAGGCAGTTCAAGATAAAACCATAATGATGCCAACCTAGGTGTTTATAGGTGGACAAGTGGAATGTTTTAACTCATGATAAGACTAACAACATGAGTTATTTCCCCTAGGTCACAGATTGATTGAATGTTCACTCATTAAATCAACCATTAGATAAAGCTCATGAATGGGTCATTAAATTAATTAATTATTTCTTTCTATGCATCATTTAATTTTATAGATTCAAGAACGCAATCACATAAATGAAAGAATTAATGTGCAACTAAGGAATTTCAATAAATGGATTATGTGTAAATGTTTTATCCAGCATGGTTAATTAATTAAGTAACATACACATAATATTAACAAGACATATAAAGGATAAAACAAGATAACATTTATGCATAATAAATCAAAATCCCTCAAATATATATTAAGTTAGACTTGGACTTCCATCACTTGATAAGGAATAAAATCCTTAAAACAAAGTGTTTGACCAACCCTCGTTAGGACACTCACTATAAAAAAGAAGGGAGATTAGAAGGGGTTGTTTTCTCATTTAGAGGAGGTTATAACACCCTCTAAACACTTTATTAGTGGTTACCCATAACCGCTACTAAAGTTTTCAACTACTCTGATTAGAGGCAGTTGTAGGTAAGCGCTGGTAGAATGAGTTTGTATTTAGCAATGGCTAGATTAGAAGAAGATTTAACTCCCTCTAATTTCACCCTAAATGCACTGTAAACTGCTCAATTAGGGGTAGTTTTAACTGCCCCTAATTTAATCACCAGTTTAGGGGAGGCTAGAACTGCCCCTAAATGACTTCCAAATTCCCAAGTTTAGGGGAAGTTTTAATATAACTTCCCATAAACTACCATTTTTTAATTTTCCCACACTTGGAAAACCCCCCCGAACTCCCATGGACACCTCCAGACGCCCCCACCCCACCCCTAGACAACCCCCTGACACACCCCACCCCACCACTAGACAACCCTGAGACACACCCCACCCCACCCCCGACAACCTACGCCCCCTGGACAACCCCCCGACACACCCCACCCCACCCTTCAACACACCCACCCCGACAACCCACACCCCCTGGACAACCCCCCAACACACCCACCCCCGAAAACCCACTCCCCCTGAACAACCCCCAACACACCCCACCCCACCCCCTGACACACCCACCCCCGACAACCCACGCCCCCTGGACAACCCCTCGACACATCCCTAGATAACCCAAACACCCCCACCCTCACCCCAACAACCCCAAGACAACCTAGACTCCCCCGACACCACCTGGATAACCCACCCCGACCCTGTCAGACATCCCCACCCACAGACAACTCCCGAGGCCGAACCCCATACCCCCCCAGGGACAACTCTATGTGGGCCCACCACCAGTGCGTACAACCCAAATGTCACTAGCGCTAAGGGAGTAAAAATACTTCCCGCTGAGATTCGAACAACAAACCAGGAGGAACAACTCACATGCTTGAACCACTTGAGCTAATTCGGTTTTGATTAATATATACAATAAATTATATCTATTTAGATACATGAATTTTGGACTATATATATATATATTTGTGTATAGAAATATAAATAATATAATATAATATATTTGTATATAATATATAATATATTTGTATATAATATTTATATATAATATATATTTATGTATAATATATATATTATATTTGTTTATATAAAAAATATATAAATAATTATATTTACAAATATAAATATATATTTATACATATATTTATATTTGTGTGTGTGTGTATTTATATATTTATATAATATTTATAGATATAATATAATTATAATTTATTTATTTATTTATAAAATTATTTTCATATACTTATATATATGTGTGTCTGTGTGTAGTAATAATATTAATATTAATAATAATTATTAATACATATATTTTTTAAATTATAAAAATTATATGTTGGTTTTATAAATACTAAACATTTATATATTTTATGATTTATATTATACATATATTATATTAAATACATTTATATTATATATTTATGTATGTAATTATATACGTTTATATTATATCATGTATACACACATATATATACACACGAAATTAAATACATTCATATAATTGGAAATATATATAATATAATTAAATGATATATATATTTACTAAATTAATTTATAATTAATATGGTATACTACAATATATATAAAATAATTATATAATATATTCAAATTTATATATAATGAAATATTTATAATATAATATATATAATATATATTAATATTAATATTTACTTTTTTCTATATTATATATATTTGTATACATAATATAATATAAATGTATTTATACATAAATATACAATAAAAATGTATTTAATATAATATATGTATAATATAAATCATAATATAAATGTATCGTATTTATAAAACTATATATACATTTTATATATTTGAATAAATATATTTATAATTACATTTATATTATGTATACTAATATTTATATATGTATACATTTTTGTTTGTATGTATAAGTATTTATTTAAAGTATTTATATAATGTCTTTATATATATATATATATGTTTATAATGCATTTAAAAACATTTATATAATGTGTTTATGTAATATATATATACACACACATATATATATACACTAACATGCACACACACACACACACATATTATAAAATTTGAATTTACATGAGATTTATTTTAAAAAATAAATAAAAATTTAGAAGAGGTTAAAAACCCCTCTAATCAAATGGATTAGTGATGGTTCATGACTCCCCTATAATGCCATAAATTAGAAGAGGTTCACAATCCCCCTCTAATATTATAAATTAGAGGGGGTTCACAACACCTCTAATTTCTTAGATTAGAGGGGGTTCACAACCCCTATAAATTCTTAAATTAGAAGAGGTTCAAAATCTCCTCTAATCTAAGGGATTAGAGGCAGTTCATGAACCCCCTCTAATTTAAGAGATTCTAGGGGGTTGTGAACCCACACTATTTCCATTTTTAAAAAAATCCATCACATATATATAGTTTAGCACCTCTAAAATCCAACTGAACATATAACACCACTAATTATTAAATTAGCAATGATTTTGAAATAACTACCTCTAGAATCCAACTAAATATTAAAAAAACAATGCTAAAAAATTTAGAGGGGGTTGTGAACCCCCTTTAAATTTGATGATTAGTGGGGGTTGTGCATAACCCCCTCTAAAATGAATTTAGAGGTAGTTGTGCATAACCCCCTCTAAAAAACCATTGCTAATCTGTTTTTTTTGAAGTGACTTACTTTTAAGTTGGAGTTATTATGAAGGTTAGGAGTTGACTTAACAATATTATATCAAGAGAAGTAGCTCTCGCTATACTTTATGGGAGTTCACTCAACGGTTCAAGGAGTTACAAGACCGCAGTTGGAAAAGACCTGCCTACCTAAATACTTTCAAGTAGCTTGACCAACCATCATTGGGGCTATGTGAAGGGACATATGGATCCTTTCCACTAGAATTTTCTAGCAACTAAAAATTCCAAGTTCAATGATGAGGGCTATTGGGACTTGATAAAATAGTGGGAGATTAATAAAATCAATTAATTTGTTATTTTTCGAATATTTTGTAATCAAGAAAAGTACCAATAATATGATATTTTACTTGTAGAATAAAATGGAAAGTTCACCATCCACACTATACCTTCAATCTATATTAGAGAAATACACACTACAAAAAATGGCGTTTCCCAACAGTTTTTTTGGCATTTAGTGGTGGTTTAAACCACCACTAAATGAAGCGCACCACTTTCTAAAAGCGCCACATATTTGCCTGTCGAGAATCATTTTGCAATTCTTTTTGAGCGGCGGTTTAAACTGCCGCTAAATATTTAGCGGCATTTTTTTTTGTTTTTTGGCCTTTTTTAGATTTTTTATTTATGTAATTAATTTATTTACTATTCTTATTTATTATTTATCCCACCATGCATGCATATTCCTTGCATGCCATGCATAAATCTGGAAAATATATGCGTTAGGAGAGATTTGAACCCCTTACCTCTTGGATATACTGTAGACTTTACCACTCTAGTAAGCTCTTGATCTGGTGAGTAAATAGTATGTAATATAAGTATACATTTACAAATAAAAAACAAACAATGATATTAAATAATAATAAATAATGAATATATAATAAAGAAGTAATAAATAAATAATAAATTAATAAATAATAGATAATAGATTATAAATAATTATTAAATAAATAATAAATACAAAATAAATAAATAATAATTAAATATTACATAAATGATAATAAATAATAAATGATAATAAATAATAAATGACAATAAATAATAAATGATAATAAATAATAAATAATAAATAATAAATAATAAATAATAAATAATAAATAATAAATAATAAATAATAAATAATAAATAATAAATAATAAATAATAAATAATAAATAATAAATAATAATAAATAATAAATAAATAAATAAATAATAAATCGATAAATAACTAATAAATAAATAATACATAAATAATAAATAATAAATACTAAATAAATAATAAATATTAAATGAACAATAAATAATAAATAAATACCAAATACGTAATAAATAAATAAATAATAAATAAATAATAAATAAATAAATAATAAATAAATAATAAATAAATAAATGGTAAATAAATAAATAATAAATAAATAATCAATAAATAATAAAAATAAATAAATAATAAATGAATAATAAACAATAAAAAATGATAATAAATAACAAGTAATAAATAATAAATAAATAATAAATAATAAATAAATAACAAATAAATAATAAATAATAAATAATAAATAATAAATAATAAATAATAAATAATAAATAAATATCTAATAATTGTTTAACTATAAATTAATAATAAAAATAAATCAATATATAATAAATCAATAATAAATAAATAATAAAATAATAAATAATAAATAATAAATAATAAATAATAAATAATAAATAATAAATAATAAATAATAAATAATAAATAATAAATAATAAATAATAAATAATAAATAATAAATAATAAATAATAAATAATAAACAATAAACAATAAATAATAATTGAATAAATAATAAATAATAAATAAAAAGTAAAAACTAAAAACTAAAAAATAAAAAATAAAAAATAAAAAATAAAAAATAAAAAATAAAAAATAAAAAATAAAAAATAAAAAATAAAAAATAAAAAATAAAAAATAAAAAATAATAAAATAATAAAATAATAAATGGATATAAATATTTATAAATATATATACTTATAACAAAATTTACATAAATATATATAAACACATATTTATGTTACATAAATATATATAAACAAACTTAGATATATAATTATATATTAATATAAATATATATATATAAAGAGAAGTAAATATAAATATCCCTCAATATATATCTACACATATATGATATAAAAATATATAAACATAAATATGTATAAATATTTACAAATGTATATAAATATACACAAATACTCACATATATATATGTATTTATTTACATATATTAGAGTATACACATAAATATAGATTTTTTATTGACATATACATGTTTATATATAAACATTACTTATATAGAAACATATAAACAAATTCATGCATTTTTATAAGGTAAATAAAATCTATAATTATTTATTTTAAATAAATTGAATAAAAAATATTTATTTTCAGATGGTTTATATGTTTAAAAATACATTTCTATGTAAATATATATTTATACAAGTGATTTATTATAAGTAAATATAATAAAATATGCATATATTTAATTATAAATAAAACTACATAGTAAAAAATGATAAAATTTCCAAACCATATTATCAATATGAATGTAAGACCTGGGAATAAATTCATTCCTGACTAAAAATAGGTAAAAAGACCCCCTTAAACAAGGCTGAAATTCCATCAAATGTTAAAAAATTGGGGTACTCTGACTAAAAACTCAGTTTTGGAGGTCTTAGGGGCCTCTTTTAGCCTTAAAAAAATAGGGACTAAGGTTTCTTAGTTCAACATGGTGTAGATATCACCGTAGAATTCAATTTGATATATGGTAGAGCCCAAACGAACATCCAGATCAAAAGTTATGGTCATTTGAAGTTCAAGTTCGATTTCCTACTTTTTTTGAAACTATAATAAATTTTATTATTTTAATTTTTACAAAATTTAAATCTAATATGGTTTTAGTTCATTTCAAAAGCATTGATTTGGCTAGTTTTAGAGCTAAAACGGACTCTCGGATCAAAAGGTGTGGTCAATTAATGTTGAAGTTTGATTTTTAACTTATTGAACATTTATTTTAAGTATCCAATTATTATTAACTAATAATTATAATTTTTTTTGATTAATAAATTAAAATTAATTAAAATTGTAAACAATAAACTATATATGAGAGTAAATAACAAATAAAAAATAAAAAATAAAAAATAATAAATCATAAATAAATATTTTTTTAAAAAATTTTTCCTTTAATTTAACGGCGGTTTTTTAAAACTTCCACTATTTCCTGGCATTTTTTTAAAAAACCACTGCTAAAAAAAATTATAATTTTTTTTGAAAAAAAATATTTAAAAAACATTTAGCGGCGGTTTTCGAAACCACAGTGAAAAAGCCGTTGGGAAAATCCATTTTTTTGTAGTGATGATATTCTCAATGACAGTAACTTCTAGGAGTGGTTCAGACACCTTTGGGTTGTTTTTCACCATGAAAAAAAGTCTTACATGCTAGAATCCTCACATCCTGATCTGTCTATACAATAGGCAAGTGACAAAGTGTTCCTCATTTATAAAAAACATTTGAGCGAAGTGGTCAACATTCAAGGTTTAATGTTTTCATCTATTTATAGTGAACTCATGAAGTCTCAAAAAAACATGGGTACGTATAACATGCTTGACTACCTTTGTAGTCTTTACTAAGAGAGAGTTAGATAGAAATAGTTTGAAATTTCCAAGGTTCTATTTCAGAGTAATCTTGGAGAGGGTTCCCCAGCTGGGCCTCACGTAGTTAACATCATTGACTACATTAAGTGCATAGATGTTATAGGGTTTAAAATACTTAAATAACTAGGCACCGATCTCATTTTGACCTCAATCCATCATAGATTCTCTAGCTTTGTTGTAAATTTTAATATGAAAAACATTAAGAAGCCTATACCAGATCTTCTTACTATTCTTTTCCAAGTATATAAGAAGATAAATCATAAAAATCCTTCAGTACTTATGGTGAAAAAATGGAAAGGAAAAGAGGAGATATCTAAACCCAAAGCTTCTTCACGCCCTTCTAAGAAGAGGAAGATCAAGGAATAAATAAGGGAACATGATGCTATTTATTTTGCATGCGGAAAGAAGGGACACTGGTAAAAAGACTACACCCAACCAATGAAGTAAGAGGAAAATTTAGGGGTGTTTTTTATCAAGTAAAATTTATCTATTTCTATAAATTGGTTATTAGGTATAGATTGTGGTGCTCACATATGTATTCAAATAATGAAACCAAGTAGATTTAGAATGATTGAATGAGGAGAGGTAGATCCATGAGCAGCCAACAGAGATAAACTTTCTATTGTAGCTATCAAGGACTAACACCTCACATTGATAACTGTAATGATATTGGTTTTAACTGGTTGTAATTATACGCCTTTAGTTACAAAAACAATTATTTATGTATCCAGACTTGATACAAATGGTTTTATTTTCACACTGTTGGAAACTAGGGCTATACCAATGGTTTTGAACCATTGGTATCAGATGGAAAACCATTGGTATAGCCTATACCAATGGTTCTCCAAACTGTTGGGAGTATGTATATGGGTATAGGACTATACCAATAGTTTTTTTATAAATTTTTGGTATAAGACCCATGGATGTACACTATACCAATGGTGTTGTTCAGAGTGAGTAACACAAGAGGGGGTGAATTGAGTTCCCAATAAAAATTTATATAAATAAATTGACTAAAATAAAAACCCCTTTATAAAATAAAATTTTTAATTAATCAAAACAGAAGATCAATATAAGATATATCCTTTTAAAATATTTCTTAAATAATGATTAGGCCTTAGTTAAAATATAGTTTAGAAATACCATAACTTTTAAAATCAATTTACTTAGACAGAAACATATTTAAACACTAGTTAAGATTAATTATCAAAGAAATTGTTTTGTTTGTTAATAAAAAGTTATCTTGAATATGATAGTAAAACAAAAAAAATAACACAGTGACACAATGAAATAAACAAGAGGTTCAGTCTCAGGGTGAGACTTAACTCCCTTCACTTGGAAATCACCTACTACCAAGCATATTATAAATATAATCAAATAAATCCACAACCTGGATTAGGTATATATTCAATAAAAATAAACTATCTAGGCTAAAAATACCCTTCCATAGTTATTCATGGGATATAATAATCGCACAGGTCACACATGGACCTCTTCCACAATAAACAGTGGAAAATAGATTTAGGAAGAAGAGAATAACAAGTATTCTCCAGGAATGTGCAGGTGATAGTGTGTGTTGGATAATAGGAAAACAATACACTAATCAAAAGTAAAATAGACATAATAAGCAAGAATATAAAAAGCTCATCCTGATGTGTTTTGTATGTTTGTAGTCCTCAGATCAACATTGGTGAGGAGTCTGTGCTTTGTTATGAAAAATTTAAGTAGAACAGAGGATTATAGAAATCTGTAGGTATGTTTCAATTGATCTCTGTCTTATGTCTCAATCAATCTAAATAATGGGTTCTGTGCTTCTATGTAATTGATCTTTATGGAATGTGAATTAGCAAGTTCATGATAATTCACACATTCGGTCACACAATCCACTGTAGGTTTTTTCGTCAATAAGAGATCATATCTGATGAGGAGTCTGTAGTATCTGTTTTCTTTTCGAGAGAGATCCTTTGAGAATATATAGCAGTGCCGGTTGGAAGAGATACACAATCCTCAGATTGAATTTTACTAAGTCTTGAATACTTGGTCAAACTATCCAAGAATAGATTTATCTATTGATCCATTCATGCCAAATTACTCAAATAACAATGGTAATAAGAAGCTGGAGGTGACTTAGCATCTGGTGGTGACTCCACTGGTGGTGACTCCTCTAGTGGTAGATCCTATTGGAAGCGACAGTGACTCGGTTTAGTGGTATATCATCTTGGTTGTAATGATGACTCCCATCTGGCGGTAGCTCATCTTGGTGGTAATAGTGACTCATAGTCTTGCAGTAACAGTGTCTCCTAGCCAACAGTGACTTGCCATAATACTTAGCATAAATATCATAGAAGTAGTCTTATCATATAAGATGGTATCATATAACATGTGAAACATTAGTACTAAAAGAATCATGGTTTGTGATCATTAAAATAATAGTGTCAAACACACTCCATAAAAGGAGGTTCCAACATTATACCCCTTTCGATGATCACAAAACATGACATTTTATAACTCATGTACTAAATGAGTAATCAAAAATAATTAGAGATGTATTTGAGTTTAAAAACAATATTCTTACCAATATAAAACTAAATTACCAATTTATCTCCCCTTTTCATATTATCAAAAATTAAAAATAATTGTTAAACTTAGAGAGAAAATAGAAGAACATAAGGAGTTTTCATTATCTAGGTGCCAAAAAGATATGAGTACAAAAAGATAAACATGAAAGGGAAAATACAAACTATCCCTATAAAAAAACATAAAAATAGATTTACTATGTAGAAGATAGGGGATGATCAACTGTCTCCTTTCCTTTGTCTTTTTCTCTGTCCCTATAACTGTACTGTGATGAGACTATAGAAGTGTATGTCAGGGGAAAGGTTATAATGGATGGTAGTGTGGTAGTAGGAGAAAGTGGATCTTGAAAAATAATTGGTCTGATTTTTTTGATTGATTCAACTGGTGACAAATTCAGATGTTGATATAGTGGAGGCATAAGACTATCTGAATGAGTGATTAGAGAAATCTTGTACTGAACTGAGTCTGTGGATATGGTTGAAATAATTATTGAAACAAGGATTGATTCTCTAGCAATTATAGTGGTTTTATGGATATTAAGGCAGAGTTTCAGAATATTGATGAAGTCCATAATTATTGAACCTCCCCTTTCCATAACATCAAATAAGTCTTCTTTCTCATCCATAAATCTTTAAAGAGATGGTGTGAGAACCATTAGTTGACTCACCTATTCTTTAAAGGCTCTTTTCACTGGTGGTATCCTCAATTTCTCTACAAGAAATTTGAAATTATCAGACAATGCATGCTTGGTATAGATCCTTGAAAATTAATACTTGATAGATTTATTTATGATTTTTTATCTTGTATAAGGTCTCCAGTATAACCTCTTATGAAATCAAGGATATGTTATCAATGAAGATGAATTTACCAAATTTTCTCTTCATGAGTTATCACATCAACCATAGAATTTATGATTTCATCTTTGATTATCTATTGTAGTAGATCTATATCAAGTTTTATTAGAGTAGGAGGAGGTGCAGATGAAGTAGAGGAAGTAGAATCTAAACTATCCAACTTCAGTGAAAGAGAATTCATAAACTCTAAAAGAGATAATGTCAGACCCTCTACAATATTTCTCAAACTTTCAACTTCTTTTACCAAGGTCTTATTTGAAACTTCCATTTCAGGAATATGAAACCTTATTCTAGGTTAGATATGTGAGGAAACTAACTCAACCAAATATCTGGTACTCTCTTCCCTGAGTTTGGCTATTAGAGATGGTTGAGATCTCAAGGTACTTGTAAAATATGAAAATCAAGTTCCTTCTCAATGATTCTAAATCTGAATTCACATTTCTTTGTAAAGAAATAAAATCATCTTGGGTCACTACATTAGGAGGTAGAATAGGTTGAATAAGAGGAAAACATTTTCATCGTCTGAGTCAGTATAAGTAAGTACAAGTCTAAAAAAACTTGTATACTTCTCCAATTCTTCAAAATAACTAGTTGATGGTCTAACATAAGGTAGTATGGGTGAGTCTTTAGGCACTTGAGAACTTTGACCAATTTTAGTCATAGATGGGGAATCTTCTATCTGATTGGTTTCCATATTGTCTACTGGTCTTGATTCATCCATTTGATCATCATGATTTAGAGTTTTCTCCCCCTCATTTGTAGCTTCCATACCTTCTGTAGGAACTATTGGAACATTAGGAATCATGGTATCCTTGGATTTATTTTCATCTCTATGAGAAATAGATACCACAAGTAAATAATATTGATGTTTAACTATCTCTTATTCAGGATCAAGATCATTTCTATTCTCATCACAACCCTCATGATCAGTACCACATTTTTAATCATCTTTATGATTAGGGCCATAATTTTTGTTTCCATCATACTTTTAAATATCTAAAATCTATTTATCTACTTCTTAAAAACAATATCATTACCTCCATTACCATTCTCATCACTTGAAGTCTTAGAGGTAAACAATTTAAACTGAGCTTCTCCAAAAACTTTAGTACCTTCTTCATCACCATTTTTAGGTAAGAGAGTTTCTATGGTAGGTAGAGATACTGATGAAATAAAATTCCCACTTGATACTCTAGGTGGGGATTTAATTATATCTTGATCACTCCCTTCTTCAAATGAAATGATTTCTTCTTCTTCTTCCACTTCTGCTTCTTCCACTATTGGATTATCTCTTTTATCAACAACATCATTATCAAAGTACTCAACAATATCATAATATTCAAGACATGGATTCACCATTTCCTTAGGTCTAGTTGGATGATTAATAGGGTTAAAATCATCATACAATTTATCATTATCTCTAACCCAACATCCCTTCCAGAGATTCCAGCTCACTTTAACTCTTTTGAAAATTATTTTTGATAGGAAAAAAACACCAATTTTTTCCTCAGCTTCTTCTCTAGCTTTAACATATCCATTTGCATCTAAAATGACTGAAATCATTTTGGGATATATTAGAGAGTTCAACCTTGATCTCTTTTTACACATTTCATGCATATGAAGCATTAAAAATCTACACAGTTTGATTATTTTCCCTTTCTTCATCATATATAGAAAATAGACATCTTGATACCTCATTGTATTGAAGTCCCCTTTCCTTAGACATAAAACATGCTGTAAAAATTTAAAAAACAACTTACATTCACCATCAAGATCGACATCAGTAGGTCTTATTAGTGTTCCATCTCTAGTAAACTGTAGGACATCCCTTTCATAATTAAAAGTTTCACTATCACTTAGTATACTTCCTTATAAATCTTTATATACTCCTTTATGAAAAACCTTTAAACATTTTTCCCATTATCTTGAAGAGAAAGAAATCTATTCTCTATCTATACTGCTTCAAAATATATTGGCTTTCTTCCCAAAAATAAATCTCATATTCTAATAAAATTCAAAGACTACCCTCAAATAATACACTCAATGATTTGAGGTAAACCATTTCATCTGGTTCTTCTTTTCTATTACCTTTAACTCTAGAATATTTCTAGTTAGAATCCATTGTGTATCAATTTATTTTTCTGCTTCGACTACATGATTTATCAGATTCGGGTTTAGTGAAATAGTTTTCAAACTTCTTATAGATAATTTTCATTTCTTGGAATGTCTCATCTCTTCTAGATTAGATTATGAAACTTTCTTCACACAGGCCATTCAGATTGGTTGAAGGCTTCAAGTGTAACAAAGAAGAAGTAAGATTAGTTCGAGAGGAAAGAAAAGGTTTAGGAGATCAATAGTAAGAGGTAGTGAATAAATTTTGGGTTATCCTGATGGTTTTATCATTTAGGGATTCTAAAAAAACAATAATAAAATTAAAACAATAAAAATTTAATCAACAAAGGAAAATAACAATGGTAATAAAACAATAGTAACATAAAAAGGAATGGTGACTCGTTCAACGATGAGTTTATCAATGCCGACTCATAAATGGTGACTCATCAATGGTGACTCATCAATGGTTATTTCATATGTAACACCCCAAGATTTCATAGTACGTTATCTCTTTAAAGTAATTCAATAGCTTGTGCCACACACAACACCGAGTTCGAGCGCATGACGACTTACCAAACTAGCCATTCAAAAAGCGATTATGAATAGTATTAATTGAATTTTGAATTTTATATACTCCATATAATTTTAACATACATATTATGTGTTTATTGCATATATTATAAGAGCAAATTCAATTTTTCAGATAAAAGAAGTATTTTTCATAAAATACAATTTTACCGCCTTTTAATGACGAACCATTTTTAAATACAATATTTAACATTTTTATATATTAAATTTGACAAAATAAACTTATTATTTATAATAGGGACATAAAAATTTACTTTGGATAATTTTTTGGCATTTTTTTGATAATTATCATATTTTGATGAATAGTGAAAAATACTAAATTTTAACTGAAAACAATTTTTTTAATAAAAATAATTAATAGTGTTAAATTATAAATTTGAATGGTTTTGAAGTATAATTAGATTATATTTTTATCAATTAATCTAATTTTGGTCATTAGAAGTAATTTTACATTTAAATTGGACACAAACACATATCAATCTTTCGATAGTTTTTACTTCTCAAAAACTAATTTTCTAGTTTTGACAACGGGAATTAATTTTAAATTAATTAATGAAACTTATATGTTTTTAATTTGGTAAAATAGACATCATTTTTAATTTGTAGTATCAAAATTATATTTGGGTGAATTTTTGGTATTTTTCTAAAAACTTTCATTTTTTGATGAATAGTGAAATACACTGCATTATTGTTTAAAACTGACTTTTATTTAAATAATAATTATTTTTATTTAATTTTATTTTAAAGTAAAAATAGATACATAATACCAATATAATTTCAATTTAATTCATTGGAGTCATTTTATAATAAAATTAGATGTATAAAATTTTATTGAACTTTTTAATGTCATTTACCCAGCTTCTAGGAACATTTGCAAATTTGCATAAAATGTAATTTTACCGCTTCTATGAATTGAATTTCAAAAATATGAGAGACATGGTTGAAATTAGTAAGTAAAATGTGGTTCAATGGGATGAAAATAATTTTTGGTGAATAGTAACTTTTGAATTTTATTTACCACAGTTAAAAGTAAATAGGGTAATTAAATGTAAAAATGATATTATAATTACCCTAACACATGTCCTAATTATATTGAATAAGTGTATTTCGACCAAAATCAACCTTAGGAATAAAATATGATCCTTTTTGACCCACTTGGATTAGATTAGGACATTTATTATTATTTTATTTAAAGAAGAGTTAAAAGTGTAAAATTCAAATTTTCATAACTAAAACATTTTTAATATAGGGTTATACATAAGATAAATTTATATATAAATATTAATTATAAATATAAAAATATTTCCTACATAATCGTATTTTATTTATAATTTTTAGACATTAAATAACTAAATTTATTTATGACACAATGATGATGTAGTAATTACCTTATTAATGAAAGGTTAAAATAATTGATATTATAAATATTAAAATAAATGTAAATTGATAATTTTGATGCATTCCACTAATTTTATAGGTTAATATGACATGTTAGGGTTGATTAAATATTTTTTTTGAAGTGATAAAGTTGTTATGACTAACAAAAACAAAATACTAAATAGTGCCAAAATTGACATAAATGAGTTTTTAAAACAAATACTATATTATTAAATGATATAATATTACTAAAATTCTAAGGTTAGTCCAAAGAAATTATATAATGATAGATAAGTCATTAATGAACCACTTTGGGTTTTCTTGGAATTTTATAGTAAGTTTATTAACCATGTAATATAAAAATACAAGAAGACATTGTAAAAGTTAAACTATTTAACTAAGAGTTAAATATAAAATATAAGGTTAAAATAGTGACCTAAACTTGTATAAAACCTATTTTTTGAGAGGATTTTGACCCATACCCACCTTATCCTCGAAATAAATCCTTTTGGATCCATTATAAAATGAAAATGATTTTATAATAAAATAATATTTCAAGCTTTTCCTAAAGTGACCCTCACCTCTCTTATAAAAGGGTACTTCCCCTTATCTCAAAATCATACCTACAAATCCATTTGGCTCAGCCAAAACCTGCTCAAATATACTCCAAACTACCCTCACTTCCACCTAAAGGCCTTACTTTGATCAGAAAGCCAACCTAATGAGCCCTTTTTTTCAAATCAAAAGGAAGAACCCGAAGAAGAGGTAATAATTTCATCACCTCTTTCAAAGTTCTTTTCTTCTTCCACTTCCTCTTTCTTTGTTATTTCCATACCAAAGTAATAAATCCAGTACCTTCTACATACTGTGATGTTATTATAAATATGTTACAACCATATTTATTATATGTGAATGTCCTCTGATTGATTTACATTGAATATCCAATCATATTTAGTGTATTTATATTTTTCACACATAATAATTTCATTGATTTATCCTTAACCTAAGGATACAGTATTTATAAGGAATTTCATCTCAATTTACATTCCATTGAGACTTATTTGTTGTTATGCGCCAATTCACTTTTATATGGTGTATATACTGTACTTTGACATAGTATATCATGAATCCCTTTATTATCATGATATTATAATATTTTTATTACCTCAATTATTTGTATTCAAGCGTCTCTCATTTGGTTAGGAACTCTAACTAAAATATCATTTTAAATGTTTTAAAGATTTATTCTTCTAAATATTTCTCATTAATGTCTATTTTTAAAAATGGTTTTAAGGATTTATTTATATGGAAATGAATGTTTTAAAATTAAAATTCCTTTTAAAAGTTTCAAAGTGGTATGGGACACTTTGATTCAAAAATCTATTTTAAACAACTTCTTGATAAATAGTGAAACTTTTAAATGTTTTCAAGAAAAAGGGGACATTTCTCTCAAATAGTTTTAATGATTATTTTTATCTATGTAAATATACTTCATTATTCTCAATTGAGGTTAATTTATTATAATAAAATATTACATATTTTATTGAATGAGTTATGTTTGACTATGGATGTGATATTTTTATACCATTTATGGTTTTTGGTTAAAATATTGATATTTCGTATGCTAGTTTTAATACGAATGTTTAGATTATGTTTCAACCTTTTAATATGAGGAATGCATTGGACATAGTAAGTGATGAGTGAAGCCCGCTATAGCTCCTCGATGCATCGGTAGGTCTCATGAGATGAATTAGTGTCTTGGCACAATGCCTTGAAAAAAACTTTATTTGTAGTCTTGACATGAGGCCTTGACTATGTGGTTATGATGTCCGACATTATTCATTCCATCATTATGAAATTTTCTATTGATATTACATGTGATTATTTGACTAGTAGAATATCCATGTGAATAAGTAAATAACATTATTTTATTTATCTTTGCCATATTATGTTGAAGTTTATGTTTAAAACTCTTGTGTTTTATTCTTATACATTTCCTTAAATATTTATGCTTATTTATGATAGTTTCTACTATATTGTTATCCATACTGAGCATCTGATCTCACCCCTTTCTTATGTTTTATTTTTCCCAAGATTTGAAGAAGTATTTTATGATTAACCTGTAGGAATAGGCTAAGGGATATGAGTGTGTTCAAAGGGGAAATAATGTTGTTGTTTTCCAATTTCATAATGTAATGTAAAACTTATGTATGCATCTAGTACTTCCAAGGCTACTAAAATGATCGGTCTTTCAGACTTGATCTCTTGTGATCATGCCAATGTTATTTAATAATGCACCGACTTTGGGTAACTAGGGTTGGGGCATTACATCATCAACGATGACTCATCAAAAGTGACTTTATCAACGATGACTTATAAATGGTTACTTCATCAATGGTGACTTCATCAATGGTGACTTCATCAATGGCGACTCATTAATAGTGACTTCATCAACCAAAATTTATCATTCCTAATTCATGTTTGATGTAGTTTAATCTTTCATAATTCAAAGGATTTGTGAATATATCAGCTAGCTGATGTTCAGTTCCAATAAATTCTAAAGTTATATCACCCTTTTGATAATGATGTATCAAAAAGTGATGTATTAAATCAATGTTTTTTTATATAGTGAGATAATATATTTTTAGAAATGTTTACCACACTTGTGTTATCAAAATTTATAGGTATATGTCTAAATTGGTATCCAAAGTCTAGTAAAGTATGTTTTATCCACAATATTTGTGCACGAAAACTTCCTAAAGCTATATATTCATCTTCAGAAGTAGATAGTGAAACATAATTTTGTTTCTTACTACACCATGATACTAGAGATTTGCTTAAAATATGACATGTTCCTGATGTGCTTTTTCTGTCTAACTTACAACCACCAAATTCATCATCTGAATATCTTACTAAATAAAAACAAGTCCTATTATATAGAACAATCCTAAATTAGTTTTATATTTGAGGTATTTAAAAATTCTTTTGACAACTAATAAATGTGAATATCTTGTATTTTCTTGAAAGTGATCACACATAAACACACTAAACATAATATCAGGATGAATATCAGTTAAGTACAAAAGAATACCAATCATACCTCTATAACTAGTTTGATCTACTAATTTCCCAGATTTATCAAGGTCTAATTTATAGGTGATACTCATGGGAGTATCACTACTTTTGGTATTTTATAGACCAAAATGTTTAAAAATATATTTAGTGTATTTACTTTGATTTAAGATAATTCCTTCTTTATTTTGAAAAATATGAAATCCAATAAAGAATTTAACTTCACCCATTAAACTCATTTAAAATTCATTTTTCATTTATTTTGAATAATCCATACATAGGGAATATTTAGTAGATCCAAAACAATATCATCTACATATATTTGTACTATTAAAACATCTTTTGAAATTCTCTTTATAAAAAGAGTTGGATCAGCTATACCTTTTGAAAAACTTTTTGAAATTAGAAGAGTTAAGCCTATCATACCAAGATTTAGGAGCCTGTTTTTAACCATATAAAGATTTTGTTAATTTAAAAACATGATTTTTAAAATGAGGATTTTTAAATCCTGAAGGTTTTTCAGCAAAAAAATCCTCAATTATAAGTCCATTTAAGAATTCACTTTTAACATCCATTTGATATATTTTGAAATCTAGATGTGCTTCATAGGAAAACAATATCTTAATAGCTTCAAGTCTTGCTATAGGTGAAAACATTTCTTCATAATCAATACCCACTTCTTTATTATAACATTGTGCAACTAATCTTTCTTTATTTCTTACTATAGTGCCAGACTCATCAACCTTGTTTCTAAACACCCAAATAGTGCTAATAGTTAAGGTGTCTTTAGGTTGGTCAATAAGTTCCCAAACATTGTTTCTTTCAAACTAATTAAGTTCTTACTACATAGCTATTACCTAGAATTCATCATTGATGGCATCATTGATATTATTAGGTTCAATCTATGATAAGAAGGCTTGATGTTCAATTTAATTTCTTAGGGAATCTCTATTCTATGAAACTCTATATAGGTTTCCTATTACTGTATCTAGAGGTTGGTGTCTTTGAGTCCTAATGGGTCTTTGAGAAGTGGTGATGGTAGACTCATGGTATTCTTCCTGTTCAGGTTCTGGCAGTTTACTGGATGAACTATCTATTTGTTTAACAGAACTTTCAAAAGGTTTATAATTGAGATTTAGAGTTGATAGATCATCCTTAGGGTCTTCTAAGATAGTATTAGCTTCATTAAGATCATTTTTATCAAACTTAATGTGAAAAAATTCTTCCATTGTTCTTTTTCTCTTGTTAAACACTTTATAATCTTTATTAGAACTTGAATACCCAAGGAAAATTCCTTCATCACTCTTGAAAGAAAATTTATCCAAATTATCCTTTTTATTTAGAATAAAAATTTTGTAACCAAAAACTCTAAATTAATTAACCTTTGAATTTCTATTATTCCATAACTCATAAGGTGTTCTCTTTAAGATAGGTATAATCAATACTCTGTTTATAGTATAACATGTTGTATTAATAGCTTTAGCCTAAAAGTAGACAAGTAGGTTATACTCATTTAATATAGTTCGAGCTATCTCTATAAGAGTATTATTTCTTCTTTCTACCACACCATTTTTCTATGGTGTCCTAGGAGTAGAAAAGTTGTGATTATAGAAATTTTGAGAACATAATGATTCAAAGTCTTTATTTTCAAATTCTTGACCATGATCACTCCTTAAGGTATTAATCCTAAGTCCACTAAGGTTTTCTACAGAATTAGCATACTTAATAAAGTAAAAACAAACTTCACTTTTGTGAGATAGAAAGTATACCCAAGTGTATCTAGATAAGTCATCCATAAGGACATATAAATAATGTTTTCTATTTAGACTGGAGACTCTAGAAGGTCCAAATAGGTCAATATGAATTAACTCTAGAGGTTTATAGGTTGAAAATTATTTCTTAGATTTAAAATAAATCTTATGAAGTTTCCCTTTTTGGAAGGGATTACAAAATCTATCATTTGGGAATTCAAGGTTTGGTAGGTCTCTAACTAACCCTTTTCTAGTTAGATTTCTAAGTGGGTGAATATTGCAATGGCCTAGTCTCCTATTCCAAATCCAATATTCTTTATGAAATCCACTTAAGCAAGAAATATTTTTAGAAGATAAATAATTTAAATCAATATAATAAATAGTATCATTTCTCAAATCAGTAAAAATTAAATTATTTTTATCATTAAAAACATGACAGAAATTATTTTCAAATTTTACATAAAATCCATCATCACATAATTAGGATATGCTAAGAAGATTGTATTTTAAACCATCTACATATAAATCATTGGAAATTAATACTAAATTAGAATTACCAATTTCACCAAGTCTGATAATTTTTCCTTTTTCATTGTCACCAAAAGTGACATGCCCACCATCATCTTTGATAAAATTCTTGAAGTTTAAATACTCACCAGACATGTGTTTGGAAAATCCACTGTCCAGATACCATAGGATTTTGCTAGAGGTTTTCAAACAGGTTTCCTACAACACAAAGTTTATACCAAAAATGATTTTGGTACCGAAATCCTATTAGATCTAGTTATGTTAATAATAAGATATTTTGGCAACCATATTTTCCCAATATGTTTCTTATAAATAGATTTAATAATTCTAGATATAAAAACTTTATTAGGTCTAGTTGAGTGGTATTGGCGGTATATGAATTTTCAGAACCAGTAGTTGATGTAAATTTGGTTTTTGTAATTTTTCTTTTCCCTGGATGGTAACCTATTCTAGTTGTATACTTGGGAGAAACTTTCTTTCCTAGTATTTGAGTAAATGTTTTCTTACCATTGGTAAAATTTTCTATGTATTTCTTTAACTATTTATTTGATAATTTTAATTCATTTTTTTCCTATCAATAGTTGATCATTTTTCTCCTTTTCAATAGTAAGGTTATTTTTAACATTTACTGTTAAGGCATACTGTTTCTTGAGTGACTTATATTTATCTTTCAGCTCATGAAATGTGTCTTCCATCATGTTATAGTAATCATAAAGATCTTTTTTGGTAATTTTTTCCTAATTTTCATTATTTTCTACAGCTTCAAAAATGTATGAAACATCAGTAGGATAAATAGAAAGAACATTTTTTAACTCTGATATGGTTGTTGTAAAGCACATATTGGATCTATCAGACTTATCTTCTTGATTAGTTCCTCAGTCACTTGAGCTATATTCTGATTCACTCCGTATTGCTTTCATGTCTTTTTTATATCTTATATCCTTATCCTCATACTTCTTTTTATATTTCAATTTTGGACAGTTAGATTTAATGTGACCTTTCCTCTTGCATTCATAATAGATGAATTCATTTTGAGTGTCATCCTTTCTCCAATCCTTTTTCTACTTTACTTTATTATCATAATCTCCTCTGAAATTTGTTTTTTTGAAGAAATTCTTTTTCCTATAGAATTTCTTGAATCTTCTGGCCATGTGTGCCATTTCTTCATCATTATCATCAGGAGATCCTTATTCATTGGAGTATTTTGTTTGTACTTTTTATCTTTGACCGGAGGTAGTAGATTTGAGGGCTATTGATTTTTTTGGTTTATCTTCATTAATATATTTGATGACTTTTCATACATCATCAAATTTCCTATAAATTCCTTGAAAAATAGTTTACTTACATCACATGATTCTATGATTGATACAGATGTTCCTCTCCATATTTCTAGTAAGCATCTAAGTAGTCTCATCACTTGTTCTTTTTCTACCACTTGCTTTCCAAGTAAGTGCATGCTGTTGACTATCTCATTAAACCTAAGATACATATCAGAAATAGGTTCATCAGATTTCATTTTAAAAGTATCATATTTAATTGTGTATATTTTTAATCTCATTTCTTTGACATTTGATGTTCCTTCATGTGATACAGATAAGGTATCCCATATATAAAAAATATTTTCAAGTAGATATTCTATTGAATTCATCATCTTCCAAAGAACAAAACAAAGCATTCATAGCTTTAAAATTATTATTGTAAGAAATTTTTATAGCATTAATCCATTCACTTCTAGGAGTTTTTGGTATTTCATATTGATCTTCTATTAGAATCCATATGTCAAAACCTATACTTTCCAAATGAATTTTAATCTTGATTTTCTATTGAGCATAATTTGTACCATTAAAATAAGGATGTCTGTTGGTAGAAAATCTTTTTTTTTTCTATTATCCATAAATAATTAAAATTTATAAATTATAGAAATTTTGGGATCTTTAGAATACAACTTAAATCATAGTTAAAAAGTTATATTCATATATATATATATATATATATATAAAATAACAAGCATATGATACCAAATGTTGGTCAGAGTGAGTAACTCAATAGGGGTTGAATTGAGTTCCCAATAAAAATTTCTATAAATAAATAAACTAAAATAAAAACCCATTTATAAAATAAACTGGAAAATTAATCAAAACATCAGATCAATATAAGATCTATCCTTTTAAAAGATTTCTTAAAGTGTGATTAGGTCTCAGTTAAAATATAGTTTAGAAATACCTTAACTTTCGAAATCAATTACTTAGACAGAAACATATATAAACACTAGTTAAGATTAATTATCAAAATAATTGTTTTATTTGTTAATAAAAAGTTATCTTGAATATGATAATAAAACAAAATAAATAACACAGTGACACAATGGAATAAACAAGAGGTTTAGTCTCAAGGTGAGACTTAATCCCCTTCACTTGGAAATCACTTGCTGCCAAGAAGATTATAAATATAATCAAATAAATCCACAACCTAGATTAGGTACACAGTCAACAACATCAAGATGTCTAGGCTAAAAATCCTCTTCTACAGTTATTCATGGGATTTAAGAATATTAAAGGTCACATAAGGACATCTTCCACAAACACAGTGGGAAACATATTTGGGAAGAAGATAATAATATGAAATCTCTAGCAATGTGCAAGAGAAAGTGTGTGTTGGATAATAGGAAAACAACACACTGCTTAAAAGTAAAACAGACAGAGAAAATAAGAATAGAAAAAGATCAGTCTGATGTTTTCTTTATGTTCATAGTCCTCAGATCAACATTGGTGAGGAGTCTATGCTTTGTTTTTTGAAAATTAAAATAGAATAGAGGATCACAAAAATATGTAGGTATGTTTTAGTTGATCTCTATCTAATGTCTCAATAAATCTTGGTAATTATATGCTTCTGTATTGTTGATCTTCACAGAATTTGAATCAGCAAGTTCATGATAATTCACAAATTCAATCGCATAATCCACTGTAGGTTTTTTCATCAGTAAGATATCGTATCTAATGAGGAGTCTGTAGTATATTTTTTTGTTTTTTTTTTGAGAGAGATCCTTTTTGAATATATATCAGCATTGGTTGGAGGAGATATACAATCCTCAGTTCAGATTTTACTAATTCTTGAATACTTGGTCAAACTATCCAAGAATAAATTTATCCATTGATCCATTCATGCCAAAGTCCTCGTACAACAACGGTAACAAGAAGCTGTCAGTGAATCAACATCTGGTGGTGAATTGCCTCTAGTGGTGAATCCACTGGCGGTGAATCCTCTGGTGGTGACAGTGACTCGGTCTGGCGGTAGCTCATCCTAGTGGTAACAGTGACTCTCATCTGGTGGTTGCTCATCTTGGTGGTAGTGGTGACTTAAAGTCTAGTGGTAAGAGTGTCTCCTAGCCAATGGTTACTTTCCATAATACTTAATAGAAACATCATAAAAGCAGTATTATCATATAGGATTATATTATACAACATGTGAAATATTAGTACTAAAATAATCATGGTCTATGATCATTAAAATAAGAGAGTTTCAAACACACTCCATACAAGGAGGTTCCAACAAATGGTTCAGAACCATTTGTATAGATCATCTACCTTCAAACTATACCAACGGTTTCAAAATCGTTGGTATAGATTTTCTTAACATTCCTATCTAGTAGCTCCCCCACCTTTCCCAAAACACATGCACATGCAAAAAAACTACCAGAAAACATTCATCCACCTTTCCCAAAACACTTACACATGCAAACATACTACAAGATAGTATAAAAAATTCAAGAAACTAAATAATTAATTCAAAAAGTGAGAACACACATTTAAAACATCATATATATGCATTCATATCCAATAATCATAAATAACATGTCATAAATATTAGTAAAAAATATAAAGGATCAATCTCTTTCTAATCAAAACTGATGTCATCACCATCACCATCACCATCACCATCATCATCGCCATAACCATCATCCTCTCCATCATCCTCACCATCATCCTCACCACCATCACCACCATCATCCTCACCATCATAAATATTCAATACCAATCTCTACAATGATAATAAATATAGAACACCATTATTAAATAATACTATTTTTTAACAAAAAAACATAATTCCATGTGAAAGCGGTTTATAATTTCATGAAATATATGGACAAGAATAAATAGTGAAATATCATTATGAAAAAATACTATAAAGTATTACGTGTTATGTAATACATAGTCAATGTTTCATGAATATGAAAATTTAGTGAAAATAATGAGTTTATATTTTAAAAAAACTAAGGAATTCAATTAAAAATAATCCCGATCTTTTGGGAATGTTATCACCAAAAGTCTAGTTAAATATACTTGTTCTATGAGCCATATCACTATGGAGTAGAAAATATTAAGGGAGAAATACTCTGTGCTCTTAAATCATAAAAATTCATAGTCAGAATAGGAATCTGCTGATGATATCTCTGATCATGATTATGGGGATGATCCTGATTCTCTTCATTTGTAGTTTTCTATCTAGGATGAGGGATTTACCATTGTTTGACCTCGTCCATTATCTTTTTCATGTCTTGTCTTTTATTTTAATTAATAAATTTTGGTAGGAGCAGGTTCACCTGTCTCCTAGACCCTTTTGATATTTAATATATTATGAGATTAAGTTATGGAGAAATATAACCCCAAGTAAATTAAAAAAGGATGAAGATAATACAACTGGATATCAATAAAATTTTTTATAAAAAATAATCATATAAATATTTAACAAAAAACCATATGGAGTTTAAACCTATTTGGGAGATATTAAAACCTATTTAGGAGATATAAAATCCCAAAACACCCTAAATTATTCATAGATTAGTTAAAATAAAAACCTACCTTTTAATACCATCAGTGATATGCTAAATGTTAATATATTCTTAACCCTTTTTAGAAGTAATAGAGCCCCAACATATGAATCAATAGACCTACAAGTGATGAACTAGTTAAATAATGACCTGACTAGTGATGATCCTATAGTACCGTTGCTAGTTATGAGCCAATAGACCTTATAATATTTTGGTGATGAGACAGTAAACCTATGCCTTTGATTATTACACACCAATGAACCTAACCATGGATGATGGCCAAATAAACAAAAAAACTATGTCCATGATGTGTGTACACATAAAATATATTTACCACTTCCATGACGAAATTAAATTCCAAGACTTCCTATAAATTATAAAACTATAGAATAATCACACATATAAACATCTACATGTTATGGGGATAATATGAATCATAAAATGATAACATAATGATTTTCATTGATATATTTTTTATTTAAATGAATCAATAAATTATTCCCAATTCAATTATTTTTTACCCTTATAAGGAAATAAGAGATATAAAATAAAATTCTATTATAATTAATAAGAATTTTGTGATAATGTATCAAATTAGTAAGATAACCTTGGTAGGATGTGTTGACCTCTCATCATCTCTGTTTTGACATGTATGACCCAAGAAAACAAAGTGGACATGCAACGTGAAATGTGAAAACAAAAATTTGTTATCATAACATGAATCATTTACCCATTGAAGAGGTTGATAGATCATACATGATTACTTGTGATATAAATAAAATATGTTCCAAAACAATATTCATTATCCATTTCACTAGGGTTATTAACTATGGGATAGATAAAAAATGATTTGAGAAGTTTTTCCCAACCAGATAAAGCTGTAAGGAAACAACTTGTTTGGGTAGAATAAATAGATTAATAATTCTATATTCAATTGCCTCCCCCTCAAAGGGATAATCCTGAATATATTTATCAAGGTGGTTATATCTATTAGATATAAATTAATATATCCCATGTTGGGAGTGCACCAAAATAGAACATTCAATATTTTATCATACATCATTTCCTTAAATGAATTTGTGACTCAAACAATCCTTTCATTTCAATGATGCTCTATTAATTTTTAGAACTTAATATTCAACTTTGCGCCATATATTTTTAACTTTTATGGATTATACATTCTAAATGATATGAATTCATCCTCATGTGTTTCAATTATATTTACTTTTTTCTTGAAAGAAATGTTAAGGGAATCAATGATTTTGGTTTATTCCTTATTATTGATTTTGTAATTTATAGATTCTGCAAACATCAAATGGCTCCTTTCATATTCATCCACTAAACTTTCATGGTAAAAAATTTCTGTATCATTTTAACTCACATAACATCAACATTATGTCAGAAAACATCCATTTTTCCAACTCTTATTTACCGATAGATCAAGGTCATCAAGATATCTACCCCATTTCACACTGAAATATTTAACTCCATATGGTTTTTCATTCACTTCAACCTTAGTTTAAATTTCATTTAATAATGCCTCATTAGAATTATGTTCTAAAGTGTTCTTCAATTTCACCATATACTAAAATATTACTATGTAAGTAAATTATATATAGTAATTTATGATTCATTTCATTAAGTTTTGACACTTTTGGGTTTTACATCAATGGTAACATTATGATGATTTTATATACAATATCAAAATTCATTATCTCATGAACTATTCTATGTATAACACCCAAAATAAATGGTCAATTCAAGAGAATTTACAATAAATTCAAATAATTAATCTAGAATTATAGAAATTAAATTACTAAGAGAAATAATAAAATTTATATCCAAATAGATAATTACATATTTTTCAAACACCTTACACCACACTGGTACCACACCCACTCCACACACATATGAAAAACTCACTGTCATGTTGCACCCATATAATTCACAAACATAGATTAGATTTCACCAGAAAATTAGACCTATACCAAAAACTTAGACCACCCCACAGAGTGAGAGAACCTTATAAAAATAGACAAATACACTCACCCCCACATCATTCATACATTAACCATGCCAAACCACTTCCAAAATAGAAAAAATATCATCATTAAAATTATAAAAATAGTTACATATATCCAAGAAAAATCTAATAATAGTAAGGATAACCAAAATAGAAAACATAGAATAAAAAATTAATTACTATAATCCATGAGTACTAGTACTAACCCTTGTTTAATGAATCTGGAAGAATAATTCCATAAAATATTTCTGTTAGTGTTTTATACCTATATAAAAAATGAAAATAATTCTTAGTAGAAGGTATGATGGATTTGGAACTCACCAATATGATATTTAAGAAAAAATGAATGAAAATAGAAACCAAGGATAAATCACTGCTTTTGGTAATAAAATGAAAGGAAATCTTAGGGTTCAATCTAGATGGGAGTCAGACGTGAGGAGGGGGAGGTCGCGCGACTACATTTGGTTAGAGTTCTATACCAACAATTTTAAAAAATCATTAGTATATCATTTATTTGTGCAGGATATACCAAATGTTATATATAATTGTTGGTATACCATTATTTATAAAATGGTTTTTGTTAAACCATTGGTATATATTCCATATAGACTGCTCTATACTAAAGGCTATATCAAACTATTGGTATAGCCTTCACATAAACATGCTATACTAATGGTTATTGTGAACAATTGGTATAGGTTTGTTGGTATAGGCCCCTTTTCCACTAGTTTCAAATTCAGGAATGAAAGTTTCTTATTGTATAATGATAACCTTTTTTATGATATGAAACTTTTAAATAATAGTATTTATGTATTGGATTACACAAACCAAGTAATGGAAATCGATAATGAAATTGCATGACATGACTCATACCACACCCAACTGTGGCATCACCAACTAGGTTATGTAAATGAAAATCATTTGACTAAATTATACCAAGATGGATATTTAGATTCTTTTGAACTAAAACCACTTGGTATATTTTACACATGTTTACATGATAAATTGACCAAATCCCCATTTAGTGGAAAAGGTGAAAGAGATAAAGAGCTTCTTGAATTAGTTTATATTGATGTGTGTGGACCATTTCCTATTGATAAAAGTGGTGGGTACTCATACTTCATAACTTTTACTAATGATTTTAGTAGATATGGATATGGATACTTAATGGGGGTATAATTCATATTATTTTAATAAATTTAAGGAATAAAAGAATGAAATTGAGAACCAGATTGGTAAGAATATTGAGAAACTCTTCTCAAACCATGGTAGATAATATCTCAATCAAGAATTTATTGATTACCTATAGAAGTATGAGATCCTATATCAACTAACTCCTCCTTATAAACCTTAGTGGAATGGTGTAATTTAAAGGAGGAACCACACCTTGTTGGATATATTGCGATCAATGATGAGTCATGTGAGTCTTCTATTATCTTTTTTAGGGATACACATTACAAATAGTATCAAAAATACTAAACCAAGTGCCAACTAAAGCAGTAGATAGTATAACATACCATTTATGGAATGGAAAGAAACCCGTGTTTTTATACTTATATGTGTGAGGTTTAGAAACATTTTTTAAGGCCTCTTCAGGTAACAAACTTGCACCCTGAAGCACAAAGTGCACCTTTATAGGATACCCCAAATAAATAAGGGGATATTACCTATATGACCCCTTAGACAAAAAGGTAATAATGGAAAGACATTCCATATTACTTGAGAGGGAGAATATATCTAAAAGAGATAGTGGAAGTGAGATATACTTTGATGAAGTTGAAGTATAAGGTACACAAGAGTTGGTACATGAATAGATTCCATAAAGCCTTATGGAAGAAGAAATTATTCCTAAGACACATGTACTATGTAGGAGTATAAGAGAGGTTAGAGAACCATAATGGTATGGTTTTATAGTCATAGATCATAGTTACTCATTATTATTTTATAATAATTATCCTCTAACCTATAAGGAAGTAGTAAGTGGCATAAATGTTGCTAAGTTGAAAGAATCCATGAATTCTAAAATGAATTCCATGTACCAAAACCAAGTTTGGTTTTTGGTATACCCTTTAGTGGATGTAAATTCCATTGGTTGTAAATAGGTATTCAAGAAGAAACTATACATGGAAGGAAAAATCAATACCTATAAGGTGTGGCTGGTTAAAAAAGAGTTTAAATATAATCAAGGCATTGACTATGATGAAAATTTTTCACCAGTTACATTGATGAAATTCATAAGAATTATACTTGACATTAAGTCTTGCCATGAATTTGAGATTTGGAAAATGGATTTCAAAATAGCCTTCCTTAATGGGAACCTTTAGGAAGATATCTATATGACACAACTCAAAGGGTTTGTGACTCCAGAAGATTACAACAAGAAATGAAAATTGAAAAAAAAAATCCATTTATGGATTAAAGAAAGCATCCAGGTCATGGAATATTCATTTTGATAAATCCATAACAGAATTTGGTTTCATAAATAATGAATTTAAAACTTGTATCTACAAATGATTTTGTTTTAGTGCAATAATTTTCTTAATATTACATTTCTATGAAATATTACTTATTGGAAACAAAATACACTTCTTATAGTTTTTAAGGCATGGTTGAATAAATTATTCTCCATAAAAGACTTCGATGTGGAAGAATATATTATTGGGATCAAGATCCATTGTGATAAATCCAAGAGACTACTCAACCTATGTCAAAGTACATATACTGATAAGATACTAAAGCGATTTAGTATAGAACAATCTAAGAGGGAATTGTTGTCAGTATCACATGTTATTCATCTTTCTAGAAATACGTGTCCTCAGACACATAAATAGAATGGAAAGGATTACATATCTATCAATGATTGGATTAGTCATGTATGCTATTATATGTACTAGTTTAGATGTTTTCTATACATTAAATATGGTAGGAAGATATTGAGATGACCCAGGTGATCGCCATTGGATAGAATTCAAGACCATCCTTAAGTATATGAGTTATAATAAGGATATATTCCTGGTTTATGGAGGAGATGAGGAACTAGTAATCATAGGATATAGAGATCATAGTTTCCAAATAGATTAAGATAACATGAAGTCACAGACAGAATAGATCTTCACTTTGAATGGAGGTGCTATGAGCTGGAAGAGCTCAAAGAAGGTTATGGTCGAAGATTCTATAGTAGAGTCTGAGTATATTACAGCTTATGTGGTAGCTAAAGAAGTAGTATAATTGAAAAATTTCATCTAAGATATTTAAATAGTACCTATAATTAATTATCATATCATACTCTATTGTGATAATATTACAGTGGTGACTCTCACAAAAGAGACAATGTCACATCAAAAGATGAAGCACATACTTCAGAAGTATCATCTGTTGAGGGATTTTTCTTAGAGAGTTTAGGTTTAAATGAGTAGTATTTCAATGGATAATAATGTGGTGGACCCCTTGAATAAATCCTTGACTCATTAGAAATGTTATTATCATGTGAGGTCTAGAAGACTAAAATTCATAGGCAATTGGCTCTAGTCCAAGCGGGAGTTTGTTGGAGTTGGTGTCCTAGGACAAATTTTTTTACTTTAATTACATATATATTCGATGAATTGAATATTAATAAAAAATATTATTATATATTTTTTATTATTTTGAATGAATCTAATGTAATAATGTCCTAGAGTATACATCTCATTGATAAGGTCATTGCACCCCACTATGATGAGAACCTTGAAGTGCTATGACAATATTCTTAAATATAGTTCTTTGGTTGGATAACGTACTATGATAGGTCACATAGTATATATAATACCAGGTGATAGTACTAGTAAGAATATTAGGTTTCTTCGCATGAAGTTTTCTCTTGGTAATATCCAAGATGGAAGATTATGGGAACAAACCCGCTAGTAGGAATTCCACATGTTTTGGTGTCATCAGATATTCTTATTTGTGAGTGTGTGTAATGGTCCTTAGACTTTAATATTATCATTAATTCATGTAATTACTAGTATACTTAGATTTTATGATGAAAATTATAATTCCATATGTTTGCAATAAGTTATGACACATTGGGTGCATCACGATTGACATGTCATTATTGGATAAGTAGAGGAAGGATTTATACCTTACATATTTATGGTAGTTGATATCTTGGACCTTTTATTGGAATAGAACCATAAAATTAAATTCTATGGACATGGTGAAATGACGTATTTATTTTAAATAATAAAAGAAAAATGCATTGAACATATAGGTTGGTGACATAGATGTTTAACTTGCTTAATAAGACATTAGGAAAAAGGGACTGTATTAAATAGTGAGTGTTTGTATGTGATTTTCATCATTGTGAAATTAAGTTATTTCTCTTTGGTGCCTTGAACCATTTTTAGATATAAATCTTTGACTTTAGGCAATCCCACCAAATAACAATGAGAAATAATCCGAGTGGGTCACACACTAAGAGTTTTCGATGATCTTGATTAAATTATATTTAAATTTAATTAATTGAATAAATATTTTTCTCAAGATTGAGGGATAATTTTATTCATGTTTTATCAATAATTTTTTTTATTGATGAATGAAATATTTAAATTAAATATTTATTTGGGAGTTCAATAAATTTTAGAGGATTTCGAAGAGATCAAGATTGAGTTTGGTGAAAAATATTAATTAACAAGCCAGTTAAATAATATTTGTTTTTGTGTAAGTTGGAACACACCACAAAATAATAATAATAATAATAATATTATGTGTCATGGTGTTTATTAAGGATTATTATATTATTTAAGGTTCAACATGAAATTGAATAATTATTTTAACCTAAAACCTAGCTCTATAAATAGACCATTATGTCTATTGTGTATTGTATCCAAAATCAAAACTTGAGAATTAGTGTGCAAAATGAAACTCTCTCTTGAATCCTCCTTTCTCTATTTATCTCAATAATGAGAAATTCAAGAGATATCACTTAAAAATCAAAGGATTAATGATCATTAATAATGACACAAGATAATCAACTCAATGTACTAGCACCTGGAAATCAATTGGTGATTCTCAGAGATCAAATAAGAGCATGTGGATCACCACTAGAGTGATTATATCATTGGATACTCACAACACAATAAAGAAAATCCAAAAGGGTCTTTTCAGATGATTGAAATTTACATTGAAGAAAGAATTCTCAGATCAAGTATTCATTTATTTAGATAATAAATAAATTAATTATAAATTTGATGTTAAATATTCTCGCTCAGGGTTTTAGGAAACTCAATATTAAAATAAATTATAATATATCACCTTCCATCGCATGATTCCACTATACCCATAACTTAAAAAATCCATATAGTGGGCACTAAGGAGTTTAATAAGAAGAATAAGGCTTAAAATAAATGAGTTATAAGTGATTCAGATTGATGGATAACAAATCTATCCAGTGTTATAAGTTTTTTTGAGCTTCTTTGATTCATTATGGATTTCTTACTTTATACCCATTTATTTTTCTTAAGCTTAATAAAATGTGTGTGTGTGTTGGTGGTGTTCTTTTCATGCATGTAGAACCTAAAGAGACTGAATAATGTTAAATTATATGTTGTTATTTATTTATTTATTTCTTTGTTTGATTAAATTTGTATTATTGTTGATCGAAGCTTTAGAATAAATTTCTACTTTCTATTTTGTGTTTTTATTTCTACACTTGTCTTAATTCTTCAATATTATCTTCTATTTTTAATTGAAATTATTATAACCTCAAGAGATATTTTGAATTATAATACTTAATTTAATAAGAACGTTCAACCTTTGATCTTGGTTTTTTCTTGGGGATATACGCTTCATGTTTTCCCTAAAAAGTGGTATCATAACCTTCGGTTAAGCATGGATTCAAAAAAGTATGGAATCAAAATGTTTGATGGTGATAATGATTTAATTCATAGAGAATTAAGATGAGGGATCTGTTAGTTCAATAGGGGATCATAGATGCCTTGTATGACCTAAAGACACAAATTTTTACCCAGTCTAATGATGGTCATACCTCTACTACATATCAATATGTATCTTTTAACATAATTATTAAGGCATAAAGTTTTTTACTATTTTCTCTAGGTTAAAAGGTCCTTTAGTAAGATGCCTTTGGATATACTAGTGCTAGTATATGGATTAAATTAGAGAATCTTTACCTGAAAACTTCACTTGATGATGATATTTTTAAGAAACATCACTTTTTTACTTTTAAAATACATTCTTGTGTTTTTATTAAATTTAATTTGGATGAATTTAATAAAATCTTTCTTGATTTAGCCAATATAAATGTGACTGTTGATTATGAGGATCAATATATGATTCTTTTTATTTCTATTGATAATTCCTACAACACATTAATATAAACTATGATATATAGCCATGAATCCCTTAACCTTAATGAGGTTAAATCTGCTCTGTTATCTAAGGAGTTTCATTATAATACCAAAATTAAAGGTGAGTCTGAGAGTCTTTTTATTAGAGTAAGGCCATAGTATAAAGGTAAAAGGAAAAAAAAGTAAAGAAAAAGGAAAGAACAATAACCAACCCAAACCCAAGTCAAAGAATAGGGATATAAAAGCTATATGTTACAATAGTGGTAAGCCTGATAACAAAAAACTCAAGTGTAGAAAACCCAAACAAAATCCTAAGGCTAAAGAACCTATTGAACAATCCATTTTAGTGGATTCTGGTTACAATACTACTAAATTTTTAAATGTGTCTAGACATACACTCACTGATGAGTGGGTTATGGATTCATACTTCTGTTTTCACATGTACCCATCTAGAGAGTCTTTTCTTGAGTTAGTTGAGAGAATAGGGGGAGATTTTATCTTAGGAAATAATAGGAAATGTATGTTTAAAGGAAGAGGTTCTATTCTTATATAATTAGATGACCATTCTATCATCACCCTCCTAGATGTTAGGTGGTCCCCTAACCTTCATAGAATCCTAATTTACCACAACATTCTAGTGAAAAATGATATGTATTTAGGTCTGAATTAGTATGTCTTAAGATCTCCAAGGGCTATATAACTATAATAAAATGATACGTAGTTAATGGTATTTATGTGTTTAATGGGAATAACCATTCAAGGAATCTAGGTATCATGTATATGAGTAATACTATAATAAATTTTTATGGCATATGATATTGAGGAATTTGAGCTCTAAGGGATTAGAGGAATTTAGTAAACAAGGGCTGTTTGAAAATGTTACACCAATAAATATCCCATTTTATGAGGATTGCATCTTAGGTAAGTCTAAGAGTGTTAGTTTTGGTAGGTCTTATTTTAAGGCCTCTCAATCATTGGAATATATCCATTCTGATTTTTGGGGCCCTTACATAACTATATTCCATGGCAGAGATTCAATTTTTTACCTCCATAGATAAATTTTCTAGGAAATATTTGATTTAAATACTCAAAAAAATATAATTTTTTTGAACCTTTAAAACAAGGAAAAACCTTTTTGAAAACCAGGTTGGAAATAAGATTAAAGTCATGAGAATAGATAATAGATTAGTGTACTTTTATAATAATTTTTTTTCCAATTCTATCAATATAAGGGTATATAAAGACACTAGAATGTTAGGGGGACTCCCTAATAGAATAATCTTATTGAACACATGAATAAAACCATTCTTGAGAGAGACTAAAGAATTATTTCATGCTCAAGGCTACCCAAATATTTATGGGTAGGAGATGTCACTACGACAGTGTACCTTATTAATATGTGTCCATATATTACTAATTAATTTAAATTCCCAGATGAACCGTGACATGGTAATCCGCATTCTTATAACCATCTAAGAGTCTTTTGGTGTACTACTTATGCCCACATTAAAAATAAAAATTTGGAACCGAGATCTATTAAGTGTGTTTTTGTGGGATACCCTTATGGTGTCAAAGGGTATAAGTTTTGGGTTGACAAAAACGAATACCAAAGGTGTATAATTAGTTAGGATGTTTTCTTTCATGAGACTAGTTCTCCAAAATCCAATTTTTTCCATGGGATAATGATGATACACCCATGATGGGGGTGTTGATTCTTATTCATCAACTCAGTTTGAGGCTACTAATGAGCCTCCTCCACGTGTTCCTCAAAGAGAAATCTAAAATGAGTCAAGTTCTGATTCTGATTCAAATTATAAGCCTCCTAATTATAATAGAAATTACCAGTTGACTCAAAATAGAGTTAGGAGGTTCATTAAACCACCTTCTTGGTTTGGGTAATGTGACATGGGTTCTTTTTTCCTCTCATGTTTCCCAGTAACTCATTGATGATAATCCCAAAACCTATAAGCAATCCTTAAATGACAGAGATTCCAAATAATGGATCCCTTCTATGAATGAAGAGATGAAATCCTTAAATAAAAACCATAGTTAGTCTATTATTAATATACCTATTAATTCTGAATCCATTTAAAGTAAATGGATTTACAAAATAAAGGACAATAACGCCGATGAATAGAAAATAAAATTAAAGGACAAGTTAGTGGAAAAGGGTCACATTCAAATATAGGGTATTGATTAACTAAGGTTTTTAACCAGTTTTTAAAGACTATTATATTCATCATATTATTTTATTTACTTCTTTTAATGATTTTCACATAGAATAATTGGATGTGAAAGTATATTTCTTACATGGTGACCTTAATGAGAAATTGTACATGAAACCTCCTGATGGTTATCAAAAGGAGTTCAAACCCAACAAAGTTTTTCTTATAAATAAATCTATTTATGGTATAAAATATTCCTCTTGACAATGGTATAGGAAATTTGAATATTTTATGATAAACAACCAATTTAATAGGAGCCAACAAGATTCATTTGTTAAATTTAAATGTGTTAAAAACTACATACTTTACCTACTGATTTATGTTGATGGTATATTTGTTATGTACAATAATATGAATCTCATTAATTCCATTAAGTATAAATTAAAAAACATTTTTGAGATGAAATATTTATGAGTATAAAATTAAATATCAAGCATGAAAATTATTAGTGTAAGACCTAATAAACTTTTATATTTTTCCAAATATTCTTATATCTTGAAAGTTATAAAGGGGTACTTACTTGAGACCTTAAATCCAGTCAGTGTTCTCTTTGGTTAACATTTTAAACTATATTTAACTCAAGATCATATTTCTACTGTATAAATTTAATATATATTAAAAATACCTTATGATAATATTGTTGGAAGACAATTGTACTCTATGTTTTATACTAGGTCTAACATATATTTTTCTATTTGAATTGTTAGTAGATTCATAGAAAATATAGGGAAACCTAATTAGAAGAACATAAAATGTTTACTTAGATAAGTTTCATATACTTACAACCTATCTTTTTGTTTTAGTAAAAATGTAAATAATGATAAACTAATTACTATTTATGTAGATTCTGATTATACAGGTAATGTGGATACTAGAAATTACATTACTGGACATTTCTTCATTGCTTGTGGAGGACCCATATCATGGAAATTAAATATGAAATATATGGTTTCTCTTTCAACCAAAAAAACTGAGTATATTTCCTTTACTGAGGTTATAAAAGAGGCTTTATGGTTAAAGTTTTTGGTTTCTGAACTCAAATTAAAAAATTATGCTATTTTAGATTATTATGATAGTTAATTTTTCTTGAATATGTCAAAAAATTTGGGTTTTCATTGTAAATCCAAACATATAGATATTATGATACATTTTATTAGAGAAATCATTGTATTTGGAACCATATGTTCCATAAAGATACATACTGATAATAACCCAGATGATAGTTTAACTAAGTTTGTGGTTTTATCAAAATTCAAGTTTTGTTTAAATAGAATGAATTTTGTTCCTATTCAATGAAAATAGGTACAATAACATCACTAATCTCAAATTAAAATGGTGTATATTTGTGAATTTAATGTGTTTTCTATTATAATTTTCCTTGTTAATTGTTTCTTCTATTTATACTTTATTTCTATATGCATTCAATTTTGAATTTTAATTTTCCTTTTATTATTATGGTCAAAGTTTTTTTTTGGATTTTGGATCTCAAGGGTTACCCTTATATGGGACGTGTTTTTTTGGACTTACCTTTATGTGGTTTCCTCTATACACTTATATTATTTTCTAGTTTAGGGTTAACCTTTATTTAAAGTTCCAATGTACCTTATGTATCCTATGTCTCATGTGGCTTACCCTTATATCGGTTTTCATTACATTTATGTAATTTGGTTTACCCTTACATAATACTTCTTGTACCCTTAGGTGGGTACCCTTACATGGGGTTTTATCCTTACAAGGGTACCCTTATGCATGGATGATAACTTTATGTAAGTACCCTCACACAAGTCTAACCTTTTTATGGTACCTTTATACTACTTGGTACATTTATACAGTAGGTTCATTACCCTTACACCATAGTGATATTACCCTTATGCTATAGTGGCTTTACCCTTACAATGATTTATCCTCACATGGGTGTTGCCTAACCCTCACATAGCCCTTCAATTTTGTTACATGGTTTTATTTTATGTTTCATTGGGATTCATGGAACACTATGATTCATGGGGAAGTTAGAATAGAATTTGTGATTTCCTGAGGATATGATGAACCTCTGCAATCTTCTTCTTATATACTCGACTGAATCCTACTTCCTAGATTTTTTTCTAATTCTCAGCATGTAAAAGTGCTTTGAATAAGATCCAGTTTCTGGACTACCATCATCTTTTGTAGCTATTTCTACTCCGTTTGTGATGTATATCATCAATATCCCTTTGAAGAGAAGAAGTGTGGCCTCCTATTCTCAATATTTACGCCACTGAGCAATAAATTAAGAGTTTTAGAAGAAGAATAACACTTAAAAGAAGCAAACAAGAAGTGATCTAAACTACTTGATAACAAACCTCTATAGTGTTTTAAGTTGTTTCGAGTTTCTTTGATCCACTTTGGATTATTTATCTTATACCTATTACTTTTTATTGATTTTAATAAAATCAACTTGTGTGTGGGTGGTGTTATTTTCATGAATCTAAGCCCCAAAGGGACCAAATCTTGTTAAATGATGGGCTGTTATTTCTATATTTCTTTCATTATTTATTCGATTCAATATGTAATTTTTTTTATTGAATATTTATAATAAATTTCTAGTTTTTGGTTTCTATTTTTATTTTTAAAATTTTCTAAATTCATCACTATTTTCTTTTTTTTGTAATTGAAATTATTATAACCTCAAGAGAGATTTATAATTATAATACTTAATTGAATAAGCATGTTCATCCATTGAGCTTGAATTTTTCTTGGGGGCGTATGCTTCACATTTTCCCCCACAAAGTGGTATCATAGACTTTAGTTAAACATAGATTCAAATAAGTATGTAACAAAAACTTTTTATGGTGATAATTATTTTAATTTGTGTTGAATTATGATGTGAGATTTTTTAATTCAAAAAGGGTTCATAGATGCCTTATTTGGGCCAAAGAATCCAATTATTACCCATTCTAATGATGGAAAAACCTCTATTGCATATAAGGATGTCTCTGTTGACATTTTTGTTAAGGCCCATAGTTATTTACTATTTTATTTAGGTGATAATATCCTTCAAATTTTTTCCTTTTAATCCACTACTACTAGTATATGAATTAAATTAGAGAGAATTTACATGGATGCTTTACTTATTAGTAGGATTTATAAGAAACATCACATGTTTTTTTTAAAAAGAATTCTGGTGTTTATATTAAATCCTATTTGGGTAAATTTAATAAAATAATGTTTTATTTAGTCAATATAAATGTGAATTGTAATGATGAGGATCAATTTATGATTATTTTGATTTCTCTTGATAATTCCTATAGCACATTAGTATAAACTATGATGTATGGGCACGACTCCCTTACCCTTGAAGAGGTTAAATATTCTCTATTTTCTAAGGAGTTCCATTATAAAACCAAAATTTAAGGTGAGGATGAGATCCTATTTACTAGAGGGAGGATATAGAATAAGGGTAAAAAGAAAGAAAAATTTAAAGAAAAAGGCAAAGACAACAACCAACCCAGACCCAGGTCAAAGTCTAGGGATAAAAAGGTCTTGTATTACAACTATGGTAATACTGAACACATAATACCCGAGTATAAAGAGCCCAAATGAAATGATAAGGCTAAATAACATATTTACTAGTCCATTTTAGTATATTATAGCTAGGGTACTACTAAAATTTTAATTGTTTCTATACAAGCACTCATTAATGAGTGGGTTCTAGATCCAAGATATTCTATGTACATGTGACCATATAGAGAGTCTTTTCTTGAGTTAGTTGAGGGAGTATAGGGAGATTTTATATTAGGAAATAACATAAAATGTATGGTTTCAGGAAGAGGTTATGTTCTTATAGAATTAGATGACCATTCTATCATCACCCTCATTGATGTTAGGTAGGTCCCCAACCATCACAGAAACATTATTTACCTTAGTGTTAAAAAACAAAATGGATATTTATTAATATATAATTTAGGATGCCTTAATATATCCAAGGGATCTAAAAGTATTTTGTTGTACTACTTATGCCCACATTAAAATTGATAAGTTGGAACCAAGAGGTCTTAAGTGTATTTTTGTAGGATACCTTGATAGTGTCAAAGGGTATAAGTTATGTGTTGAAAAAACTTGATACCAAAGGTGTATAATCATTAGGGATATTATCTTTTATGAATTCAGTTATCCTAAATCCAAATATGTCACACTTGGAAATGATTATAAAACCTATGATAAGGGTGTTGATCCTCATTATTTAACTTGATTTGAGGCCACTGATGAGCCTCCTCCACCCATTCCTCAAAGGGAAATATAGAATGAGTCTAGTTTCGATTTAGATCTATATTTTGGTCCTCCTAACGCTAATAAAAAATATTAGAAGACTCAAGATAGAGCTAGGAAGGTCATTAGACCTCATGATCAGTTTTTACAATGTGAGTTGAGTTATTTTTCCTTTAATATTTCCCAGGATCTCATTGATAATGATCTACAAACCTATAATAAATCCTTGAATGATAGAGCTTCCAAAGAATGGATCACTACCATGAATTAAAATATGAAATCTTTGAATAAAAACCATACCTCATTTATTATTAATATAACTCTTAATTCCAAAGTCATTGGGTTTAAATAGATTTAAAAAAAGGAATGAAGATAACACTAATAAAAAAAAATCAAATTTAAGGCCAGGTCAGTGGCCAAGGGTTAACTTCAATGAGAGGGTATTGATTATGCTAAGGTCTTTTTCACCAGTTGTTAATGTAATGACCCATAATTCTTTTAATGAAATTTCCCTTATTATAATTATTTAATATAGTATAAATCACATAAAATCACTTAGAGAACACAATTAAAACTTTATAAATGAAGAATGAATGAAATAGGATGTATTTATAGAAATTAAGGAACCTAAACCAATGGAATAGTGACATGAACTTTGAAATAGTAATATGAACATTATGAATATTAAACTGGACAATATAATATTAAACTCTACTATGAATATGTAACTAAAATTTATCCATCTTTTAAATGAAAATATGATATAATTATATCATTTTATAAGTAAATAAATGTTTTAAAAATGATGAATCAAGTGTTGGTATTTTTATAAAATATAAATGTTTATTTAAAATTTTATAATTAATATAATGATTTAAAAGAAAATTTATTTTCTTAAAATAGATTCATAAATTAGTATTTTTTTGTCTTATGATTATAATATAATTTATGAGACGTTAATTAACTTTTCAAAGTGTTATAAAATCAGTTATAATTTTAAGATTAGTATTTTTTGAGTAAATTATGATTATATTTAAAAATTAAATTTCTCATATATAGAATGTTATTTTCATAAAATGGAGTCCATTTTTGAATTCTACACATCGAAAAATGGTTAGGGTGAATTTTTGATATTTTTATAAAATAGTTGAATTTTTGTTGAATAGTGAAATACATTAATTTAAGGTATGTGCTAAATACATGAATTATTGAGTCATGGATGATATATGGATGATTTAAGAACCATTGGTTCAAACTCAATTGCACTAGTTATTTTATTGAGTCCTAATAATCAACACTATTCATAGTCTTGATCTAAAATAATAAACAAATGAATAAAATAATCAGAAAACACCCCTCTCCTCCACTATAAAGAACACCCCTCACCGCCTCTTCTCCTCACACATAAAAATCCTTGAATATTGTCCAAATTATACTAAATATTCTTCCCAAGTCTCTACCCCATGTATAAGATCCTATGGTCCCAAAAAAATACCAATCTCAAATGCCTCAAGGAGGTTCTCAAGGAGAAGAATTCAAGAGGTAAAAACCTCTTTCTTTTTCTTTTAATTTTTTTTATTTTCTTTTCTTATCCTCAATACCCTTATCCTAGTGACATTATAACTCCAATATCTTTTATATACTGAAATTTTATTGTGTTAATGTGACAAATTAGCATAATTTCTTTTTCCCTCCCTTTTTTTTTCTAAAAATGAAAATGTCATCTGTGAGGTATTGATTTATCGCCTTCGAGGAAGAAAAGTTTTTAATTTACATTACCTCCTTCAAGGCTAGTCATAAAACCATTTTTATGGTTAAACCAGATATTAATATATTTATTAAAACTTATTTATTATTTTTAAACCAGTATATATACATAATATTAATTAATAAAACTAAACTAGTTTGTGATGGTTGAAAAAATGCCAAAATAATCTAAACGGTTATCATTAATGTTTTACCTAATGAATCATCCTCATATCTAGACAAAAAATGATATATAAGACCATTTCATATTATTTAATTTCATTAATAACATATAATTTTAATTTTTGACAACTATTCCCATTTTACATGATTTTTCGTACATGTATACAAGTAAATTGATAATGAAAACCAATGAAACGAATGCTCCTGAATGATGAAATTGAATCTCATAACCCATCAAAAAGGACATAAATGAACTTAATAAAATTATGATAAATTATATACATGGTAAATAGGTCCTTTATTAAATTATTAATGAATATAATTTCATTATTCAGGACATTAGGATCAAATTGAGAACCATTTCAGACATAAGGTAAGGGATTCTCTCAGAACCGTCATTTTTCCATCAGGTTATGCTTATTCTCTCTTTACCCCAACGAAATTATTCTTTATTTTTATTTTGTTCTTATAAATTCTATTTATATGTACCAAAATCATTTATTCATATAAAATCATCCTTCTTTTATGGGGAAATACATGTTTTAAAAAGGTTCCCTTCTCAATTCTTCCCGATAAGAAAACCTGATTAAAGGGAATTTCCCAATTTCTTATCCATTTTAAAGTACCATCCAAAATCTATTTTAAGAACCCATTATTATTCTAAAATAAATCATTTTATCATTAAAATATATCTTGGTTGATTTATGGTTTTATAGAAAAGATTATTCCTTTTCCTCTTTAAACGCTCTTTAATATTTTCTGTAAACCTCACTAAAATGTTTCATTTTTAATGTTTGTTAAACATTATTTTTCACTTCAGTTTGTCATCATTTTATCATTATATATTACTATTTTACCTTATGAATGTTCATGTATATTTTAAATCCATTATTTAATGTACACCATCATGATACACGCTTTGAGTATGCCTTATGATATGATTATGATACCCATTTCCTTCCATGGGTAACCCTTATGTTTATGTTTGATTCTTTATGTAGCACACATATTCACAAGCATGTTATAATGGGTTCACCTAGATATCACTCCAATACATTGGGTGATGTCTAGTCTCATGAGACGTCATGTGCAATGGTCTCAGTGGTTATCCTTGACCCATGGTCCTCCATGTGCAATGGTCTTGGCAGTTAGCCTTGACTCATGCTCCTCTATGTACAATGGTCTTGGAGGTTAGCTTGAACTCATGCTTATCTCATGATGTATAATATTTCCATATTTATATGATTCTATGATTCCATGATATCATGTTTTGTATGTTATGCTTCTATATGTTTATTCATCTCTCATTCCTTTTATGTCATCATGTTATGCCTTCTAACCCATGTGCTATGATTTATTCATATGCTTATTCCCTTAATTGGATTTTTAGCTCATTCGTTTGTTCATATATTCCCCAGGTTATCCTATTCATATGTAAGGTATCAATAAATATTAGGATATATTTATAGATATTAAGTAAAATATGTTTTTATTTTGGTATCATGTTTTCTAATTATATACCTAATCTTCCAATGATACTAAAATTTATGATCCTTGGTTTGTATTTTAAGGTTAGTTATTCATAAAATCATGTAATAATGTGTGTAAAAGGCTAGGTCCATTATAGTTAAACACTATTCTATTCATCTACTTTCTTATTTTTTTTTATTTTAATGATTTTCACATAGAATAATTGGATATGAAAACAAATTTCTTTCATGGTGACCATAATGAGAAATTGTACATGAAACCTCCTGATGGTTATAAAAAAAGTTCAAAAAAAAAAACAAATATATATTTTCAATAAATCCCTTGATGGTCTAAAACAGGCCTCTAGACAATGGTATATGAAATTTGAATCTTTTATATTGGATAAAAAATTTAATAGGATCCAAGATGATGTATGTGTTTACTTTAAATGTGTTAAAAACTGCATGCTTTACCTATTGCTTTATTTAGATGATATATTGGTTATGTACAATAATATGATGCTCATTAATTCCATTATGTATCAATCAAAAACTTTTTTTGAGATAAAATATTTAGGAGCAATAAATAGATATTAGAAATGGGAACTATTAGGGATAGACCTAACGAACTTTTATATTTGTCCCAATATGCTTATATCTTTAAAGTTATGAATAATTACTTCCTTGAGACCTTGAATCTAGTCAATATTCCCTTTGGTCAACATTTTAAACCATATTTAACTCAAGATACTATTTCTTATATAGATATTTAATATATATCAAAAATACATCATGCCAATATTGTTGGTAGCCTAATGTACTCTATTTTTTTCACTAGGCCTGACATATTTTTACTATTTTCACTCTTAGAAGATTCATGGACAATTTAGGGAAACCTTATTAGCAAGATCTGAAATGGTTACTTTGATACGATTCATATACTTCTAACCTATCTTTGTGTTTTGGTAGAAATATAAATAATTATGAACTAATTTCTAGATATGTAGATGGTGATTATATGGGTAATGTGGATACTAGAAAGTCCCTCACTAGATATGTCTTCACAGCTTATGGAGGACCCATATCCTAGAAATGAAATATGAAACATGTGGTTTCTCTTTATACCATAAAAGATTAGTATATTTCCTTGGATGAGGTTATCAAGGAGGATTTATAGTTAAAGGGTTTAGTTTTTGAAGTCAAATTTCAAAATTATGTTATTTCAATTTATTATGATAGTCAATCTGCCTTGAATTTGTCCAAAAATTTGGTTTTTCATGATAAATCAAAACATATAGATATTAAGTTACATTTTATTAGAGATATTTTTGAATATATAACCTTATGTTTCATAAAGATACATATTAATAATAACCCAACTGATAATTTTACTAAGGTTTTGGTTTTATCAATACTCATGTTTTTTTAGATAGAATGAATTTGATTCCTATTCAATGACAATAGGTTCAAGAGCATTTCCAATTTCAAATTAAAATGGCGGAGATTTGTGAATTTAAAGTAATTTCAATTTCAATTTTCCTTTTTAATTGTTTCTTCCATTTATACTTTGTTTTTATATTCATAAAATTGTGAATTTTAATTTTCCTTTTACTATTATGGTAATTTTTTTATTCCATATCTTAAGGGTTACCCTCATGTGGGATTTGTTTTGGTGATATTACCCTTATTTGGTTTCCTCAGTACCCTTACATTGTTTTCTAGTTCAAGGTTTACCTTTACGTAAAGGTCCCAGGACCCCAATAAAGACTATGCCTCATATGGAATACCCTTATATAGGTTTCCAAATTTATGTAATTTGGTTTACCCTTATGTGAGAATTATTGTACCCTTACATGGGGTGTTACCCTTAATTGGGTACACTGACATGTGGATGGTACCTTTACCTAAGTACACTTACATGGTTCTGACCTTTACATCATACCTTTATGCGTCTTAGTACCTTTAAGAGGTAGTTTTATTACCCTTATGCCATAATGGTCTTATCCTTGCCACAACAACTTTACCCTTATACCAGTTTACCCTTATGTGGGTGTCACCCAATCCTTATAAAACCCTTCAATATTTTTACATAATTTTATTTTGTATTTCATAAGGATTTATGGAATACTATGATTCATAGGGTAGTTAGACTAGACTGTGTGATTTTCAGAGGATATGAAGATCCTCTATGACCTTCTTCTTCTATACTCAACTGAATATCTCTTCCTAGTTTTTCTCTAATTCTCAGTGTGGAAAAGTGATTCAAATAAGATCTGGTTTTGGCCTACCATCATCTGCTGAAGCTACTTCTACTTAATTTATGGTTGAGTTCATCAACATCTCTTCACAGAGAAGAAGTTTGGCCTCCTATTCATGATCATGAAGTAATCAAGTGATCACTAGGGAGTTTTAGAAAAAGAAAAGTAAAGATTAAAAGAACCACATGAGAATTGATATGCACTACTAGAAAAAAAACTTATCCAGTGTTGTAAGTTTTTTTGAGTTTATTTGATCTATTCTGGATTTATTATCTAGTATCTATTTCTTTTCCTTGAGATAAATTTAATGTGTGTGTGTTTGGTTGGTGTTCTTTCCATGCATGTAGTCCCCAAAGGGACCAGATCATATTAAGTGTTGTGTTGTTCTTTCTGTATTTTTTCTTTATTTATTCAATTCAATCTTCATTGTTATTGATTAAAGTTTTTGAATGAATTTCTAGTTACTAGTTTATGTTTTTATTTTCACACTTTTCCTAATTTTTCACTATTCTCTTATACTTGTAATTTAAATTATTGTATCCTCAAGAGAGATTTTGAATTCCAATACTAAATTGAATAAGAATTTTCAACTGTTGATATTGGTTTTTTCTTGGGAGATTATGATTCAAATTATCCCCAATAAAGAGATATATTAATAGGCAAGAATTATTTTCTATATCATATCTATTTCCCCCCTCTTGATATAATTGGAAAATATATGGATTATTTTCTTAATCTTTTACTGTGAGAAAAATAATAAGCTCTTAAAGAGCTATAACAACTCACAACTGCCAAAAATCTAGTTCATTCCATGAAGTGAATATGATTGATTAATAACTAACACAAACGATGTCAATAAAAATATCATTCATCCAATAAAAGAATGAAACAATTTCACCTAAATTGGATGAATGATAAACATCATTTACTTTTCATACATCAAAGTGAAAAAGTAAATTTTACTAACAATGTCATGAAAATTATGTATACATAATAAAATTTAAAATATCCTATCTCTTTGTAAACCCTGAAGGTGTCAAACATGATTATAATGTTTAAATAATCATAAAGGAGATGATATTTATTTTATTAATACAAACATTATAAAGTAAGATGGAAATACTAAATTAAATATTCATGTTATCACCTTGAATATACTATAAAACCCAAAAAAATAATTTTATTTCATTCCCTAAAGAGAATGATAATATTTATTGGAAATTTTATTTTATTCCCTAAAGTGAATGAAAATATATATGATTTTATTTTAAATTATGTTTGATGTGAATATGATGTTTTGTGAATGATCATTGTGCTGTATTTATTTATAAAAAATAATAATAATATAACCACAATAATTAGTTTGATAATAATAAAAATTTAAAGAGAACAATGAATTTTAATAATGATTATAAAATAATACATCCCTGAAGGATGATATAAAAAGCGTGTCTTTTGAAATTATATTAAAAAATATATTTTTTTATCAATTATTGCTCTTGTAGCAGTAAAATTGAATAAATACATTATCATTTATCATGTGCTTATACATTATCATTTATCATGTGCTTATGGATTATTAATATCATATCATGTAATTAATTCGATATTATCCCCTAAAGAAGAAATTATGAAGGATCCCAAAACACCCTGAGAGGGGAGGGGTGAATTAGGGTGTTAAATTTTTCTTTTAAACTGATGGATCTTGTTCTCACATTAGTAAGAACCTATTAAACCTGTCTGATGTAAAGAAAAGATAAAATAATTTTACTTGGTTCACCGCTAAAAGCAACATCCAAGGAGCATATGCTGACATTTTTCTGGTCATACCAAATTCCACTAATCTTCACTAGTTGTGGAGTATAAAAATTTAGCACAGTCACTCTGTGCCAGGTGGACTGCCTTTACAAGGTTTTAGTGATAACTCTCTATGTCCCTAAGATCACTTCTGTTGACTCCCACTTACTCACTATATTGGGAATAATCTGAAATCAGTTTATCGAATTGAAGGACGCTTCAATGGGTTGGCATTAAATCATGCATCCTTAATTGTAGATGGATTCTCTCTTAAAGTCTCGTTTCCCTTATATATGTAATCTACTTTTCTATATACTATTTATTCCTGAACCTGTCCTCCACGTAGTAGGATTCTTCCTCCACATACTGAAGTGCTCCACATACCACCTCTGTGTACCACCTCCACCTACCACCTCCATAATCTATGACCATATACCACCTTCACCCGCCGTATTCAAAAACTACCTTTACTTATACTTCTGTTTACTACTTCTTCACCACATACCATCTTTCACGTACCACCTTCATTTGAGTAACACCTTTCTCCATGTACCACCTCCTTCAGTGGACTGCTTCTTCTGAGAACTATTTCTCCTCCATGGTCTACTTCTTCTCTCATAGAATCCTCCTCACGAATCTTTTTTCGCAAACTGTCCTTCTTCCTCTACATATTGTCTTCTGTGAACTGTTTTGGGCTTTACCAAATTCCTTTCAGATTTTTAATTAATGTTTTTGTGGTGTTATCTTCCACCAACTACTTATAGATTTCTCCAAATTCCTCTTGGATTTTTAATCTCAGATCCATCATTCCAATGAAGGGATTAACACTCTTTATATAGGAAAAATAGATATGAAAGATCCACTAAAATGAGATTTACCAAATCTTCATTATGGAACTGCCTTTATCACATACTGTGTATGTCACATGAACCATATACTTTATGAGATTCAAATACCTCCATTCTCCCTACATGGTGACACAAATCACCAACTCATTTCTACAAGCGACACCCTTCACAGATTCTCAAAACTCTGCATCAATTTCACGAAAAACACATCATCCCATGAACTTTTCACCTCCAGCGAACTACAAGCCTCAACAAAAACCACAAACCTTCATCGTAAACCATTTTCCATTCCATGAACCATTTTCTTCTGGTCCGCATAGCATGCTTCATCGTCCACAAACCGTTCCCGGCATATGGTACATGGTTTATGTCCTATGCTATGTGGTTCCCTTACTTTGTCGATTTTCTTCACCATTTTGAATCTCATTTAAATCTATGCATAAATCCATCCTTTTCCAAAAAAAAAATTCCGATTTTGAGGCACAACAATTTGGAAAACACTAGGAAATTTCACCACTTTCAACACTGCTTTTAGCCTCAATCGTAAGGCCACATTCCTTGAAAACTCCTTGATCAACCCATTGAGGATCGACAACAAACACAAACCATAATCCATTTCCAGAAAAGTACAACCTTAGTTCCAATAATCTCCCCATTTGGGTTTGTTGGAAATCCACAAATAAATTCAATGAAGCACCCGCAACAATCAAAACCTGATATGTGAGAAGCAAATCACCCAACACTCTAAGTCTACATGAGCAAATATCGATGTAGAAAACAGGAGGAACATGAATTGGGTTCTCGTGTATTGTAACTCATCATTCTCCCCCATTATAACATTTTTGTTTTCCCCATTCTCCATCTTTCTATAACCAACCTGAAAAACATTACATGATTATTGAATTTCTCCATTCTCCCCCATTATAAATAAACACAAAGAATCAAATTTTGACTTATAGAGATCAAATAACACTCCCCCTAGATCATATCTCTCCCATAAACCTACAACACTTTCACAAAAAAATTAAAAGAATTAATGCAACTGGGGAGAGGGGATCCTTCATAACCTCATTATGCATGGGGAGGTGTCTGAACACTAAGGTTCAACTGATGCTTCTCTAACACATGTTCTGACAGTAGATTGTTCAGTATGTCAACCACTTGATCATCGGTTCCAACATGATCCATTTTAATCATACCTTGTTCAAATTTTTTCTTGATGAAGTGATATCTGATTTCAATGTGTTTTGTATGAGAATGATGAACTTGATTCTTTGTAAGATCAATTGTACTCTTGTTATCACAATGAATCCCCATTGGCTATTTCACCTCATCACCAATATCAGTTAGCTATTTCTTTATCCAAAGTAGTTAAGTGCAAGACTTTGTAGTTGAAATATATGTAGCTTTAGGAGTACTAAGAGAAGTGATTTCCTATTTCTTACTCAACCAACCCACACATTTCTTGTCAATAAAGAATGCTCCAACACTTGTGGAGTTTCTATAAATGACATCTCCAACCCAATCATCATCATAAAATTCTTATAGTTCACTATCTCTTCCTATAGTAAATTATAAGCCATAATTGTGAGTTCCTTGAATGTACCACATGATTATTTTCACTACTACCATATATTATTATTTTAGATTACTTTAAAAGCAGGATGCTAATCATGTTGCATAGACAATATCTGGCTATGTTTTAGTTAAATACATTAGGCTTTCAATGATTCTCTTGTATATGGTGGGATCCATAGAAGTAACATCCTCATGCCTTACCAGTTTGGTTCCAACCACAATCGGAGTCGACATTGGTTTGGAGTCATGAATATTGATTTCTTAAGAAACTCTCTTGAATAATTTTCTTGATAAATAAAAGTGAAGTCTTTTCCCTGAATCACTTGCATCCCCAAGAATAATGTGAGTTCACCAATAATAGACATTTCAAATTCTGATTTCATGTGATTGGAAAATTTATCCACTGATCCTTGTCTACTTCCTCTAAATATAATATCATCTGCATACAACAGAACCATGAACTGATCTTTATGATAATTATTCACATAAATATTGTGATCCACTCCTCCTATTTTAAATTTGAACATCTTTCGATAAGAATCCATCCAAGATTACCATGCCCGTGGTGCCTGTTTCAGACCATATAGAGCCTTCTTTAATTTGAAAACCTTTATTTCATAATTATCAAGAAGAAATCCCACTGGTTGTTCAATATATACTTATTCTTCAAGAACACCATTTAAGAAAGCTGTCTTGACATCCATTTGATAGAATTTTTATCCTCTTTTAATTTCCATGGCAAGAAACAGTCTGATTGACTCTAGTCTAGCTACCGGAGCAAATTTTTTTTCAACATCAACACCTTCAATATATGAATAGACTTTAAACACCATTCGTGCCTTATTTCTAATCAAATTTCCATGATTGTTAAATTTATTTTTGAAAATAAACTTCATACCAATCACGTTGTAGGTTTTGGGTCTCTTAACTAGATCCTATGTTTGGTTATTATCAATCTGATCCAATTCTTCATTCATAGACTTAACCCATGATTCATCCTTTGTAGCTTCTTCAAATGAGGATGGTTCCATGATTGAGAGGAATAAAGATTGTGAAATATTCCTCATTCTCCTTGTCTTCATGGGAGCTATCCAATCCCCAATGATGTTGGATCAATCAATTTCTGCTCTTTAATTTATCATATGAGGTTCAGAATAATTTTATTCCACTATGGTTTCTTCTTCTAATTCTTCTTCTAAGTTAACATCATGATGTGACTCTTGGATGTTTTTCATGCCTTCTTATACTTCTTTATTTGGATCTATTCTATGTCCATATTCTTCCTCATCTTCTATCACACCAACAGACGAGTTCTTTGATCCATTTATGATTTTATCTTCAATGATCTTCACATCACTTCTTTCAAAAAAAATTCCAAGAAGTTTATTAAAAAATTTGAAGGATTTTCTATTCATTTAATATCCAAGGAATATTCCTTCATATGCAACATCACCATACTTTCCTTTATTTCCTTCTTTGTTTCAGATAAATCATTTACTTATGAAAACACGAAAATACTTCAAGGAGGGATTCCTTCAATGCCATAACTCATAGGGTGTCTTGGTTTCCCCCATATAAAGCCTTTTTCGATTTTTAATATAAAATATAGCTTGAATAACCTCTTTCCAATAATGGTGAGATATAAAAATCTCAATCAGCATAGTTCTAGACATACTATTCACCTGTTGATTCCGACACTCAACAACTCCATTTTACTGTGGAGTTCTCACAACAGCCACCTCATGCTGTATCCCACGTTTCTCAAGGTAGTTTTCAAAACTCAATGGATGTATATTCTCCACCATTATTAAACAAAAAAACTTTGATTGTTTGTCCAATATCATTCTCGGCTATTCAGTGATAAGTTTTCTTGCAATCAAACACTTTCCATTTCCTAAATATAACCACCACAGAAGCCATTATACTATAATCATCAATGAAAAGAATGAAGTACCTTTCACCATGAGTTCCAAAAACATTTATGAAACCACATACATCTGTATGAATTAGATCAAGAATATTTGATACCCTTTTCTTCTTTATCCGATATGAAATGCAGACCAACTTCCCTTGAATGAAAACATCACAAGTCTTTTCCATTTCACGCTTTAGATTAGGGATATCCATGACTATATTCATCTTTTAAATCTTTTCCATGTCTTTTTGATTGATGTGACCCAACCTCCAGTGCCACAAGTTGTTTTCTTCTTCAACAGTCATGTAACAAATGATATCTTTACTATCAACTTGATATAGGTTTCCATCTATTATGCAACCTTTCATGAGATAATCCCCTATTCTTCTTTCTATAGTGCAACCCTTTTGATTGAATGTCACTATAAGTCCGAAGTCACAAAGTTTACTCACACTCAAGAGATTGTGACACAACCCATCCATATAATGAACTTTGGTCTTCTTTAGCTCACCATTGTCTAGTTCAGTACTTCCACTAACTTTGATCTTCAAAGCACCATCATTTCCGAATCTCACTGTTCCATCTATATTTTTTCTTGACCTTCATTAATAGGTCTGCATTTCCCATCACATAGGATAATCATCCACTATCAAGAATCCAAGTGCTTTTGTTCTTGGTAGCTTTGAGTGATACCTCTACAAGGTTGGATTTTTCAATTTTCTTATTTTCCTTCCAAGAAATATTAGTTTGAGTGAATTATAAATATATATTTTCAAATCTATTTTCCATATGCATAGGTTTATCATAATCATACTCATCTTCAAAAGCAGACAACTTGTTTGTAAAAACAATACTATCTAGTTAGCAAGTATTGACCTGTCTCTAAGTTCTGTATGAATTGTTCCTACCATTCTTCTGCCTGTAATCATTAGATTAGTGACCAAAGTTAGAGCAATGAAAATAATATCCATAAAAAATATTTCTTCTATAATAATTAGGATATGAATTATTTATCATTTTTTGACTTCCTAGCTCTTCTCTATTTAAATAGCTCCTTGACACTTCACAATATGACATGGTATGACCCAAATAGCCAAAGAATTGAAATTTTATAAGTGGAGATGTCTTTTCACTTCTATTCCTTTATATTTCAACTTTCCTAGAAGGATAGTTTGACTATCTATAATCTTGGGAAACTTGGGGATAGTTTTCAATCCTCCTTTCAGTCTGATTTGAGACTTTCTTTGTTTGAACTTCAGGTGTCTCTGTGATATATTAGAATTTTACCTTTCCTTTATTTTGGACCATTTTACTTCTAGCATTATATGTTTTATCATCACAACCAATTACTATGTTTCCCATGCATGAGGGTTTTTGATCATTTAGAACCTTTTTAACTCCATCAAAACCATGCTTAACTCTCTCTAGCAGCTTAGCATCTGAGAATTTTCCAAACTAAATTTTCTTATTTTTTTCTGTTGGACTTGATTCAATCTCATGTTTTCTCCTAATAGTATTGAATTCTTCTTTGAGACCCTCAATAGTTTTGGACTTCTCCTCTAGTATTGAGGTAAGTTCATTAATGACCTTTGACTGTTCTTCAATTATGATATTTAGTTCCATTAAATTTTCTGTGCTTTCAAGAATTGATGATTGTACCTTTTCAAATTATTCCAGTTATTCAATTTAATCTTCAAAATGATCAACATATTTTGATTATTCATACACAATTTCTCTCCACTCATTACTTATCTTACATTAATTGTAAAGCTTACCAAAATTATACTTGAGTTGCAACTTGGGATGGACATTAGTGGTCAATTAATTATATCTATCTTCATCTCCTAATGGTTTTGAGTTTTAAATAGTAGCCATCATTGATGCATGGGTTCCAGATTTAAATTTGGTTTCTTTTTCCTCAAATAATTCACTATCATTATCTTCTTCTTCATAGACAAACACTTTTATCTATTGTTTCTTACCAGACTTGAATTCTCCCTTTTTGAAAAACATTTTCCGAGGCTTATTCATGCCTCCATCTTCAGTTTCTTCATCATCAAACTTTCTTGTGAAATGAGAGGCAATGTACCCAAATCTTCCAGAATAAAAACATTCTAGAGGTAAATTTCCTTCAAATTTACCTTTTCTCTTCTTTAATTTCTTAGCAGCGAGTGAAATAATTTCTTTTTAATCATTATCTTCATCAATAAAATCTCCTAAAATTTCAATTTTGTCCATGTCTTTGAATGAAATTTCCTTGCTTACCCAAGTCATTGCATCTTATGGTTTGAATCTCATCTCATATTCCACCAGGATTCTTAAAAGATCATCCAAGGAAATTTTGGAAAGATCATTTTATTCAAGGGATGGCACCTTTGCATTGTAAAGATGTGGAAGTCTTCTCAAGATTTTCTTTAAAATATCAATGTATTTGATTTATTCACCAAGTCCTTGTATTTATACAACAACTTCTATAATTCAATTGAAAAATGCATCTACATTTTCTTTAGGATGCATCTTCATATCATCAAACCTATTGTGAAAAACTTGTAGTTTCTCCTCCTTCAATTTTTTGTAACCTTCATAAATGTTCTCTAGTTTTTCCCACATAAACTTTGATGATGTACAACTCATCACCTTTAGATATATCTGATCAGAAAGAGATAAAGTTAGAGCATTCTATCCTTTGGAATCTACATCAAGAATTTTCTTATTTGTATCAGTGACCTGTATTCCTTGTGTAATGGAAAGTAGTACTTCCATTCCAAGAGATCTTAGATGAGATCTCATCTAGTTCTTTCAGATTTGAAAGTTTCTTCCATCAAATATGGGTATTCCCTTAACATTTACTATATTCTTTAATATAGAAATGAAGGGAAGATTTAACACAAACAACCTTTACACTTCGATACCACTTGAAGGACCCTAGAGAACCTTGAGAGGGGAGGGGTGAATTAGGGTGTCAACTTTTTCTTTTAAACCGATGGATCTTGTTCCCACATTGGTAGGATCCTATTAAAACTTTCTAATGCAAAGCGAAGACACAAAAATTTTACTTGGTTCACTACTAAGGGATACATCCAAGGAGAATACACCGATAATTTTTTGGTCATACCAAATTCCACTAATCTTCACTAGTTGTGGAGTAAAAAAGTTTAGCACAGTCACTCTATGCCAGGTGCACTGCCTTTACAAGGTTTTAGAGATAGCTCACTAAATCCCTTAGATCACTTCTGTTAACTCCCCCTTGGTCATTGTGTTGGTAAGAATCTGAACTCAGTTTATCGACTTGAAGGTCACTTCACTGGGTTTGAATTAAATCATGCATCCTTAACTGTAGATGGATTCTCTATTGAAGTCTCATTTTCCCCTATAGATGTAATCTAATTTTCTGCATACTATTCATTCCTGAACCTGTCCTCCGCATACTGGGATTCTTCCTCCATGTACTGGATCACTCCGCATACCACCTCTATATACCGCCTCCATGTACCGCCTCCATATACCACATCTTCAAGCCACAACCACGTACCATCTTTGCCAACCATGTTTGTAAATTTTCTTCACTTCTACTTTTGTGTACTATTTCATCATCATGAACTATTTTTCATTCCACAAACCATTTTCATCCGGTCTGCATAGCGTTCTTTGTGATCCACAAACCGTTCCTAGTACATGGTACGTGGTTTATGTCATGTTCTATATAGTTTCCTTCCCTTTTCAATTTTCTTCACCATTTCACATCTCATTTACTTTTATGCAGAAATCCATCCTTTTCCAAAAAACAAACTCCCGATTTTGAGGCCCAAAAATTTGGAAAACACTGGGAAACTGCACTAATTTCAACACTGTTTTCAACCTCAATAGTAATACCACATTCATTGCAAACTACTTGATCAACAAAATGAGGATTGACATGAAACACAAACCATACTCAATTTCCAGCAATGATCATCCTTGGTTCCAACATATTATTCATCTTATAGTTCAAATATGATATAACATAATTATATTACCATTATATATATTTTATGAAAAATTATTTTACCACCTAAAATGGTTAGAAAAATGTTATAATGATAAATAAAATTAGTAATTAATTTATTCCTTGATTTGAATATAATTACATTATATCATTTTTTAAAGAGAGTGAAATTATTCAAGAAATATTTGATTTGATTTATGCTACTCATACTTGGAATTTTATCATGTATACTAGAGAGTTGATAAATTTTGATATAATTATTTCTCTTTCATTTAGTAAAGTGAATGTTTTTATTCTATGAATTATAATTTTTATGTAGATAAGGTGTGTGTTGTGAATCTAGAAGATTGTTAGACATCATTTCTCGCTAACACATTCACTAGCTTCAAAATATGTGGGGGATACACTCCTAAGTATATGTATTGTAAAATAATATTTGGAATAGAAGATACAAAATATACAATAATCTTCTTGGTTATGGGCCTAACCCATTAAGATTATATTATGAATTCATTAACCACTATAAGTGGAAATTCTAATGACAAATATGAGTATGAACAATAGAAGATCTTAAAAATATTATGCATATATCTTGAAGAAAAATTTCTATAAATACTATTTTTATTAAATGCTTCAAAATAACTCATATATAAGTTAGTATATGCACAAGTAAGTACATTTATTGGTAGAGAAAATTAATAAACGGCTCCAAAAGAGTGAATATATTCCTATATAGTAGTAAAAATTATTAATGTTTTATTATATCTAAAGTATTTATAAGATATATCAATGGAATTATTGAAAACATATATCATATGGAGACATTGGATAAAATATTAACCTCTCTATGTGATAATAATTCATAATAAGTGATTTGAAATAATTTGTTATGTATAATCGAATTAATAATGAAAAACCAGAAGTTTACTGATCCCAATACTCTAAATATATTAAATGATGGATTACACCATTCAAGATCAATTATAATGAAAGATATTGATTCAATTATACATGATCATCAATTTGTTGATAACATAGTAGACATTCACTGGGGGGAGAATTGTGATTTTATTTAATGGATGCATATCTACTAATTTATCAAATAATTGATTCTTATTAAGTTATCATGAATTCATATATATAATAATTTACCATGAGTTACCAATTATTAAGGTATCTATTATTAATTTAAATTATTTATACCATTAAAAACCATTTTGGAAATGATTTTTCCATATATTTATGAAGAGAAAATTATGAATTATATATAATTGCGTCTAATTACCATGTGATCCATTTAAATACTATATGAAAGATGCATTTTCTAAATGATCACTAGTGTTATTAGATGCTAGTGAGTATAAATTTCATGCTATGCATTCTGATTAAAATAAATATTGAGCATCACATACTACATACAAAATAGTCCTGTAGAACCATTGACAAGATGCTCACAACAGTTACATGGATGCAATGTGTTAAAAATCAATAGTTTCATTATACACACAAAAAGTGTGGTTGAAATGATTATATAAAATCATTGTTCATAATTAGTAGAAATTAATAAATATATTTTCCCTTGGAGAGGAAAATAAATATATCGACAACATTATATCTTTTTAGATATTGTCCTGGAAGTGACACTGGTACTAGAAAAATTATGAGATCTCATTCAATGTTATTGATAATATATTTGAATTTTTAAATGATTTAAAAACACACTGATGATAATGAATTTTGATAGATATAAACATTATAATAATTGGAAAAAATTATTAAAGTAACTTATGATTTTTTCAAAATATAAATTTTTGGGTTTATTATCCAAACTACAGACTATTGAATACTGATAATATTATTATAATAATTATTCTTCCTTTTATATTTGGATATTTATATATGTTTGGATTATTTACAATTAATGTTTTCATTTTTATTGATTATAATATCTATATATAAATCCGCAAAGGGTTCTATATGCCTGAAGAATATTCAAAACTTTAAAAGATTCACCCAATCTGATAAATTATGGGGTGTACTGAATACGATGTATTTTATGTATCCATATTAAGACAAGGAAGAATATAAAATTTAATTTACCATCCCATGGTTTTTATGAATCATTGTATTAATTATATTATTAAGGTTTTTTGAAAAAATTAAAACCCTCAAATAGTTTTTTGAAGGAAATGAATTATTTGTTCATGATATTATAAGAATATCCAAGTATTTTGAATTAATCATCCAGAAGATGAAATCATAATTTTTGGTATGATTTTAAATATTATTTTAAATACCTTTAACCCTTGAATATATTTATTACAAGAGTGATATATTTCATACATGAGGGGTTGATGAAGAATTTTCTTATCCTAGCAGGATTGAATATAAATACAAATTTTATTTATCCCTGAAGGATATGAATGTACATGTGTATATGTACCTTGAAAATAAAAAGATATCATATTACGATGCAAGGTAATGTTATTCCCTAGTAACTGAAATTTAAAGGGTATAAATTATTATTATTAAAAAAAATTAAAAATCGATTTTTTGGTTATGAATTGATCATGTGCATTATATCAGTTAAATATAGTGATGACCTTTATAAGTGGGAGGTGTAACTTCTGTAATTTTTTCCCTTAGTTAAGTTTTTCCCATTGACTTTTGTTGATAATATTTTTAATGAGGAAACACTATAAGGGCTTGATGTTATTTTACTCTTTTCCCCTAATCAAGGGTTTTCCCCTGAAGATATTTTCCTTGATGAGGTTTTTAATGAGTTAATCATACATCATAATGGTTATCCATGGTAATTTTGTAAATTATTATGGATATTTGTAATTAATGATAATAGTTTTCCTTCCCCATGAGTCATAATTTTCAATGAGACTATTCAATATTACCTATGGTCTTCATCCCATTTCTCAAAGACATAATTAAATAATAATATTAATTGATGTTATGAAGATATAATTAAATGATATAATTAGTGGGAGTTGGGAATGCTGCACTATTTTCCACTTCATTGGTTTTTTCCCACTGGATTTTCTTAGTATGGTTTTCAATGTGGAAATATGGCATGGAATTTATTTACTTTGGATTCACTTATTTTTCCCATAGGTATTTTCAAGTGAATATTATCTAAGATTCCATGAAATTATGACATCCAAGGGGGAGTGTTATGAAATATTAATATGTGGATCTCATAATGATAATAATGATGATGACTCCTCAATTCCCAACAAAACTCTAGTTTGGTAATATGAATAGTTATAATGGGAATATAGGATTCATCATTATTATTATCATTATGACATCTATATATTATTATTTCATAAAAATTCCCCTTGAATTCCATAATTTCATGGAATATTATATAATATTAACTTAAAAAATACATTGGGGGAAATAATTGAATCTAAAATAATTTAATTTCATGCCATGATGCCTCATTAAAAACCTTACCAGGAAAACCCAGTGGAAAAAACCTGATGAAGGGAAAAATAGTACAACATTATCAACTCCCCCTGGGAATGCTACACTCTTTTTCCCATTGGGTTTTCATGGAATTGTTTTAATAAGGCATCATGGAATATAATTCAATTACTTTGGATTCACTTATTTTTCCAACAATGTTTTCTTAAGTGAAGATTATATAAGATTCCAAGAAATTATGACATCTAATGGGTATTATGAAATATTAATACGTGTTTTTTATAATCATAATAATGATGATAGATCCTCAATTCCTAAAGAAAATCTTTATATTTTGAAACCTTCGATTTCTCTAACCTTTGGAATTCCAAACATCAGATTAGATATTATAGGGATTTATCTCAATCATTGGATTGAATCCCATTTAATATATATATATATATAGTGATATGTTAATGAAATGAATGAATTTTTGGTCTCTACATTGTGTTGTATCTTATTATTGTTTTTATCTTATATTTTTATTTCTATTTTTCATCATCATTGTCATACAAATATTTAACGTATATTTCATCAATTATACGCATCAACAATGATCAATCATTTATTCTAGGTTTTGAAATTTCTTATGGTTTCTATTGGAATATGATCAATTTCTCAACATTATGTTATTTGTTTTAGAACACCATTAATTAAAAAACTCTATATTTAATATTTAAGAAAATAAATTTAAATTTTAAAATGTTAGTATGATTAATAAAAAAATTGTTGGTGTCAATAAAATTTTTTCAAAAATATTTAATATTTAAAAAAATAAAAAGGATCTTCTTGTGATTGAGTCTAATACTTTGGGGATTTAGGGAACATTTTGTTTTATTGTTTTTTTAAATATTGAATTTAATCCTCACTTAAATTATATCAATAAATAAAATTTTTGATGTGATTAAACATTAATTGTGTGTCTACATGAAATAGTTTTTTATTTTTTATTTTGAAACAAACATGAACATGATAAATAGATAATATACTCAATACTATGCTTAACAAGATTCTAAAACTACATAAGAGAAAAGTAAAAGTTACTTGATGAAAATATGATAGAAAAATTAATTACATTAATAAGTATCAAGTTATTGGGTAAATTGAAATGTTATTTATAATTTAACTTATTTCAAAGTATATACCAATTAAAATATGAAAAATTATAAAGTATATTATCTATTTTTTTGAATTAATAAGACACTTTATAATAAAAAACATCCTTTAAAATTTTTATAAAGAATTTGATTTCTTATAAAATATATATTTTTTCAATTGAAAATGATAAATATTCATTCTACCTCCTCCTAACATCAAGATATACCCACACCCACTCAAAAAATTGAGCTCCCAATTGTCTATATATACATTGGTATCCTACTACACCTACCAATTTCTTACCCTTATATCAATTTATCATTAATTTTTTATTAAGTTATTATCATTCCATAAATTCACTAACCTTTACGGGTTAATAACATCTCTTAATTTCAATATTTTAATACCTTTTTGGTGTTATATTTGAAGTTCAGAAAGATTTGGAAGGGTTTTTAGTTAGTAAAGGATAATGGGAGGTACCCAGTGGTATACTAATGGTTGGACATCCATTTCAAGAACCACTGGATATCTAGTGGACATGGACTGGGTGCTCAGTGGCACTAAAAGTAGTTTTTTAGTGTGATGGAAAAATTATTCTTCCACCTTAAAAAATCAATACCCTTAAACCTCTATCATGGTAATTATATATCATTTAAATCTTATGAGCCTCATTGATATCTATCCCCCTTCTCTAAACTCTCCCAAATTTATCCACCTTTATCCTTAGTTTGGATTACTCTCAATTGGCCATGAATGCTCAACTTTAGTGAGTTAAGGGTGTAGTCTCCCATTAATCTCATCTTCATCCTATTTTTCATGAAAGAGAATATAATATCCATTTATATTAATTTGAAACTTGTAAAATCTTTTAATTCCTTTGTAACTCTTATGGTTCAGTTGTTGTGGGAGTTTAACTCAAGAAAAACTAAGGTAATGCATTGGTTTTTCTTCTTAGATTTATTACCCATCAATAACAACTATTAAACCCTAATTTTTTCCCCATGTTTGGTTGGAATAATAAATATATTAGAGGCATACCATCTTCCCTTGATCCTCTATGAAGTCTTCTACATATATTTTTGGAGGGTAAATTATAAACAACTGTATCGTTAAGGGTTGATGATGTCTGGGTAAATTTAAATTTTTGGATTTAGTTTAGGGAGAAGGAATTTTGGTAGAGTTTTGAGTCATTTCCAGGATGTTTTGAGTGTAGTATTTTAAAGGAAGAACACCCATATTGGGTTCTCGATGTAAAATCCTTAGTTTTAAAAGAATGTAATTTTAATCCTCATGATTGTTGAATTTGGGTTCATAAGTGTTTGAGGTTCTTGTGAGCTAAAATATGATTTTTGGGAATTTAGGGTAAACTATGGGAAGGACCAAACCATGGTGTAAGCTGTTTTAACCCTGGAACTCACCTATATAAAATAGGAAAGACCAACCCACCTAGGTTGGGCATGGTATTGAGTGTGGGGTTTCAAAAGTATTCATGTGTGCCACAACCAGTTTGGCATCACTAAATTGCAGTGGAAGGCTTGGTGGATTTAATATGACTATAAATTTTCTCTTATTCCATAGTGTATTATCATAGTGGATATCCTTGGAATAGCACGATTGAAGACACTATAGGCATGGAGGGAGTTTCTACACTATGTTAGTGCCAATTTTAGAAATTTTAAATGGCCAAAACAACCATAGATATTTTTTAGATTCCAAGAATTTTGAATATGAAACATGTGTGATCTTAAATAAAGGATGTTTAATTCCATTTAACTTGGTTCTTCCCTCTATTAATCGATTAGATCTCATAATCTTGTGAGTTTATAAGATCTAGATGATTTTTTAGATGAACTAAGGGTGATACTTTGGACGATATTCTTAATCTAACCAATGGACTTAAGTGATACCTTAATCCAGGGGATTTTTTATGTTCATCTAGCTTGTAGGGATATTATTCCCTATTATTTAGTTTCCATTCCAAGAGCGACAATTTATCTTCTTTGACCAAACCTGGATTCTCCATTGATAGTGGTTATCATTGGGTAAGTGATATGGTTATACCCTCTTGGATTGATTCCATTATTGAATCTCATACTAGAACCCTTATCACATTGGATTGGAATTGGTTTTAGTGACTCTTGGAATGTGAGTTCAATCTAGTTGGTGCATAGATGTGCTTTTCGAATCATATCTTGGAAAATATTGACATTGATGTCAACAAATTAAAGATAAGAAGTTACTTACTATAAAAATCCCTTGTATATTATTGTTAGAATGATATGATGGTATGTTCTTGTGTTCATTGAGTCCCATGTTGATGTTGATCACATGTGTGTCTGTATCCCATGAGACCCATGTTCGATGTTGATCACATTTGTGTGTGTGTGTATGGATACTGATACTCATACTTGATTTTCTATATTATTTCTATATGCATTTTACCATATTGTGTATGTATATATAGACCTTGGAGGATTTTATTCTCATAGAAAATGACAGGTGGACCATTATGGCATGGTTATCCCATATAGGGGAGCATATGAAACATGTGATGATGAAGATTATGGAATGAGACATAGGGAAGTTGTATGATGACCCTGTGACCAGACCCGAGGTAGTGCCAAAATATGACCATGTAACCTGACCTAAGAAAGAGGAAGGGATACGATGACCATGTATCCTGAGACATGAATGATATGGGGTATGATGGTCTTGTGGCCTAATCCATGACAAATATGGGTCCTAATGGCCCTATGGCTTGACCCGAGACTTGTTGGAATTATGGATGCTTAGAGATACTTGAGGTGGCCTTGGAGTCAACTATGATTATGACTTCTGTTATGATCATTCTTATGGCATAAAGCTGAAGCATGTATGGTTTGGGTTTGTGGTGTCTTGGTTAGCACACAACCACTTGATGCATAATTGATTATTTATTGATTTCACACTTCCTTATTATCATGACATACACCTCTTATGCATGAAAAATTATGTTAAAGATTCATTGGTGGTTCCCACTAGGTTTATACTCACATATTGCTTGGGAATATCGATTCACATGTAAACTTCATGATCTGGGATCTAGAGAATGGAAAAGGCCTAGTGTCATAGAGCTAAAGAGATGAAACATGGGGTTCGAAGGTGACATCAGGATAGACTCTAGAGTGTTGTCAAAATGTCTTTATTTACTTTCCTATTGTTTTATATACCTTGATTTAACATTCCACTTTATAGGGTCTATGAATATTATTTTTATGACTTGATATGAATTTTGATAACATATTTATTCATGTTATCTTCCATTGTGTTGTAGAGTTATCTTATACTGTAGTTGTTATATTCTGGTGTTTGGCTATGATTACTGAGGGTATAGTCTACCCACAACATTCTTAGGATATCACCACTATTCGGCCACCTCTTGCTCATGAGAAGGTGAACATGAGTTTATGTGGAACCACAACTCAAACCCAATGATTTGGATTGGGGTGTTACAAAATGGTATCAAAGGATTTAGGTTTCCTTTATTTTCTTTTGGGTTTATGGTAGAAAAAAGATAAGCTGTGTGGAACTCAGGTAAGGAGTTTCCATGTGTCTAGAAAGATCATGTGTGACATACCTTTGAGTTATTGGTGATGATATTTTTGTTATAGTTTTATGGGATTTGGGTTCATTCATGCATCATGAGTAGGAAAACAAGATCACATGTCATATCTATACCTGTTGAGTGCTACATTATAGTTTGTTAATTAAATTCCTTGGTTTATACTGACTGTTGAGTGATATAACTATGTGCTATGATTTTGTGATATATTTATTCTAACATTAGTTAGTTTAACTTGAATATTATATTATGATATATATATTATTATGACTAATGTGTAGGTATGAAGGACTTGGCTCAAGCCATGGGTAGAACTAGGAGGGTTACACCTTGTGGGTGGGTATCTCTTAGGATAGGTCATCTGGTTGAAATACTTATATGTTTTCTATAACTACTTAAGTTATTCTCATAAGAAATTTGTTATAGGATTTTTAAATGTTCATTTGGAATTTCAGAAAAATCCATCATCATAGATGAAAAAATTCTCCTACTATGGATAGTGCATCGGTTCCACCACATGCTATGCAGGAGGATGAACTTGAGAATTCCCACACAATTACTTCATTGGTTCAGGTAGTAAACCCTCCCCAGCCTGGAGTTCTCCAAATTGAAACTACTCAGGGTAGAGGGGCACAAAGGATGATGGTTGACTATGCCTGAGTCCTTCAGCTCCAGCATCCACCAATATTATATGGAATTGGTGGTCCCCAAGACACTGAGGACTATATTGAAATTATTAAGGTCATCTTAAATTTGGTAGTGACTCATGAGGATATAAGGGTGAATATATTTTCTTTTATGTTTTAGGGAACCACTAGGAAGTGGTGGGGAATTATGGGATAGGCATACAAGAACGTTTCTCTTACTTGGGAGGCCTCAAAGGATATGTTATTAAAGGAGTTATTTCCTTACATGATGAATATGGACCAATCATAATAGTTTATAGAGGTTTAGAAGGGGAAGATGTTAGTTTCTGATTACTCTGATCATTTCATATAATTGACAAACTTTTATCATATTTTGGATGGGAATGAATCATATAAGGAAAGTAAGTTTGAGATTAGCCTTAATCAAGAGATTCGACATCAGGTTAGGGGATTTTACTTGATGACTTATGTAGTGGTTCTATACATGGACCTGATATTTGAGAAGGGGTCAGAAGAGGATAGGGTTGCAGGTTTTCTTCTAGTTCTTTGTGAATATTCTATAATATGTCCTAGTTCTACAACAAGTCATTTTTCAGTGGTAGGACAGGGAATACTAAGGAGGTACAACAGGGTGGAAGATAAGTGGAGAAGAGTAGGGATTATTCTACCCCCTTTAAGATCGGTATAGGTCCACAATGTTTCAACTATAGAATAAGTGGGAATCATCAATTTTTTCCAAGACCTAAGATCAAGTTTCATGGGTGTGGAAAGATGGTACATCTTTTATAATTCTATTTGAGGTGTTATAGATAGGCTCTCACAAGGGTGAGAGGCTGATGTGAGCTACGACCTAGGTATTTGGTTAGGTTCATCAGTAGTATACCCATGAACTATAAATATTGATGACTCAAGTGACATATGAATCATAGATGTAAGGCCATGATCTAGGGATATACATAATTTATATTAAGGATGAGGTTTGTGTTAGCCAGTGAGTGGGATCTCAAGGAAAGACAATATGAGTTCGAACTAGAGTCAGGTTGGAGATATAAAAACAAAAACAACAGGATTAACACTCACAATAGAATCAACCGTAGCCTCTTATATATTTACTCTAGTAGTGGATCATTATCAGGATGCATACTCAGATGACTTTTCTGGTCCTCCAATAGATATGGGGATTGAGTTTGAGATTGATCTTATGTTTGGGGAATAATTGATATCAATCCCTCCTTATTATATGACACTAACTGATTTGGGAGAGTTGAAGGTGAAGTTATGGTATTTTGAGTTTAATGGATTTATCATACCAACAAAATTACCTTGGGGTGACCCCATGTTGTTTTCCAAGAATCACTACTACAAAATAGGCCTTTAATATTACTACAAATGGCCTTTATCAGTTTTAGAGAAACACCGACTACCAGAGCGAGATTAAAAGCCCTATTCTTTTAACAGTGCTAAAAAATCACCAATAAAGGGGTCCTTTATCAGCACTTTTATTTAGCACTGATAAATGGTAACTTTATCAGAGTTTGTAAAAGCAATGATAAAGGAACCATTTATTAGTGTTTTAAAATCACTGATAAAGGGGCATAATACAGTGTTCTGTAACATCACATTGCAGCGCTAGTGCAATGCGCTATAATAGAACACTGCAACATCAGAAAAACCATCAGATATCACCAAAATCAAGTACCAATATAAAATTTAAATGAAATGAAATTTACAACACAAATACAAGAAAAAAACACTATATAATAGAAATTTCAAACATTGGTTTATACAATTTCATAAGTACAAATTATTACATACATTCAAAAACACAAATATTTGTCTTTTGATCCTAACCCCAAATCATGATATTTATAAATAAACCACCCATGCTCGATCAAAATAACACACTTGTTTAAGAAAAAAATTATTATGTTAGTAATAATATAAATAAATAAATTAACAGAAAGTGTTAATTTAAAAAAAACTTTGAGTCATACCAGAAATATTGTATATCAGACTGAGTTGTGGTTGATTCTTACATGTAACAACATTTCCCGTTTTTAATCAATAATTATCTCTATAAAAATTAATTAAATAAGTATAAGATAATTCCCCATGGGTGAAACCTAGGGGTTACGTCTTGTGGTAGTGTTTGGGATATCTCGGTTTCGAGCCTCCTTGTGCACATTTAGGTAGGTTTTCATTTGTTTATTACCTATCCCCTGAATGATGTAATATAAATAAGTATAAGATAAAAATATTAAGGAAATAAATTAAGTAATAGAATATATAATGATGAGGAAACAATCTAGACTTGTTTGCTCTATTTTGGTGATGTGATGCGCGTTTTAAACCAAAATGACACTTATATAATGAAAAGAAACACTTGGAGTCATACTAGTTACACAATGCATCAGATTAAGGTGAGGCTGATTCCAATATGTCTCAAATGACTTATGGATCATTATACTAAATTATAAAAGTAATGTAAATTCGTTTTCTTGGGTTTGAGTACGTCACTTGTATTTTTTTTCCAAAATGTCATTTTAAAATGGAAACACACACTTTGACTCATAATGGAAACAATATGTGTTGGTTTGACATGATACATATTCCTACATGTCACAAACAACTTATGAATCATTTTCCTAAATTATCAAGACAATCTGAGCGTGTTTTTTTAGTTTTTAGTGAGTAAATTTTTTTGAAATAAAATGTCAATTTTAAACTGATAACAGATACATTGAGTCGTACTGAGCACATCGTGTATCAGATTGAGGTGTGAATGATTTATAAAAATCAAAAATGAATTATGGATCATTTTACTAAAGTATCAAAAATGATCATAACGAGTTTCTTGGTTTTGAGTAGGTTAGTTGTTCTTTTTACTAAAATTGATGTTAATTTTAAATAAAAATACATACTTCGAGTCATAACAGTCACACGGTGCGTCAGATTGAGGTGAGGATGATTCCAACATGTTTCAAATGAATTATGTATCATTTTTATAAAGTATCTAAACAATCCTAATGTTTTTATTGGTTTTGAGTATGTTACTTGTCTTTTTTACTAAAATGTCATTTTAATCTGGAAAAACGCAATTTGACTCATACCATTCACATCATTTGTCAGTTTTATGCGAGAATAATTCTTACACATAAAAAATAACTTAAGAATCATTTTCATAAATTATTAAGAAAATATGAGTGTGTTTTCTTGGTCTTCAGTGAGTGACACTTTTCAAACTAAAATGTTGATTTTAAATTGATAACGGGCACATTGAGTCATACCGGGAACATCATGTATCAGATTGAGGTGAAACTGATTATGACACATAAAAAATGACTTATTTATCATTTTACTAAAGTATCAAAACAATACAAATGCCTTTTCAAGGTTTTGAGTAGGTCATTTGTCCTTTTTACTAAAATTGATGTTAATTTTAAATAAAAAGATGCACTTGGAGTCATACCAGTAACACCATGCATCTTATTGAGGTGAATATGATTAGAAAAAATCTCAAATGAATTATGGATCATTTTACTAAATTATCAAAACAATTCGAATATGTGTTCTTGGTTTTGAGTACGCCACTTGTATTTTTTACTAAAATTCCATTTTAAACTAGAAACATGCTCTTTGACACATACCAATCACATCATTTATTTTTTTGATGTTATACTGATTCCTAAACATCAAAACAATATATGAATAATTTTCCTAAATTATCAATATAGTATGAGCATGTTTACTCAGTTTTCAGTGAGTGATAATTTTTGAACTAAAATGCCAATTTTAAATTGATAACAGAAACATTGAGTCATATCGGGGACAAAGTGTATTAGATTGAGGTTAGACTGATTCCTACATGTAAAAAATGACTTATGGATTATTTTACTCAATTATCAAAACAATATGAATGTGTTTTCTCGGTTTTTAGTAGGTCAGTTGGCCTTTTTACTAAAAGTGATTCCAATTTTAAATAAAAAGACTCACTTGGAGTCATATCGGTCACATTGTGTCTCAGATTGAGGTGTGAATGATTAGAAAATGTATCAAATGTATTATGGATAATTTTAATAAAGTATCAAAACAATCAAAATGTGTTTTCTTGGTTTTGAGTATGCCACTTTTATTTTTTACTAAAATGTCATTTTAAACTAGAAACACACAATTTGACTCATACTAGTCACATCATGTATCCATTTGACATGAGATCAATTAATATACTTAAAAAATTAATTACAAATCATTTTAATAAATTTAAAAGAAAATATGAGTTATTTTGACTAGTTTTTAGTAAGTGACATTTTTTAACTAAAATGTCAATTTTAAACTGATAACAGACACTTTGAATCACACCAGGAACATCCTGTATCAGATTGAGGTGAGTCCTATTCCTATAAGTAAAAAATGAATTATGGATATTTTTTTAAAGTATCAAAATAATATGAATGTGTTTTCTTAATTTTGAGTAGGTCATTTTTCCTTTTTACTAAAATTGATGTCAATTTCAAATAAAAAGATGCACTTGGAGTCATACCAGTCAAACTGTACATCATTTTGAGGTGAGGCTGATTAAAAAAAATTCCAAATGACTTGTGGATCATTTTCCTAAATTATTAAATCAATATGAATTCTTTTTCTTGATTTTGAGTACATCACTTTTCTTTTTTACTAAAATGTTATTTTAAACTAGAAACACACACTTTGACTCATACCAATAACATCATGTGTCATTTTGAAGTGAGACTAATTCCTACATAGAAAAAATGACTTATTAATCATTTTATTAAATTATCAAGAAAATATGAGTGTGTTTTCTCAGTTTTCAGTGAGTGAAATTTTTTGAACTAAAATTTTGATTTTAAACTAATAACAAACACTTTGAGTCATACCATACACATCATGTATCAGATTTAGGTGTGGTTAATTTATACACATAAAAAATGAATTATGGATCATTTTTATAAAGTATAAAAACAATCCTAATGTGTTTTCTCATTTTTTGTAGATTATTTTTCCTTTTCACTAAAGTTGATGTCAATTTTAAATAAAAAGATGAACATGGAGTTATACTAGTCACACCATGTGTTATATTGAGGTGAGGATGATTCAAACATGTCCCAAATGACTTATGTATTTTTTATTAATGTATCAAAACAAACTAAATGTATTTTATTGGTTTTAAGTACATCACTTGTCTTTTTTACTAAAATGTCATTTTAAACTAAAAACATGCACTTTGACTCATACCGGCCACATCGTGTGTCAGTTTATATAAGAATTATTCCTAAACATCACAAATAACTTATAAATAATTTTTCTAAATTATCAAGAAAATATGAGTGATTTGTCTCAATTTTTAGTGAGTGACACTTTTTGAACTAAAATAACAATTTTAAACTGATAACAGACACTTTGAGTAATATCGGGCACATTGTGTATCATATTGAAGTTAGGATGATATCTACACATCAAAAAATGACCATTGGATTGTTTTAATAAAGTATCAAAACAATATGATGGGGTTTTCTTAGTTTTGAGTAGATCAGTTGTCATTTTTACTAAAATTGATGTTAATTTTTAATAAAAATACATACTTGTAGTCATACCGGTCACATCATGCATCAGATTAAGGTGTGGATGATTCCAAAATTCCCTAAATGACTTATGGATCATTTTACTAAAGTATCAAAACAATCTTAATGCATTTTATCAGTTTTGAGTATGTCACCTTTATTTTTTACTAAAATATCATTTTAAACTGGAAACACACACTTAGACTCATACTGATCACATCATGTATCAGTTTGGCATGAGAAAAATTACTACACATAAAAAATGATTTGTGAATCGATGTAATAAATTATTAATAAAATCCAAGTTTGTTTTCTTGTTTTTCAATTAGTGGCACTTTTTGAACTAAAATATCGATTTTAAAGTGATAATGGATACTTTGAGTCATACCAAGAACATCGTGTATCAGATTAAGGTGAAAATGATTCCAACACATAAAAAATGACTTATGGATTATTGTTTTAAAGTATCAAAATAATATGAATATTTTTGATCAGTTTTGAGTATGTTAGTTATCTTTTTTACTAAAATTAATATTAATTTTAAATAAAAAGAACTTTGAGTCATACTGGTCACACCATGTGTCAGATTGAGGTGAGGATGATTAGTACACACTACTAGAAATATCACATATACCCACAGTTTCAAACCTTGGGTATTTCCCATGAAATAGTGGGTATTGTCTATACCCACGGTTTCATGAACTGTGGACTACCGATGCATCATAATAGACCTATACCCACGATTTCTACAAAACCGTGGGTATATCCTAGGAAAATTTCATAATACCCATTGTTTAAGTAAACTGTGGGTATATATCTATGACCAAGGTTTAAATAACTATGGGTATATATTTTTATAGCACATCTAATATACCCATAGTTTAATGAACTGTGGGTATAGATTCTTCTCCCAGAATCGTAGCAGCTACCCGCACATATAATATACCCACGGTTCAACTGTGGGTATATATGCTTCTCCAAAAAGTGCAGCAACTTCCCACCTTCATGCTTCCTACCATCCTTCACCTATAAAAACAATTAAACCATAATAAAAACAAGTTAAAAACCATCTACAAACCACAATCTATACCACAATCTATCATTAGACCAGGAATAATAAAACAACACCACATACACATTTCCTTCATGTAGAAATTATAAAACATCTACATCTTCTTCCACTCCTTGAAGGCTCTTTGACCATGGTAAGTATTAATGAATGTATTTCCTTTTTGGGTAATGGTATTCATGGGTGTTGAAATATTGGATAACTAAACCCTAAAACTAGAGTAATATCATAGCATCCTAAGGAAACTATGAAACTCAAACAACATATTAGGTGGAAACCAATCTATCATGGCCTCTATATTCACGAGGTAAACTGATACCCTTAACTTTATAAAGACATTCCATGATAAATGAACATACCAAATCAAGAACAATAGCTTCAATGGTTTTCTATACTACCGGTTCTCATGAAGTGTGTTCAAGATAATCATAAAATTGTCAAGATTTATGATCATTGATTCTAGAAAAATTGAGGGTGTCATTAATAAAAGTATCCATAAACCTCTCCATATGAAAATTCCAGTGTAGGAGTTGTATGAACATAGTAGTATTTTTTTATTCCTAATGAGATATAAATTTCAGTAGGTTTCCCCTTCTCATCACACCTAAGGTACATTCCCACTGGTTAATGTGAATCATAACCAATCTACATGATGGAATATCACCCTACCATGATGAAAATATACCCAATCCTAGGCTATAGATAAACATTCCATATAAAGGATGATGACATAGGGTTTTATCTCTATCATGATGAGATCCCATGAAAACAATAGTTTTCCAAGAGAAATCTTACACTGAATCCAGATATGAATAAATGGGTAATAATCCCCAGTAGGAATTGTTTGCTAAAGAGTTCAGGATTGGGGCTCTACTTGAATCTCTAACCCCTCTACAAAAAATAAAATAATAAATGAATGGATCATGATAGTGTCAATGTGTAAGAGTGTACAAGTATATAGTAAATAAATTATTACTTGAATTAGGAAAATAACCACCTGATCAATGACCTCCATCATTTCCATCTGACCTCATTCCTGGTCTCTCACATCCTATTCTTGATATAGACTAGATAATGGTGGTGGTGGTAGTGTTAGAAATGGGTTAATGTTATATCTACCATTAGGTTTTTCTATACGAATAGATCCTCTTATATATCTATATCCAGGAGGGCCACCCTATCCAAATTTGGGGGATCATAATTCTAGTACTTTATTTGATAGGTTAGTCTATCCACAATACTAGAAAATGTTATCAGTCCTCATGATCAAGTCTGAAAATGACACTTCCTCAGATGGAGAGACCCCACCAACTATTGTGAGTTAATTACTTATGGTGATTCCACCTTCAGAAAACCCAGTCTTTCCACAATACTTGATACCCTATATCACTAGGGATCACCCTAGAATTCCATCATTGATGATGATTCATAAGGGAATGATCCTAACATGAATATACCTACTAAGTTCTCACTTGTTTTTAAAGATGAAAGAAATAAATCATGAATCATGTCTTGTGAGTACCTTCTGATATCCATGATCCTAGATATATTCCTATACATAGACATGATAACATACTAAAATTACAATTTATTCTAAACACATAATATCCTTATGTCAATATATGAAACTATTTTGTAAACAAAATTTTAAATAATAACAAGGGTAGATTGAACTCATTGTGAGTTTGAGTTATCAATGTATAACAAAGACTAGTTTTTCGATGTAAAAAGAATCAAAGCTAGAACAAACATATGATCTCTAGGTTTCTGAACCATATATAAAATGTGATTCATTGACACCAGTCAATTATTTTCTATTGGGGGATTTAGATTGTTAGAAAACCTAGGAGGTCTCTGCCACTAGAACTCATAAAGTACAATCAATCTATGAGTGGTCTCATTCAACTCATTAGGGATTTTTATTTCTAGAAAACTTAGGAGGCATCTACCACTAAAACTCATAAAGTACAATAAATATATGAGCAGTCTCATTCAACTCAGTAAGGATAACATACATTCAATGGGTGGGTATACTCTCTTTGAAACTGGGTGAAGATGTACCATATATTCAGGGTTGAGATACCTCCTAGAAAGGTCTATAAACTGATATATCATCATTCAACTATCCATCAACTGGATTCTAAAGCACTAGAATAGGATCATCATAACTATAACTCTGTATCTATGATGGTTATCTACAAGGTGACATACTACATTTTGAAATGATGAACCTATGATTATTAAGGAATATCTAGTTGACATGACCCATGAATAACATTGATAAAAATAAAACTATCAATCTATATGATGCATGTACTATCCTATTATGTCTCTCAAATGATATAATATATTCTTATGTCAAGTAATAAATTATTAGAGTCTCGGTGAAAGAATTTATTAGCCTACCTTACTTATGTAGAGTTTTGTGGTCTATTAATGAAGCTCAAAATAGTCCAAAAGTATCACAGATGAAAAACACTAATAATAAAAGAGAACATACCACAACACCAAATGAAATCTTTAATGCTCCATCATTCAAAATAATTTTGTATTCAATCATCCGATTAATTTCATGAAGCACAACTTTACAATTAGCACTAGCTGACTCCCCAGTTTGCTTCAAAATCAGATGGAAATAAGATACGACATAAAAGAACAAGAGGTAAATTTAAAGTTTTATAAACATTTTACAGAACAAAAAATGGGTACAAAAATCATGATAAAAAGGTATGAGAACAAATAAACGATATTAGAGTTATCTTTTGGATTCAAAAAAAATTACTTTACCTATTGATCAAATTCAGATGGAACAATGCACTAAGATCCCCAACATAAGATGAACCAAACACAAACCATTGATTTTCAACCCTAGTATTGAATTTAACAAACATGGATTTCTAGAAGACGATTTGTGAATTAGATAGAAAACATTATAATGATAACACATATAAAGTAAAATAAATAATAAAGACCACTTACCTTATAAAAAATTATATTTTTTCAAGCTCTGTCCAGTTATCCTTGATGCACATGAGTTCTTGTATCATTAAAATGGTCTCATAATTAATTAATAAATAAATTAAAACCAAAATATAAAATCAATATAATCAAGTTAAATATCATCAAGAAGTACCAAAATGAAGTAATCATTTACATCAAGGTATAGATGGATCATAGATGATTCTGGCCCCCCTATGAGAAAAAAGCTCAAATTTCACACACATAACCCAAGGGTCACATGGGTTGGAAACTCACATGAAACATACAAAAACTTCTCTATATCTCATTTCCCTATGGATACTATAGTTTTTTTAATTATATTATGATTCTATTAAAATTTAACACATCCAAAATAGTAGATACTTTTAAATCTATGAACAATAATACTCTATAAGAATGTGATGTGCTATTTTACAAATTTTTTAATAGTATTATTATTTCAAATTTTTACTATTTTTGAATAACACAACAATGTAAAATAGAACAAAAATACTCTATAAAAATGTACAGGTGTATTTATTGATATTTCACATTTTTATAGACATATAAGAGTATTGTTGTTTCACATTTTCACAAACACCAATGGAAATAATTTAAAACAGAACATCTCACATTGTGTGATACAATAATAATAATTATTAGACATAATGATATGTTTCAAGAAATAATTTGGGTGGGTTAATCCATTGACCTAGGAATTAGCGCTACCCAAGGACTTCTTCCCTTCTTTTCTAACTTCTTCTTCTCCCCTATTTTCTATAATTTTGGTACACTGAAGCTGGTTTCACTAATAGAAACTCTATATTTTGTCTCTCTCACATTGGATCCTATCAAGTGGTGATTTAATTGAGATATTTATAGAGAGAGAATAAAGGAGGAGTAAATAGTTATAAAGGAACTTAGAAAAGAAATGTTAGAAGCAGATGCAATAGTTATAGATCGGAAAGTACTCAAGGTAAGAATAACCATACTAGCAAGGCTTAAAGAGGAGAAGCAGGAAACCACCAGACATAGAAGTTTGAATTCCTTGCATGTGAAGAACCAAATTGTGAAATTGGAGAGTTGGGTTTCATATGTAGCAACAACAATCACAAAATTGAAGATAGAGATGCAACAACTTAAGGTGATGACAACTTAGTTGTACAAGGAAAAATCTAAGAGAACGACACCAGAAGCTAGAAGAGGTAGGTCGATAATTATTGGAGATAGTGTATGTAGTGTGAGACTCAATATTGAAGAAAGATACTAGAGTATAGTAGTGGTTACTGACATCAAGGGAATGTAAATTGTGGAATAGAAATAGGACCAGAGTAAGTTGCATGAGAAGCTATGATCTAAGTAAGAACAAATGCACGAGTTGACTGAATTTTCCAATTGATAGTATCTACCTAGTCTTTCTATTCCTCTAGTTTCAAACATTATTTTCTAAACAATATTGAACCATGATGCATCTAGAACCCCATAATAGGTGCATGAATCTATTATTTCCACTATATTTAAAAAAAAGGAAATTTTGGTTGGTTGTTGCCAGCCGTGAGGGTGAGAGTTACACTAACTGCATAGTTTATGCACATATTGACTGAGTTTTCTGATGGTCATTCTCTTCCTGATTCATCATCTCCTCTATATATGGAGGTACTGAGTCTTAGATGTGTGAGCTTGAGTATATTATAATAATATGTTAAAGAAATTCATAATTTTTTGGTAAAACTCGAGCGATCACAGAAAATGGGAAGTGAAGTTGTATGTGTGAATGCTGGACAGGAAAAAGAAAGTAAGGAGCAAAGTGTTTGCAGTTTGATTCGACCTAATGAGGTAAGTTCAGATCCAATTTTGGGTGATAATATGCATAGTACAATGGTAGAAGAAATGTATCCAGACAAAGATCCACCAAAAGTGTTCAAGTAGTAACCGCGACCACTATTTTTGGTAGAATCACAACTATTGGATTTTTATGAACTAGCACTAGATGTATAGGATTGGAATGGGTAAAACAATAATTATTCCTTCCCTAATTACTACGAGAAGATACAGGGGAAGTGATTGCTGCATGTGCGAGGTACCTTCGAACAAAGGCATATATGGAATATAGTTACATAACAATATGTTTCAAGGAGGTATGGAAACCAAACATTACCACCGCCTGAAAAAGAAACTGTTTGTATGGAAACAAAACATTTAAAATAATAAAATATTCTTCCATTAGGTAAGGGATTAATTCAATAATATGTAACAATATAGAAAAAATGTCAAAGTGATAACATCAATATCAATACATGCTAATAAATAGATAAGTAACATAAAAAAGAAAACAAGATATGATCCTATTCTTTAATTGCACATAGTATAAAATCCCGAACATGTGATACAGATAAAGAGGTCAAAACCATTCATGGAAAGAACATGAAGGGAAATCATAGAAATACATGGGGCCTCTCATTGATTCCATTTTCCAGCTAGCTGTAGTAATTTTCTACATTCATGGCATGGAAATGAAGTGTCAAAGAGGTAAAATGATATGAAACACATACATACTGAAAATCATAAATCTTCATTGAATCTAGTAACATTGTAAATAATAATCAATATACCTCGAGATAGTTGTCTCCATCGATCTTTTGTAGCTGCAATATGAGTTCCCATGCAGAATTTATAAAGCTCCTGAAACCCTGAAAAAAATACAACAGGGTGATGTGAAATAATATGGAAAAGATAAACTACAACTAATATCTAATATGGCATAAAACCAAAAAATGATAACTCACCACACCCTTGTCTTTGTATTTCTCAAGATCAAACCTCTGTGTTTTCAAAAATCTATAGGAATAGAAATTAAAGGAATTAAAACATAGTATTGAAAGCAAGATGTAGGTTAAAGTGGAGGAAATGTATGTATAAGCTTAAGGAAAGTACTATTTTTATTCTGGAATACCCAGTTGGACATATTCTTGATAACAACCCTTTTAATGCAATGATTGTGTAGTATATCTTCTAGGAAACCAAAGTAAAGTGATTATGAAAGGTGAATTCATTGTATTATGAATATGTAAAATCACCTAAAGAATTCCCATTTAACACCCCCGATGAAAACATAATCCAAAATTCATTTCACTACATGAATAAATTCACATCATACAAGCAGTCCACCAGTCAAAAAAAAAACAATAGACCCAACAAAAAACAAACCACACTGCACCTATAAATCAAATAATACATACATGTATATCCTAATTCATATAAACAGTCAGTTAAGGTTCTTAAAGTACTTGTACAAGTCTCTCTGCTAAGTCAAAAAATAGAGGTAATTAATATCACCCCATCACTATCATACCCATCCCCATCCTCATGCCCATCATCATAAACATCAGAAATATCATCATCAACATCATCACCAACCACACCATTATCATCATCATCATCAGTAGTCTCATCACTAACAGCAGTAGTAACAACATCCTCATCACCAACAGATCTATCACCACCAACTTCATCGCCACTATAACCCTCATGGGAATCACCCGAGGAATAATTTAAGGAGCTCATTGATGCCATACATGAATTAGAAGTAGAATCAACCTCTGATGGCAGCGAATGACTCAAAACTGAAATAACTTTCATGAAATGTTCGGTTATCAACTTACTTCTTTTACGCTCTTCTAAATATATTTTCTTTGCCTCAGTTGCTTCTGCACACGTGATTTCCATCTTAGAGGTTTGAGAGGCTTAAAAGGAGCCCGATGAGGACCAATACCTATAGGGGACAATTTTTTTTCCAGTTCTACATCAGAATATCCTTGGGTGATCCACACTTAACACCTAACTCAAATGATCATTTGGCTCTAAGTTGTCAGCTTCCTTATCATTGAGGGCCTCCAAGGAAGACTGTTGATATTATAAACATATTAAATTATGAATTTCATATAAATATTTGAAATATAAATAAAAAAACTTACAATATTATCTTGTCTCTATGCATTTATTTCACTTTCATCATTTTTTTCTACTAGAGAAAAATAATCTGGCATGAGGTACAAGACCTTCGATGCCTAATACATCTTGTTGCAAATGAGAAATGAAGAAATCTTGATTACAACCATATATGAGAAATGCATAAATCTAGATTCAAGTAAGCTGCATCACAGATATAAAAACATTGAGGTAAATGACACTCATAAATGATTGGTGGTTTTTTGAAGTGGGTTTCAGGGAATTTCGCTACTTTTTTTTAGAAAAAATAGACAAGCCTTCTCTTACTGGTATAATATTTAATTTCTATGAAACATGGAATAAACAAGGGGAATATATGATGAATTTATGAGTACATGTTATCAATTGAATAAATTAGTGAATAGAAATCCATCAATGGTTCTAGTAAAAAATATTTATGAATACATTTTGTGGTGGTTATTTGTTGATGTCATTTATTCAGGGAGATGAGGTGTGTGATCTTGGGTTTGGTCAAATTGGACATGAAAAGGTAACTAGGTAACAATATAAATGAGGAAATTATTTTAATTTAGATGAAAGTACATGTCACTTCTCATGCTCGGGCATTGTAGTGCGCCCCAATGTGTGTAGATATGTCATTCCATATTTTTCCTTCTTGTTTTTTCTGATGCTTTCTAAAAAAAATCAATACAGGTAATAAGAATTAAATTTTATATACAAACCATTAAATATTGGTAGTAACTTAAAAAGTTAAGTCTTCCAATGTGCAATAATTTTTTGATATTGACTTTTTGGATAGTCATGGTATGTGAGTAAACCCTCTAAATCAGCACCCACTATGCTCCTCCAACCAATATGTAACTCATGCTTGTATGACTGCCAGAACTCTCCAAGATCACTCAACCTAGAAGCTTTGGCATCTTCACCATTAGAAAAGTTAAACTGACTCTGCAACAAACATGTTAATTCATATAAATACATTAATAATATAGATATAAATTTATAAAATTTTCTTACCCATATATGCACCCATGCCCTATCCTTGATGTCATCACTGATATGTCACCATGAGACTAGTTCCACAAGAATGATGTTATGGTATTTGGATATAGTGGCCATGAAACTTTTACACTGACTAGCATTTTTAACTACTATTTGATTTTGAGGATTGTAATCCACCATAATCATAGTTTCGCGATTCCAGGCTTCCAGCATACGAGTGCGACCACGCCGCCTACTAGAATATCTCACTGAATAAGATAAGAGAGTGAAAAAGAAGAGTTAAGTGATGATACAATAGTGAAAAAATGAAATGATATAATTTGACACATTTATCATAAAAAAACCTGATTGAGGATCCTGAATAGGCTATGAGACATCCGTGGACTGTGCTGGATTAGCAGCCTTTGAAGGAAGTATCTGTTCCAATGCATGCTCTGGATAATCTTCGTGCACTAGAGTGGAAACTGAAGGAACCAACTCAATATATGTAGGATGTATGGTAGGAAGATGAGGGGGCATAGACATGTCATAATATGGATAGTAGGTTTGGGGATACATGAATGGATATTGATATGGTAAAGGTGGGAATACCGGTCGAGCCGGCGTAGACATGGAATGAGAAGAAGAGGATAAATGAGATGATAATGGGGGCATGGATGAGAACATCCTAGGAGTCTCAAGTAGAGGGTGAACATTTGTGGTAGATGGGATGTCCATTGATGGGTCAATGTGGGAAGTGGTAAGATGGGTGCTCCATCTAGGTCTAAAACGATCCCTGCTCAGACCCATACTAGTAGGAGGAAACTCTGGAACTGTATATCCCTAAAAAAATTAAATAAAGGATATGAAAAAGACATTATATGTAATGTAGAAGACAAATATTACAATTATTATACTCACTGAAGGAAACCCACGCTTGCATCTATCAGGATCAACATCAAATAATCTCTTCTTGCGAGCTTATGTAGTATTCTTTATAATCTATATAATAATGAAATGTATATTTTTTAGAAACAGTTTTTAAAAATCATGCATACAACTTAAAATTCAGAGAAGACAAACAATGTCATACCATATTTCAGTAATGATAATTTAAAACCAAGTTATACATTTTTCAAAAACTTATTTTAAACCCAATTTTCCAAATTAAAATAAATATAATTAAATGAAACAAAACCAAATAATACTAAAAAAGACATATCATTCCAAACTAAAACTAAATTAAAGTAATTACATAATACCAACCTGAGAAAATCATGTCAAGGTAAACTGAATGAACTCTGAACATATATAGTTTCTTCTATATATTACCCTCCACTACCTCAGATTCAACATCAACTCTCACAATGGGACAATTTGTGTCATGAAATGCATTGTTTTGTTCAAAACTAATGGGGGTGTCAAAAGTGGAAATTTCATCCCCATAATAATGAAAAATATGTCTTGGGATTACTTCATTAATGATACTGTAATCAAGTCTTAGATAATCTTTCACATAAAACAATTGTTTTTCCATTGATTCCAAAATGTATGGTTCATCATTATGTAAGAATCGACTCATGTAAATAACTCTAAATCCATAATCATAAATAAATGTACCCTATCACGTCATTGAATCAAACCATTTACATTTCATCATAGTGACCCGACCTTGAGAGTGATAATCCAATAACAATATTTTCTCAACCAGTCCATAATAATAGAAATCTTCATATCGAGGTCGACTATCTGATGCACTGTCATAATAGTCCTTCATAGCAGTTAACATAACTTCATCATGATGTGTTCTCATTTTTACCACTCTATCAGTTGTAAGAAATTTATATCCATTGATTATTAAGGATTTTCAGTCAAAAAACAAAGAATTGTGACAAAAAACCAATGCTCTTAATTCTTGAGAAACAGAGTCAGCATATAAACTCAATACATGAAATAGATATGTGTAATAAAATTAAATGGATATCTATATTTTAATCTATTTAAATTAATATTCATACCTTTGATTTCAACCAATATGGAAACTCTTGGATATGAAAATCCTATCTTCTTCTCAAAGGTAAAGATTGATGAACTCTACTTATAATTTGTTCATGTTCCCTACATAAAATGATAATAAAAGTCTAAGGTATATGTGAAATGACATAGTATGAGATAAAATATAGATATCCAAATTAATTACTTGATATAGTCATCGAACAAACCACAATTAAACAAGACTGTGCGATGTGCCATATCCCACTCTTCAAAGCTCAATGTAACCAATGTATATGACCTAAAAATTCCTCCTATTTGGGGAAGATATGGAAACAAGGGATGAATTTCCTCATACTTCCCATCTTTATTTCTCATTTTCAGATTATGTCTTGTTCTCACATCAGAAAAATACATTGAACAAATATCCATACATTTTTAGGCCAGATAACCCCTCATAATGGAACCTTCAGGATAATTCTTGTTTTAGATATATGATTTCATTGTGCACACATTTCTTCCAGTGGGATACATCCACTAAAAAGAGACCGGTCCTATAATGACCCAACCTTAAAAATTAAATAATCTTAAGTTAAATCAAGAATTCACATTGAGGATCTTTTCAGGTTTAGATTTTTAGATAATTAGGCCATACCTATTACATATCAACTTGAATATTACATGTATACACTACTTCTCAGTATCCATTTTTTTCATAAAATAAAAACTCTTAAAAAGAAACATGTCTAGTTCCATGTTTTAGAAAACATTACTTTTCCTTGATCCCATCCTTGACCTTATTCATCTTCAAGTCCTGTGGAAAACATTTCAATAACTTGGGATGAGCATAGAAATCTCAGTAACAAATCAATGAAACCATACTTTTCAATCATAACATACCTCATGAAATCATAATAACACATATAAATCATAAATAATAAAGTTAAATTATGGAATACATAACATAATTATATTGTAGCTATCATAGCTACATAGGGAGTTATGTTGTAATACCCATCACAGTATATTCTCTAAATCTCTTAGGAGAAACATTAACATTTACCTCCGTCACATTACCCAATGCATTGGAGAGATATCCTGGGCTCACCCACCCTAGGTTTATCACAGAACCACCTGTATACGTAAAAAATTACCAAGAACCATAAAATATTCATAACACATAAAAAAATCATAAAGGAAAGATAAAATTTCCACATTTCATTCACAATATATCATTTCAAGATATTGAAATAATCAATTCATTTAAAACATTCAAAAATAAGAGGTTTGAATCAAAGTGTCCCATACCACTCTGAAACTTTTGAAATAAATTTACACTTTAAAACACTCATGTACATATAAATAAATCCTTAAAATCATTTCGAAAACAAGGACATGAAATAGAAGGATTTATAAGATTAAATCTTTAAAACATTTAAAATGATGTTTTAGTTAAATAATCATTTAAAACTTGAGAAACTATTGAATAAAAATAATTACAGAATAACATTAAACAATGATTATAATATCATGAGAATAAGGATATTCATGATATAATATGTCAAAGGTCAGCATATACACCATATAAAAGTGAATTGGTGTATAACAAAAAATAAGTCTCAATGGAATGTAAATTGAGACAAAGTCCCTTACAAAGATCGAATCCTTAGATTAAGGATAAATCAAATCCATAATTATGTGGGAAAAATAATAATACAACTAATATAAGTGGATATTAATTGTAAAAAAATCATAGTTTATTAACACATATTCATAGAATGACATAATCAAGAAGTAGAAGTTTAACCCAAATAATTGAAATTGGGTTAAGAAGTTCTCTTCCGAAAATTTGGCAGCCTAAGGGCGTCACTTAAAATTTCAGAAAAAGAGTTAATGAGAGATAAAAGGGTATCTAATCACTTGGAAATAAAATTTACAGCAATAAGGATATATAAGAACATATCCCAACATAAGAAGATGCAAATTAAAATACATAACAAAAAGAAGTCTTTTAAAAAGAGGAAGGTGAAAGGTTCCCTTACTGATTTGGTAACTTACGAAACATACACCCCATGAAACAAGGATCATAAAATTAATATGTAAATACCAATAAATTAAAGTATATTATAAAAATAATACAATCATGGAAAGTAAATACACCACACAAAATGAAATAGTGGAAAATATAGCATGATTCTCACGGGAATAAAAAGTGAGATGAAAACCCCTTACCTCAAGTCCGACTTGTCTTGTACGTTCCTTGTTCTTCCTGAATAATAAACTTAAATTAATTTATACTTAATTAAGAACCTTTTAAAATTTTATTATTCCTTTTATATCACTTATTACCATTCTATAACAATTAGTTAGTTATTTGAGTTCATATCTGACATTTTGTCGATGTTCGGAACTTGAGTAAAAAATGAACTTCTTTTAATTACAAGTTGTCCCTGTGGTCAAAATTCCATTATCTCTAGAATGATATTCATGATTTAGATATCATTTATATCATATATATCTAATATATATATATATATATTTATAATAGTACATGAAATTTGGAGATAAGAAATGAAATGCACCGTTCATGGAGACGGTAAGCCGTACATACTCATGAACACTACTTTCATTTCTATTTCGTATTTTAAGGGAATGAAAACATAATCATAGATAGGTATATTATAATTTCAGTATAATATCATATGATATATATATATATTACATAATTTCATTAACGCCGTCCTTTATATGTTCTATGTATGTCATGAACGAATCATATCACCTTGAGGGGGCAGTAGTCCGTACTTCCTTAAATGAAATTATCATGTTTACACATATTGGAAAGCATAAAGGTATGTTTGTAAATAAAAATTACAGAAGAATAGAGAAAAAATAAACATAATATATATCATATATAAATACAGTGCCATAATAATGGCCACCATAAGAGGCGGTAGGAGATAATTGAACAATCACTACTAAAAATTCGGGCGTTAGTGACCGCTATTGGTGGTCGCTTTAGGTTCGACGCTGTAGGCCTACAGTGACCGCCAATGGAGGTCGCTGAAGGGCCCCGAAAATTTGGCCTATAGAGACCGCTAGGTGGTCGCTGACCTCCTGCTCGACCGAGCAATAGCGATCGCCATTGGCGGTCCCTAACATGATGCCCGACTGACCTATAGTGACCGCCAATAGTGGTTGCTATCCTAGAGATTTTTTTTTTTTAAAAAACTTCACTGATGGTTCCCAAACAGCAGAAACAAGGTAAAAATCATAAAAAAAATAAAACAATTCCAAACAACATAAACATCAGGATCCTCATAAACAATAAATGACAGACATGCTTCATATTCAATGATCCAAACAGGTCCAATCCATTTCAATATTCTTCTTCAGTAAACCTACACTAAGATACAAAAAAAAAACAACTAAACAAAACAAATGTAAATTAGACATATTTATTCAGTTATTATATATATATAATAAAATTAAGTCTGAAATCTAATCATGGGTGCTATAATAATTTAAAACCCCCAATTTAATAAATGTTAACATTTTAGGATTTTTTTCTTATTTTGGAGTCTTTGGTTTAGCCTGTGGAAGTGTTTTGTGGTCTAAAAAGGAATGCTCTCCATGCACACCATGTGAAACTGTTAAAAACAACATATTTGGTCGTACCGTGCACACCGCACATCCGATTGATGTGACGTATCCTCCTACATGACAAAAATAATATTTCTATTGTTTTCAGGTGATTTAAAGTCATTCTGAGGACGTTTACTATGAATTTGACCATTACACATCGTTTTGGTGTTTTATGACTCCAGAAATGCATTTCTGGTCACCATGGTCAAACGACACCTCCGATTGACGTACCGTCTACCCAAACATTTTACAATTCACACCATAGTTGTTTTCGTATGATTTCATGGCATTCTGAGGTCGTTCAACTGGTTTTGACCACCCAACGCACCCTTTTAGAGCGCACAAAACTATTAAAAACAACATATTTGGTCGTACTGCACACACTGCACATCTGATTGATGTGACGTATCCTGCTACATGTCACGAATAACATTTCTATTTTTTTCATGTGATTTCAAGTCATTCTGAGGGTTCTTTCTCTAAATTTGACCATTACACGTCGTTTTGGTGTTTTATGACTCCGGAAATGCGTTTCCGATCATCATGGTCAAACGACACCTCCGTTTGATGTACAATATATGCAAAAATTTCAAAATTCACACCACGGTTGTTGTTGTATGATTTCATGAAATTATGAGGTTGTTCGGCAGGTTTTGACCACCCAACGCACACTTTTAGAGCGTGCCAAACTGTTAAAACCAACATATTAGATCATACCGCGCACACCGCATGTCCGATTGATGTTCTGTATTATCATAAATGTCACAAATAATATTTATATTATTTTCTTGTGATTTCAAGTCATTCTGAGGACGTTTGCTGTGAATTTGACCGTTACACGCCGTTTTGGTGTTTTATGACTACGGAAATGCATTTCCAGTCACCTCGGTCAAATGACACCTCCAATTGATGTACCATATGCCTGACCATTTCACAATTCACACCAAAATTGTTTTTGTATGATTTCATGGCATTCTGAGGTCGTTCGACTGGTTTTGACCACCCAACGCACCCTTTTAGAGCTCACCAAACTGTTAAAAACAACATATTCGATCGTACCACACACACCGCACGTACGATTGACGTGCCATCTTCTCCTAAATGTCACCAATAATATTTATATTTTTTCATGTGATTTTAAGTAATTCTGAGGACGTTTGCTGTGAATTCGGCCGTTACACGTCGTTTTGGTGTTTTATGACTCCAGAAATGCGTTTCCAATCACCGCGGTCAAACGACACCTTTGATTAATGTACCATATGCCCGAACATTTAAAAATTTACACCATGGTTGTTGTCTTATGATTTCATGACATTCCTAGCTCATTCGACTAGTTTTGACCACCCAATGCACCCTTTTAGAGCACGCCAAACGGTTAAGAACAACATATTTGGTCGTACCGCGCACACCGCATGCCCGATTGACGTGAAGTCTCCTCCTACATGTCACGAATAGTATTTATATTGTTTTCGTGTGATTTCAAGTCATTATAAAGACGTTTTCTCTGAATTTTACCGTTACATGTCGTTTTGGTGTTTTATGACTCTGAAAATACGTTTCCAGTCACCGCGGTCAAACGACACCTCCGATTGATGTATTGTCTGCTCAAACATTTCACAATTCACACCATGGTTGTTATCGTATGATTTCATGGCATTACGAGTTCTTTCGGCTGGTTTTGACCACCCAACACACCCTTTTAGAGTGCGCCAAACTCTTAAAAACAACATATTTGGTCGTACCGCGCACACCGCATGTCCGATTGATGTGTCGTCTCCTCCTACATGTCAAAAATAATATTTCTATTATTTTCATGTGATTTACAGTCATTATGAGAACGTTTGATCTGAATCTGACTGTTACACGTCATTTTGGTGTTTTATGACTCCAGAAATGAATTTCCGGTCACCGCTGTCAAATGACACCTCCAATTGACGTACCGTCTACCCAACCATTTCAAAATTCACACCATGGTTGTTCTCGTATGATTTAATGACGTTTTGAGGTCGTTTGTCTGGTTTTGACCACCCAACACACCCTTTTAGAGGGCACTAAACTGTGAAAAACAACATATTCGGTCGTACCGTGCACATCGTACATCTGATTGAGATTCCGTCTCCTCATACATGTCATGAATAATATTTCTATTTTTTTCGTGTGATTTTAAGTCATTCTGAGGATTTTTACTCTGAATTTGACCGTTACACGTTGTTTTGGTGTTTTATGACTCCAGAAATGCATTTTTGGTCACCGCGGTCAAACAACACCACAAATTGACGTACCGTCTGCCTAAAAATTTTAAAATTCACACCACAGTTGTTGTTGTATGATTTCATGGAATTCCGAGTTCGTTTTTCTGGTTTTGACCACCCAACACACCCTTTTAGAGCATACCAAACTGTTAAAAACAACATATTCGGTCGTACCACCCACACCACATGTCCGAATGACGTGTTGTCTCCTCCTACATGTCACGAATAATATTTCTATTTTTTTTGTCTGATTTAAAGTCATTCTGAGAATTTTTTCTCTAAATTTGACCATTACATGTCGTTTTGGTGCTTTATGACTCCGGAAATACGTTTCCGGTCACTGCGGTCAAACAACACCTCCGATTGATGCACCTTATACCCAAACATTTCACAATTCACACCACAGTTGTTGTCGTATTATTTCATGACATTCCGAGGTCGTTCGGATGGTTTTGACCACTCAACACACCCTTTTAGAGCGCACCAAATTGTTAAAGACAACATATTTGGTCGTACCGTGCACTCCAAACGTTCGATTGATGTTCCTTATCCTCCTATATGTCACGAATAATGTTTCTATTGTTTTCATGTGATTTCAAGTAATTCAGAGAATGTTTTCGCTAAATTTTACCATTACACATTGTTTTGGTGTTTTATGATTTCAGAAATGCGTTTCTGGTCACCAAGGTCAAACAAAACCTCCGATTGACATACCATCTGTATGAAAATTTCAAAATTCACACCACGATTGTTTTCGTATGATTTCATGATATTCTGAGGTCGTTCGGATGGTTTTGACCACCCAACACACACTTTTAGAGCACGCCAAACTGTTAAAAACAACATATTCGGTCGTACCGAGCAGACCGCACGTACGATTGATGTACTGTCTTCTCCTACATGTCACGAATAATATTTATATTGTTTTCATGTAATTTCAAGTCATTATGAGGACGTTTTCTCTGAATTTCATCCTTACACCTCATTTTGGTGTTTTATGACTCTAGAAATGCGTTTCCGATCACCGTGGTCAAACAACACCTCAGATTGACATACTGTCTGTCCAACCATTTCAAAATTTACACCACAATTGTTTTCGTATAGTTTCATGACATTCTGAGGTTGTTCGGCTGGTTTTGACCACCCAACGCACCCTTTTAGAGCGCACTAAACTGTTAAAAACAACATATTCGGTCGTACCACACACACCGCATGTCCGATTCACGTGTCGTCTCCTCCTATATGTCACGAATAATATTTCCATTGTTTTTGTGTGATTTCAAGTCATTCTGAGAACGTTTTCTCTGAATTTGACCGTTACACGTCGTTTTGGTGTTTTATGACTCCGTAAATTCGTTTCCGGTCACCGCGGTCAAACGACACCTTCGATTGGCGTACCATTTACCTGAACATTTCAAAATTCACACCAAGGTTTTTGTAGTATGATTTCATGAAATTCCAAGGTTGTTTGGCTGGTTTTTACCACCCAACGCACCCTTTTAGAGCGCGCCAAACTGTTAAAAACAACATATTCGGTCGTACCGGGCACACCGCACGTCCGATTGATGTGTCGTCTCCTCCTTCTTGTCATGAATATTATTTATATTTTTTTTATGTGATTTCAAGTCATTCTGAGGACGTTTTCTCTGACTTTGATCGTTACACGTTGTTTTGGTGTTTTATGACTCTGGAAATGCGTTTCCAGTCACCGTGGTCAAACAACACCTCCAATTGACATACCATCTACCCGACCATTTCACAACTCACACCATGGTTGTTTTCGTATGATTTCATGGTATTCCGAGTTCGTTCGGCTGGTTTTGACCACCCAACCCACCCTTTTAGTGCGTGCCAAATTGTTAAAAACAACATATTCGGTCGTACCGCATACACAACACGTCTGATTTATGTGATGTATCCTCATACATGTCACGAATAATATTTATATTGTTTTTGTGTGATTTGAAGTCATTATGAGAACATTTGGCCTAACCTTGACAGTTACATGTCGTTTTGGTGTTTTATGACTCCAGAAATACGTTTCCAGTCACTGCGGTCAAACGAAACTTCCAATTGACATAATGTCTACCCAAACATTTCAAAATTTACACCACAGTTGTTTTCATATGATTTCATGACATTCTGAGGTCGTTTGGCTGGTTTTGACCACCCAACGCACCCTTTTAGAGTGCACTAAACTGTTAAAAACAACATATCCGGTCGTACCGGGCACACCGCACGTCCGATTGATGTGCCATCTCCTCCTACATGTCACGAATAATATTTCTATTATTTTCGTGTGATTTCAAGTCATTTTGAGGACGTTTTCTCTGAATTTAATCGTTACACGTCGTTTTGGTGTTTTATGACTCTGAAAATGTATTTCCAATCACCGCGGTTAAACGACACCTCCGATTGACGTACCGTCTACCCAAACATTTCAAAATTCACACCACATTTGTTTTAGTATGATTTCATGGCATTCCAAGTTTGTTCAGCTAGTTTTGACCACCCAACGCACCTTTTTAGAGCGCACCAAACTGTTAAAAACAACATATTCGGTCGTACCGTGCACACCGCACGTCTGATTGATATGACTTATCCTCCTACACGTCACAGATAATATTTCTATTGTTTTCGTGTGATTTCAAGTCATTGTGAGGATGTTTTCTCTGAATTTGACTGTTACACATCGTTTTGGTGTTTTATGACTCCAGAAATGTGTTTCCAGTCACCGCAGTCAAACAACACCTATGATTGATTTATCGTCTGCCTGAACATTTCAAAATTTATACCACAGTTTTTTTCATATGATTTCATGACATTTTGAGGCCTTTTGGATGGTTTTGACCACCCAACGCACCCTTTTAGAGCGCACCAAACAGTTAAAAACAACATATTCGATCGTACTGGGCACTTTGCACGCCCGATTGATGTGTCGTCTCCTCCTACATGTCACGAATAATATTTCTATTGTTTTAGTGTGATTTCAAGTCATTATGAGGATGTTTTCTTTGAATTTGATCGTTACACGTCGTTTTTGTGTTTTATGACTCCGAAAATGCGTTTCCGGTCACCATGGTCAAACAACACCTCCGATTGATGTACCGGCTTCCCGAAAATTTCAAAATTCACACCACGGTTGTTTTCGTATGATTTCATGGCATTCCGAGTTCGTTCGACTGATTTTGACCACCCAACACACCCTTTTAGAGCGCACCAAACTATTAAAAACAACATATTCGGTCATATCATGCACACCGCACATTTGATTGACATGTCATACCCTCATACATGTCACAAATAATATTTATATTGTTTTCTTGTGATTTCAAGTCATTCCGAGAATTTTTTCTCTTAATTAGACCGTTACACGTCGTTTTGGTGTTTTATGACTCCGAAAATGCGTTTTCGGTCACCGCGGTCAAATGACACCTCCGATTGACATATCGTCTATCTAAAAATTTCAAAATTCACACCATGGTTGTTTTTGTATTATTTAATGTCATTCCGAGTTCGTTCGGATGGTTTTGACCACCCAACACACCCTTTTAGAGCGTGCCAAACTGTTAAAAACAACATATTCAGTCGTACCGCGCACACCGCACATCCAATTGACGTTCTGTCTCCTCCTACATGTCACGAATAATATTTCAATTGTATTCATGTGTTTTCAAGTCATTATAAAGATGTTTTCTGTGAATTTTACCGTTACACATCGTTTTGGTGTTTTATGACTCCAGAAATGCGTTTCTGGTCACCGCGGTCAAACGACACCTCCGATTGACGTACCGTCTACTCGACCATTTCAAAATTCACACCATGGTTGTTATTGTATGATTTCATGGAATTATGAGGTCTTTCGGATGGTTTTGACCACCCAACGCACCCAATTGGTCTAATGGTCTAATGACCAACTGAAAAAATGACCAAATAGCCAATTTGCCTAACAACATAACGACCAATGACCTAACAGCCGAATGAAAAATTGGTCTAATGGGATGACGAACTAATGAACCATTGGACAAATGGACTAATATCCTAATGGACAATTGGACAATTGGCATAAATTCCAAATGTAAAATTTCAATAATGGACAAATGACCAATTCTCCAATTTTCCCAATGGCCTAATTTCCAACCGTCATAATGGACTAATGGCCTAATGGGATAATGTAATTTTTTTAATTGTTCTAAGGGACTTATGGAATAATGGAATAATGGCCAATTAGCCTAACGACCTAGTTACTAATTGGAAAATTGTCCTAATTGCTTATTGGGTTAACAAAAAATTGGCATAACGACTAATTGGCCTAATGGCGTGAAGATCAATTATCCTAATGGACTAAAGGTCAATTTTCCTAATTTCCAAATGTAAAATTATCCCATTTACCAATTCATCTAATTCCCTAATGGCATAATGGCCTAACAACCAATTGTTCAATTGGCCAAATGTCCAATTGGTTTAAAGACCAATTGTCCTAATGGCCTAATGGCCAATTTTCCGAACATACTAATACTAATGGCCAATTATCTTAATGAATTAGTGTCCTAACAAACAAATGGAATAATGTACTATTTTCTAGTTGTATAATTGGAATAATGGAATAATGGCCTAATGGCCATTTGGCCTAACATCCAATTGGCCAATTGGCCTAACGGCGTAACGATCAATTATCCTAATGGCCTAAAGGTCAATTTTCCTAATGACCCAATGTCAAATTGTCCCATTAACCAATTAAACTAATGCCCTAATGGAATAATGGCCTAACATCCAATTGTTTAATTGGACAAATGTCCAATTGGTCTAAAGACCAATTGTCCTACTGGCCTAATGGCTAATTTTCCGAACATACTAATACTAATGGCCAATTAGCTTAATGACTTAGTGGACTAAAAAAATGGAATAATGGAATATTGTTTAGTTGTACAATTGGAATAATGGCATAATGTCCTAATGGCCATTTGTCCTAACATACAATTGGACAATTGGCCAATTGACCAATTTCCCTAATGGCCTAAAAGCCTAATGAACAATTTCCCCAGTGAACTAATGGTCAATTGTCCTAATGAAATCCTGTAAAAATGGCCTAAGGATATAATTTCCAATCGATCTAATAGTCTCTTATACAATTGTCCTAATTGATAAATAGCCCAATGGAAAAACATCCAATGAACTAATGTCTTAATGGACAATTTTTCTAATGGCCCGATTATCCAATTGGCCTAATGGAATAATGGAATAATGACTAATTAGACAATAGGACTAATGGAATAATGGACAATGACCTAATGTAAAATTATCCTAATGGCCTAATGGATAATTGTCCCAAAAAAATCCCACCGGATAGCCCCCTCTGCATCCCCCTCTCACCAGACAACACCAATCCATAGCCCCCACCCCCACCACTCTCAACCCCCCTAAACACCCCCTCCCACCTCCCGAACATCCCACTCCCACCCCCCTGGACAACCCCCACCCCGAACAGCCCCCTCCCAACCCACCCGGACAACTCCCAACCCCCACCCATCAGAACAAACTATTCCATACCCTCCGGACAGCTCCCAACACCCCCAGACAGAATGTCTATGAGTATACTTTCTTATCCCAGCTCTAAAGACATATTCAACCACATCAATTAACTTGAAACTCACCAAAAGTGTGGACTTCTTAAAAACATTAAATTCTTCTTGATCATCACCAATAAAAATAAATTTACCTTTTGAAACATCAATAACAACCCCACCAATAAAAAAAGAAACACACCTCGTGAATATGACGTGTCATGTGTGGTCATGACTGTAACCTCCATCTGGTGGCCTAGGGGCCTACAACAAATAAAAATTATAATATTTTCATAACAAAAATAATATAAAGTAAAAAATAAATTCAGTATAAACCTACGTCATATGATCCCCTTCACCATCACCTGGATGCACATATTCCCACAATGTTCTAACCTCAGCGATCAATTGCGCATTTACCTCCTCGAAAGTGCATAGTCGTGCCTCGAAATCTGACAATTTCTGCGTCATCTAAGCAACAGAAGGACCGAAAACTACATCGTGTGATACTACAGAATGAGGAATCCCTGTTCCATAGGTCAAACTATATATATGCCAATCCTGACCAATAATGCGATGGAAGATCTCATCCCTTTGCATGGGAAGCTGTCACTGGTCCTCTAGTAGCTGTTCTAACTCAGCTTTAAATTGAGCCTGTGCAATATTTAAATATATACACATATATATGTTAATATAAAAATTTATGTAACTATTGGTAATGAGTACAAGCACTTACTATCAATGCTGTAGCCTCTGGGCCATTTTGATCACGAGTCCTCATCCACACCGACATTTTATCAGTCGGTTCACCTTGCTCCCGTAACTGTATATGAATATAATATAAACAAAAAACCATATTAATTAATAAATTAAAAAATGAATAATAAATACCTCATGTTAGATCTGAGACACATGACGAGTCCCGAGACTTTGAGGTGGTCCTTGCAATGCTCGATTCTTAGAATGGCGTGCTGACACCTCCTACATTTAATTAATTCAAATTTCAAACAAATCACACATTATTGAAAATATATATACCAAAATAAATATAAAAATTGAAACACCATTAGTAGAAAAATATGCAACTAAGTCACGCCACTGAGTTGGGAGAACACCTCTCAGGACTTTTTCCAGAATGTCTGGGGCACCCACATTTGGTACCTAGTGGTCCCTCTTGACTCTGCCTTTATAATATTTCCACATCTTACGTCATTTTCTTATACACACAGGCCGAAACTCATTAGGGAATACTTTCAGATTATTATATTTAAGAAAAAAAAATCACATATGTTAGTATTGTTTATACATAGGGAAGAAATTAAAATGGTCTTCTTACCTGAACCTCCCTCCAAATACGATCTAATGTTTCCTGAGGGATAGAAGCCGAGTCACATGTGGTTAATGGAAATCGATGTGGGTCATGTATGATATGACCCAGCTGATGAATAAATGTGGGGTAATTCAGTCCCACAGGATGAAATATCTCATCAAAGGAAACATCAAACGTCGTGTCATAATTCCATGATAAAATTCCACAACCAGGGCCTCTCTTGCGAGAGGAAGAAGCGGTCAAGTCTGATCCTGTTGAAAAAAATTTTATAAATAATTTGACAGATGTTATATATATATATATGTTTATCAATTACATAAAAAATAAACACAATTACATTCAAACATACCTTGACCCTAAGAGGTATATGGCTCAGATGGATGATGTGGATCTGCTGCCTCTTCCCCTGACATGCCTGAAGTCATAGAAAACATTAGTAAGAGGACTATCCAAAGTGTCCAAAAGATAAATTGGATTGTTTTTAAGAAAATAAAACTTATACAGTTGTTAATCAAACAAAAACGGATTGAATAATTAGTTTTAAATTTATTTTAAAAAATCATAAAGTTAACAAAACATATATAAAATTATGTACAAAACCAATCAATTCATAGCCAAATTTCAGATTGAATTAATAAAAATTCAAGAAGCACATGAACCAAATTAAGAATACCTTAATGGGAATGTAAACTGACAATAACATGAAGATACCAAAAGAGATATCACCCTAAATATTTATAAATGAATAAACTTCCAAAAGTGAGGATTAAAACTTACATGGATTTATAAAATGGTTAGATAATTTATGGTATCCTTGGAAATTCAATACTGAATAGTGGGAAAAAAATTATACCTTTCATTAAATATGCAAATCGACTGTTTCTCCTTCAACGGCTGCTCTGACCCAATAAATATATTCTTCTCGTTGAACTACAGTATATTGATCAAGCCGTTGGGAAACAAAGGGAACAATCTCAAGTTCATCTTGTTCAAATAAAAACACTCCTCACCGGGACATTTTTACAACAACTTTCCAACCTGTATTCAAAGGAAAAGTAATGAAGAATACTTGTTCCTCTTGTGATGTCAAAATGAAAGTTTTATTATCAACTCGTTCATTTCTGTATAACATATATTTAAAATTCACCAATAGAAACTAATATCGATCGACTTTACATCCATGCACTGGATCAACCCAATTACACTTTAACAATATGTACTTCAACCCGTGTGCGTATACAACTTCAATGATGTCTATCAATTGACCATAGTAATAACCAGAATCGATGAATGGACAACCGATTCCACTGTTTTGTGTTTCTTGTTTGTCGTCAACATCTTTAATGTGAAATAGAAAACCATTAACATCTATAGATTTATAACGATGAGCCGTTATAGATAGACCCTTAGCTAGTTGGATAAATTATTCAGTTAGCATGGGGTCCCCTAACTCCATCAGCTTATGAACCTATATAATTCATAGAATTCAATAATGTTTTATGCAAAAATAAATTATTATAATACTTCACTCATAATGAAAATCAATTTATACATACAAAATCCTTGAACCAATCATGAAATGATGCATAATGAGATTGTTGAATTTGATACTCAGTCGCATGATACATCTCTTCTTTTATCTAATTAATGTGTTTCCTACAAATGATAACACAATGTTTAAATGATCAACTTATGCTAAAAAACATGTAAAAGTTAAACAATAAAAGTGATAACACACTTACTGCATTAATGGTGCAATTGATGGAGTATTGAACAAGATATATCGATGATCTTTTATCCACTCGATGTTGTCCATATGAAATATGGTTCCTTCTCTAACTGAACCATCATGAATCTGAGAGGGATTATCTAATTTTGTTTCAACATCCATAAGATATTCTGCAAAAAAAGTAGTACACTCATCCAACAAATAACCATTGGCTATTGATGCCTTTAGACAAGCTCTGTTTTGTACAAATTGTTTCAATGTACTCAAATACCGCTCAATAGGATACATCCACCTGAATTTAATTGGACCTGAATCCATCACTTCATCAGTTAGGTGCACTATCAAGTGAACCATAACATTGAAAAATGATGGGGGAAATAGTTTCTCAAAGTGACAAAGTGTAAGTACAATTTAGTCATGAAAAATTTTAAATCACTCATTCGTTGATTTCTTAAACAAATCTTTCCAAAAAAATTACTCATCTCAATCAACGGCTGAACAATATTGGGGGATAAAAAATCAAAAATTGCGATTGGAATCAACTATTGAAGTAGTATGTGATTGTCATGACTTTTAACCCTTTCAATGTCCTGCTCGTCAGATTCACACACTTTGAAATATTAGAAGAGTAACCATCAGGCACCTTGAGAATCTTTAAAATGGAAAGAAATGTCTCTTTCTCCTTTATAGTCATCGTATACTATACAACATGCATATATTCCTTATTTCCCTCAGCTAACTATAAATTCAACTGTTTCCTTAAACCCGTTTCTTCCAAATCACGACATGCATTAACATGGTCCTTTGATTTTCTATTGACACCTAAAATCATCCACAATATATTATCACAAACATTTTTTTCAATGTGCATGACATCCAAATTATGCCTTAGCATGTTAGTTTTCCAATACAGAAGAATATAAAAAATACTTTTCTTTTTCCAATTGTGACTGCGCTGCCTACCGCAACACGAATATTACGTAATGGATGAGCAACCAAATCCTGAATTTCATATACCATGCAGAAGTTTTCTTCCTCAATCTGTGATAACATTTCGACTCCTGTCATGATCTTTTGTGTTGGGATGAACTCTCTAGAACCATCAAATTCCACTCTATCCTTTCTGAACCTATGCTGAGGGGGGAGAAAACATCTGTGACCCATGTATGCCCATTTTTTGGAATGTTTAATCCATACAGATTTTTTACTTTTATTGCAATAAGGGAAAGAAAATTCCCCTTTCGTACTCTAGCCTGATAAATTTGCATAAGCTGGGAAGTCATTGATTGTCCACAATAAAGCAGCCTACAATTTGAACATTTCATTCATTTCACAGTCATAAGTCAGCACACCATCGCCCCAAAATTCATTCAACTCATCAATCAATGGATGAAGGTAAACATCAATCTTATTCCCCGGACTTCTAGGTCCATCAATAAGAGTAGAAAGTAATATAAATTGTTGCTTCATACAAATCCACGAAGGAAGATTATACGGAACCAACACCACGGGCCATGTGTTATGAGTTTCACCAACCATAGACTTGAATGAATTGAAAACATCTGCTACCAACCCCAATCGGACATTATGAACATCTTTAGAAAAGTCAGGATGTCTCTTATCAAAATCCTTCCATGCATGAGAGTCTTCCGGGTGGGTTAACATATCACTTTCATGAATTATTTCTACATTTCATATCATTAAATTAGAAACTTTTGATGACATAAAAAATCTTTTCAACCTCGGTTTAAGGGGAAAGTAATGAATTTTCTTTATGACAATCAGTTTCCCCTGTATCGTAATCTGACTTTGATGAGTCTGATTTCCCCTGTTCTCTTTCCACCTGGAAGTGCCAGAAACCATAAAAATATCCAAATGGGAAGTTTCCTTTCTAAACAACATACAGTTTTTTGAAAATGGATCTATGGTCTCATATGTAAAACCTAAGTTCTCTGTCATCTTACGAGCATGGTAATACGACTAGGGAATCTTAGTGTCGACAGGAAGAACCTTTTTCAATAACACCAAAAACATGTCAAATGATGTGTCTGACCACTTATTCAAAGTCTTTAAATGCAACAAATTCACGATAAATGATAATTTATTGTAAGAAGTACATCCAAGATATAATTCTGTTTTTTCATCATCAAGTGATTCATAAAACCTCCTCAAATCATGATCTTCACCAGAGCGAAGATTTATCTCACCGGTCTCAAGATTCTGGATGTTAATGACTTTAGGATCTAACCCACATACCATTTTAGAAATCATTTCATGAATTAGATCATTCATCCTTGCATCAAAATGCATCTAAATTGCATCCGTATTTTGACAATGAACATATTCTTCTCCATGACGAGTCCAACTCTTATAATTTTTCAGAAATCCGTTAAACAATTGGTGCTCCCTCATAGTATCTTGTGTGAATTGATATCTGTTAGAAAATTTTCTACATGGACAACTAATATAGTCACTTTCAAATCCTCCAGTGAACTCAATAAACTTCATAATGCCATTGAAATATTCTCTAGACGTTCGATTTGGAAGATCAATCCAACTCTTATCCATAATAATATCTGTATAACAAACATTTACACATGACTTATTACATGATTTTTTCATATCAAATATATTTAAAATAAATACTAACCAATCGCTTGTGGACCATTGATAAAATAATCAAATTATATATCTGAATAATAAACAAGAGAATAGATAATGGAATGTAAGTGAAAGCCCATGTCATCGTCGTCATTTAGTATGGTAAATTTAATGATGATTATATATTCAAGAGTCCCTAATCATATTTTGATCAAATAGTGAATACTTCACGCAAGAATATATACAGTCTTCTCAAACTCAGAGAAACTCTATCTTTGTACAAATAATGTCTCACTGCCTCTTGGATTCACACTACCTTTGTTCCATCAGAGGCAGTACAGAGTAACCATCAATGATACCAATCAATCTCTAATTTATGGAAAACTAACTAATCTTTATCCAGGATGACATCAAATATATACAATTCTAGAACAAAAAATACCAATCTATCATGACTTGTGTTATCTCAGTCCAATTTTCATGGAACATACATCATCTTATCATGCTCCCCTTTAAGGGATATTGAGCCACAATAAGTACATTAGTAACATTGTTAACATGAATAGAACAACACAATATAAAATATATACAAAGTACATCACATTGAAACATGGAATATCATATAGAGGAAGAACATATAATATTAATAATGACATATAGTATCAAAACACACATATGTGATCAAACTCAAACATGTGTCTCATGGGCTATGAAAACACACACACATGGTCAAACCTCAAAGATTTTCTCATGGGATACACCCACACAAAGACATGTGATAAAACTCAAGAATGGTATAAATAAAATAACAACACAACTGAATATTAATTCAGTCAACATATACATGGACTCAAACATTGTATGTAACTTCCAAACCTCAAGTAAAGTGTGAAGTCTATCACACACACACTATCAAGACACATTGTTTCATATGAACAGAAGCTTGTATACACACGAACTTCCATTTCCACACTTTTTATTCACACACAATATTCATATAATCTTCATGCATGCCAAATCTGTGTTGTAAATTTCCCAAAAATAAAAAATCTTAAACTAAAATTAAGGAATACCTGATTGTGCTATAAATCTGGTAGAGAGGGGAGCTGAAGGAAGTGTTGTGAGGGAGAGGAGAGGCAGCGGAGGGGAGCCAAAGCTGGAGGCAGTGCAGAGAGGGAGGGGACGGGCGGCGGCGGTGGCAGCGAGCCGGAGGAGGAGGTAGTGAGGTGGAGACGGTGCAACGAGGGTGGGATGATGAGGGAGGGGATAGAGGACAGTGGGGAGCCGAAGCGGACGGGTGGCAGCGGTGAGGGGACGGGCATCGTCTGTGCGGGGAGGGAGGGGACCAGGCGGTGGCGGTGTGGCAAGGGAGGGGATGGTGAGGGAGGGGACGGGTGACGACAGTGAAGCGAGGGAGGGGACAAAGAGGGAGGGGATGAGGTATGGTGGGGAGCCGGAGCGGAGGGCGGCGAGGGGACGAGGGATGAGCAGTGAGGGGGTGGAGGGCGGATAGGGGACGGGGGACGAGGGACGGGTGGTGGGTGGAGGGCGGAGAGGGGAAGGGGGGCGGGCAAGGGGGTGGACGGTGGCAAGGGGACGGGGGATGCGGGACGAGCGGAGGGTGGCGAGGGGATGGGGGACAGGGGATGGGCGGCGGCGAGGGTATGGGTCGGGGAATCGCGGGGGGGGGGGGGGGAATCGTGGGGGGAGGGGGGCACCGAAGGGTTTTTTTTTACAAAGCCCAGTGACCACCTTTGGCAGTTGCTATAATCCACCAATAGCGATTTCCAAAGGGAGTTTCCCATGTCAGGGGGCTTCAAAACCTATTTCTCTAGTAGTGAATCATCATTTCGTGAGGCAGTAGTTCTCTGTCCACATAAACAGTATGTTCTTTACCCATTAGACATAGGTGCGTGTAAGTGTAGTTAGAATCATTCTCATAACAACAACCTAGTATATTGAGGATATTGGTGTTGTTATAATAAAAAGGAATAAAAAGAGTTTAGGGGGTTGGAGAAGTAAAATAAAAGAAAATAACTTAAGAGAAGACATTACCTTTAAATCGGGTATCTCCCTTTGGTTTGAACCAAAAGGTTTACTTGAAGTGCCTTCTGCCTAAGGTAAGGCTTCTATGCGGAAGAGAGGTATCTTGAGAGATTATTTGGGCAGAGTTTGGATGAGCCAAGGGGCTTGAGAGGAATGAGTAATGGGTTATAGGTGGTGTCCTTTTATAAGGGGGAGGAGGGGCTCTTTAGGAAGGTTTGAAAATATTATTTTATTATATAATAATTTTCGGTTTCTAAAGGTCCAAAACACATTAAATTCGAAGATAATATGAATCTTGTTAGAAATAAAATCATCCAATAATAATTGGACATGTTTTATATTTTTTTTAATTTTTATAATCTCATTTATTTAAATAATTCATTATTATGGTAATCACTGCATCATCATTGTGTCATAAATAATTTTATTTATTTGATGTCTAAAAATTATAAATAAAACACCATGATGTAGGAAATAATTTTTTATTTCAAATGAATATATATAGTTTAATATATAACTTACATAACCCCATGTAAAAATTGATTTACTAAAAGATATATGTTTATGTCATTTTTGTCTTTACTTTAAGTTAATTAAAATAAAGTGTCATTATCACTCCCAAGTGGCTCCATGGGGTCCCAAAATCGACCCAAGGATGCCCATGGTAAGATATGTATCATACAATAATATTAGGACACATGTTAGGGTAATTTAATTTTATTATAATAATATTTGTTTACTCTTATTTACCGGATTTACCATTTAACCATGGTAAATAAAATATTTACCGAAGTAAATATTCATAATGTCTAAAAATAAAATTTACCTATTTACACAATTTGGACCTCCTGATTAAAAATATAGAATCCATTTTTCCAAATTCAAAACACATAAGTGGAAAAAATTAAGCTATCAAAACAAAAAACGTGTTTTTAAGAAATAATAACTATCAAAAGATTGACACTTGTTTATGTCCAATTTCAAAGTGAAATTACTTCAAATGAAAAAAATTGGATTAAATGGTAAAAAAATAATCTAATTGCACTTTAAAACCAATTAAAAAGATAATCTAACCATACAAGTAAATTAAATTAAAAGGCAGTTTTGAATTAAAACACAGTATTTCTCACTATTCATTAAAAAATGAACTTTATCAGAAAAATACCAAAAAATTTACCCAAAGTAAATTTTGATGTTCTGATTATAAAGAAGAATTTTATTTTTTCAAATAGAACATATAAAAGTGACAAAAACTAGATTTAAAAATGGTTTGCCATCAAAAGGTGGTAAATCGACGTTTTAAAGAATATTAGACTATTTGTGCTTAAAATTGGATTCATTCACATTTTAAGCCTCTAAATTTTATTTGATAAATTTAAAAACGTTTAAAAAACATGTATAATAATATTGTAGTTAGTTCTGTTCATTCCTACCATTAAAACGGCTAGGCATTAACTACCATTTAAAATAATAATATTATATTATTATTTTTCTGTATAACTCAACGTTGTGTGCAACATAAGATTTCAAAGAAACCCATTGTTGCGTATCGAGTATGCCATCGAACATAGAATCCCCTTTAAAGTAAAATTAATATTTAATTCATAAATATTAATAAATATGAAAATGTAATATTCTTTATTTACGTGGGATGTTACATCCTTCCCCTCTTTTGGAAATTGCATCCTCACAATTTTATAATTGGGCCTGGAAACTTCATTAAAATCCCCACATTAGAAAAAGAGTCAATAAAACTATCACTTTAAAATAAAGAAAGAGAAGTAAAAAGGTCACCTGAGATAACACATACTAGGATTCCATGTAGGAAAATATGGATATGGAAGAGAAACTAACCTTCATGTTCTGATGGAGAGTGATAGAAAACATGATCAAGAGAAAGTTAACAATCTAAAAACAATAAAATTGTGATAGGTTAAACAGTCTTTGATTCCCCAGTAGGAAAAGTTAATGGACAAAATTTTTTGTTTTAAGTTACCTTTCATAAAGTTGAGAAATTTATTTATGATATTGACTAAGAACATAAGGAAATATTTTTACCTTTCAAGTAGAGTTTCATCCCTTAATAAATTTCTTCAACAAACTCATCTTTCCTCCAAACGATGAGTATTCATGATGACATGGTCACACCTGAAGTGATAGAATCAACATATAGATAATCACATAATCTAAAAAAGAAGAACTATATATTTTCCCTATCTTTAGACATTAACCAAAACAAAAAATGGTTAGTATGAGATCAGATAATCCCCCAAAAGGATAATCCTTTACAAAAATAAATACTACTCTTAATCTCCAAAATTCAAAAAAAAGTACCCAAAGTTAAAGAAATACCGTTCAATACATAATTGTCCTTAAAATTCTTCAAAATAATCCAAACTAAGTTTGAAACCCAAAATTCAGATGGATTTGATCACATAGTCTTCTATGATAAATCTTTACATTTATCTCCAAATAATATCGACTACTGTTATAGTCTCATACTAAAGTTTAATTAACCTAATCACATATTAATCATTTCCATAAATAACCCAAATCTCCATATGTCTAAAATAAAAACATAGATTCTTCCAAAATAAAATATCAATCATTACTCCATAAATGAGATCCCATAGTATTCTATTTCCCTTAAGCATATAATTTTCCAAAAGAGAAAACATATTCTAAATTAACCTTTATCATTTAATTACCAAATCATTTTCCTATACTAAGGATATCCATTTGATAAAACATAAGTTCCCAAAATCAACTTATTCTTGATCCATAAAATAATTCAACTAAAAATAATAAGTCATATTAACCAGGGACTTTACGTAGGCCAGTGGTAGGTGATGTACCCTTTTTTCCAGTCGGTTGTGGGTTCTATTCCCATGGTCTTGCTGGATGCAATAGGTTGTCACCCATTTTACAGGATGTCCTTTTTATAAAACTGAAAAATAACCCTAACATGTTTTAACCGCAAAGGTTTTCTTATACCTTTAATTTTCATCCCAACACATTAAGACCTCAACATCTTAATTCATGAAGCCTTATATATATTTTCCTTTTTTTATTTCACCTCCATATGATAAAATAAAACTATTTTTAATATAAAGAACATCATACCTTTATCATGGTGTCCATTTAGTTTCATCGTCATCTTGTTCACGTAGGAAGAAGGTCCATCAATCGAAACAATGATTTATAGATCCTTCAAAATCATTTGCTTCCTTCATCCAAATATACCTTGTACAACTTGGGTCATATGGGTATTCACAAAAAAATAGTCTCCAAAAATAATCATGTATGACATATAATTTCAAAACATCTGATAAAACATGATTTTTATAAAATAGCTAGACCGAATTTGAGTTGAAACTTTCAATAAATGGTCCTTTTAAAATACCATAAGTATGTACTGAGAGACTATATTGTAAAAGCAGATATAAATAGGTTGCGCAAGGGTCACCTTCTTCAGTACCTTTTTTAAAATCATAATATGCTTCAAAATTTTGTGATAAGGTAAAATATTTGAAAATTCCTTGATAATATTTACCTTTCTTGAAAATATGTGAATATTGTGAAAATAGGATTTGATTAAATACAACCCATGATCCATGATGATATTTAGGTATAGTGGAGGTGTTTGATATCTCAAACAACTGCTTGCAAGTGAGTTGTATGCTAGAAAAAGTTTCACAATAATCTGAACATGACTTTGTAATAATTATCGCAAGAATGTCATTAGGAAGAGATAGAAATGTTGTTTGAGATCCTCCTCCTTCCATTTTTAACCAAATTTCCTTGATTTAAAAAAGTTAAAAAATAAGGATTAAACTGAAATAATAGACATAGGGACTAACCATGTGTTTAACGAAAACTCTTAATCCCTAAAGTTGTCTAAACCAACCTATGATACCAACTATAAGGACCCGACCTTAAACATTACATAATATTGAGTTAAATTAATAATTCACATTGAGGATCTTTTCAGGTTTATATTTTTAAAGAATTCATCCATAACTATTACATATCAACTTGAATATTACATGTAGACACTACTACTCAGTATCCATTTTTTATATAAAAAACTCTTAAAAAAACACGTTTAGTTCCATATTTAAGATAGCATGACTTTTCCTTGATCCCATCCTTGACCCATTCATCTTTAAGTCATGTGGAAAAAATTTCGAAAACTTGGGATGAGCATAAAAAGATCAGTAAGGGGTATAAAATAAGTAAAGAAAACATTATCCCATCAATAAATACAAATCAATGAAACCACACTTTTCAATCATAACATACCTCATGAAATCATAAGATTTATTAATAACACACAGAAATCATAAATCATAAAGGTAAATTGTGGCGTACATAACATACTTACATTGTATCTATCACAGTTACATAGGGAGTTACGTTGGAATACCCATCATAGTATATTCATTAAATCTCTTGGGAGAAACATTAACGTTTACCACTGCCACGTTACCCAATACATTGAAGAGCTATCTCAGGCTCACCCACCCTAGGTTTATCATGGAACCACCCGTATATGTAAACAATTCACAAGAACCATAACATATTCATAACACATAAAGCAATCATAAAGTAAAGATAACATTTACACATTGCATTCACAATATATCATTTCAAGATATTGAAATAATCAATTCATTTAAAACATTCAAAAATAAGAGTTTTGAATCAAAGTGTCCCACACCACTATGAAACTATTAAAAGAAATTTACACTTTAAAACAATCATGTCTATAAATAAATCCATAAAATAATTTCTAAAACATAGACATGAAAGATAAGGATTTAGAATATTAAATCTTTAAAACATTTAAAAGGATGTTTTAGTTAAATAATCCTTTACCACTTGAGAAAATCTTTAATAAAAATAATTATAGAATAACATTAAACAATGATTATAATATCATGAGAATAAGAAGATTCATGATATAATATATCAAAGGGCATCATATACACCATATAAAAGTTAATTGGTGTATAACAACAAATAAGTCTCAATGGAATGTAAATTGAGACAAAGTCCCTTACAAAGATCATATCCTTAGATTAAGGATAAATTGATGACATAATTATGTGTGAAAAATAATAATACACCCAATATAAGTGGATATTATGTGTAAAAAAATTAGAGGTAATTAAAAAATATTCATAGCATGACATAATCAAGAAGTATAAGCTTAACCCAAAGAATTGAAAATTGGTTAAGAAGTTCTCTTACGAAAATTCGGCAGCCTAACAATGTCACTTAAAATTTCAGAAAAAGAGTTGATGAGAGATAAAAGGGTATATCATCACTTTTACATAAAATTTATAGCAATAAGGATATATAATAACATATCCCAACATAAGAATATGTAAATTAAAATACATAATAAAAATAAGTCTTTTAAAAAGAGGAGGGTGAAAGGTTCCCTTACCGATTTGGTAACTTACGAAACATACACCCCATGAAAGAAGGATCATACAATGAAGATGTAAATACCCATAAATTAAATTATATTACACAAATAATACAATAATGGGAATTAAATACACCACAAAAGAGTAAATAGTGGAAAATATACTATGATTCTCACAGGAATAAAAAGTGAGATGAAAACCCCTTACCTCAAGTCCGACTTGTCTTGTATGTTCCTTGTTATTCCTAAATAAAAACCTTAAGTTAATTTCTAATTTATTAATAACCTTTTTAAAGTTTATTATTCCTTTTATATCACTTATTACCTTTCTATAACAATTATTTAATTATTTGATTTCATATCAGACATTTTGTTGATGTTCGGAACTTGAGTCAAAAATGAACTTCTTTTAATTACAAGTTGTCCTTGTGGTCAAAATTCCATCGTCTCTAGAATGATATTCATGATTTATATATCATGTATATAATATATATCCATTATATATATATATAAAATATTACATGAAATTTGGAGATAAGAAATGAAATGCACCATTCATGGAGACGGTAAGCCGTACGTACGCATGAACGCTACTTTCATTTCTACTTCATATTTTAATGGAATGAAACATAATGATACATAGGTATATTATAATTCTAGTATAATATCATATGATATATATATTATATAATTTCATTAACTCCATCCTTTATATGTTCCATGTATGTCATGAACGAATCATATCACCTTGAGGGGGTGGTAGTACACACTTTCTCAAATGAAATTATCGTGTTTACACATATTGGAAATCATAAAGGTATGTTAGTAAGTAAAAATTACAGAAGAATAGAGAAAAAATAAACATAATATATATCATATATAAATATAGTGCCATCATAATGGCCACCATAAGAGGTGGTAGGATATAATTGAACAATCATCGTTTCGTGAGGCGGTAGTTCACCATCCACAAAAACAATATGTTCTTTATCCATTAGACGATGGTGTGTGTAAGTTTAGTTCGAATACTTCTCATAAAAAACCTATTATATTGAGGATAATTATTTTATTATAAAATAAAGTAATAAAAATATTTTAGGGTTTTGGAGAAGTAAAATAAAAGAAAATAACTTAAAAGAAGACGTTACCTTTAAATCACGTATCTCCCTTTGGTTTGAACCAAAAGATTTACTTGAAGTGCCTTATGCATAAGGTAAGGATTCTAAGTATAATATAGGGATCTTTAGAGATTATTTTGGTAGAGGTTGGATGATCCAAGGGGCTTGAGAGGTGTGAGTAATGAGTTAGAGTTGGTGTCCCTTTATAAGGGGGAGGGGGTGCTCTTTAGGAAAGTTTGAAAATATTATTTTATTATATAATGATTTTCGGTTTCTAAAGGTCCAAAACACATTAAATTCGAATATAAGATGACTCTTGTTAGAAATAAAATCATACAAAAATAATTGGATAGGTTTTGGATATTTTTTTTAATTTTTATAATCTCATTTATTTAAATCATTCATTATTAAGGTAATCATTGCATCATCATTGTGTCATAATTAATTTTATTTATTTGATGTATAAAAATTATAAATAAAATACCATGATATAGGAATTTTTTTTAGATTTTAAATTAATATTTATAGTCAAAGAGATAAATTATATAACCCCATGTAAAATTGATTTACTAAAAGCTATATGTTTATGTCATTTTTGTCTTTACTTTATGTTAATTAAAATAAAGTGTCATTATCACTCCCAAGTGGCTCCATGGGGTCCCAAAATCGACCCAAGGATTCTCATGGTCAGATATGTATCAACCAATAATATTAGGACACATTTTAGGGTAATTTAATATTATTATAATAATATTTTTTACCTTTATTTACCAGATTTACCCTTTAACCATGATGAATAAAGTATTTATCGAAGTAAATATTCATATTGTCTAAAAATAAAAGTTACTTATTTACAAAATTTAGACCTCCTGATTCCAAATATATAATCCTTTTTTCCAAATTAAAAACACAAAAATGGAATAAATTAATTTAAAATTAATTTATGCTGTCAAAACAAAAGGCGTGTTTTTAAGAAATAATAACTATCAAAATATTGACACTTGTTTATGTCCAATTTCAAAGTCAAATTACCTCCAATGACCAAAATTTGATTAAATGGTAAAAAAATAATCTAATTACACTTTAAAATCAATTAAAAATATAATCTAACCATATAAATAAATTATATTAAAAGGCAGTTTGAATTAAAATACAGTATTTTTCACTATTCATTAAAAAATGAACTTTATCAGAAAAATACCAAAAAATTACCCAAAGTAAATTTTGATGTTCCAATTATAAATTAGAATTTTATTTTGTCAAATAGAACATATAAAAGTGACAAAAACTATATTTAAAAATGGTTCGCCATCAAAAGGCGGTAAATCGACCTTTTAAAGAATATTAGACTATTTGTGCTTAAAATTGGATTCATTCACATTTTAAGCCTATAAGTTTTATTAGATAAATGTAAAAACATTTAAAAAACATGTATAATCACATTTTAGTTAGTTCTATTTATTCCCGCCATTACAACGGCTAGACGTTAACTACCATTTAAAATAATAATAATATATTATTATTTTTCAGTATAACTCAACATTGTGAGCGACATAAGATTTCAAAGAAACCCGTTTTTGCGTATCAGGTACGCCATAAAACATATAATCCCCTTTAAAGTAACATTAATATTTAATTCACAAATATTAATAAATATTAACATGTAATATTCTTTATTTACCTAGGATGTTAGAGGTCCCCCAAGAAGTGTCTCAGTTGGAAGATGAACTATTAAATGCAGCATGTAGGTAAAAAAGGATGGAGGGATTTTTTTTCCAACTCACACAGAATTAATGGTGCCTCTTGGTGCATTTTAATTAAGAATAAATTGGATAACCTTTTAGAAAAAAGGTCTCTAAAAAAATGGCACAACCAACTCACTGCCACCCTTACATTATTGGGTAGCAAATACTGAATTTCTATTGGAATCAATTCATGAAGAAGGATGTGATAATCATGAGTTTGTAGGGATTTCAGTTTTAAATATCTTTTGTTGACTCATTTAGATATGTTGCTGTAATATCCATCAAGAAGCTTGATATTCTCTAATATTTCCATAAATTGATCTTCTTCTGCTGGTGTCATCACATAAGAAGCATAAGGAACTTTCCATTTGTTTTCACTGATACACACAGGATGCAGTTCTGGTCAAATACTCTAATCCAACAAGTCATGATGAGATCAAAATTCATCTTTGTTCTTACCATTGATATTCAGAAGAATTTCAAGAAACATTTCACATAAATTTTTCTCAATATGCATTACGTCTAAACAATGATGTAACAAATTGGTATACCAGTATGAAAAATAAAAAAAATACTTCTCTTTTTCTAATTGTAAGTGGTTTTAGTTTCAAAATTATTCCTCTTTTTAGATTTCAACTGACCTTTCCCTAATGAAAAACTAAAATCTTTCAATTCTTTAAACACATAATTTCCTAAAATACATTGAGGTGGTTGTTTAGTGTCCATAGTATTATCAAACCTCTGAGGATTCTTTCTATATTGATGATCCATTAGAAAGAATCTTCGATGCCCCATGAAACTGAAACTACAATGATATTTAAGCCTTATCGATCATGTATTATTCATAAAATATAGAAATGATATTTTTCCCTTCATTATCCACCCAAACATCATTGCATAAGCAAGGAAATCATTTATGGTCCATATAAGGGAAGTATGCATCTGAAACGTATTCTTTGAAGAAGCATCGAATGTCCGCACACCCAAATACCAAAGTTGTTTCAACTCTATTATTAATGGCTTCAAGTAGGCATCTATATCATTACCTGGGATCAGAAGGTCTAAATATCAATTTACGCAAGAAATTGAAAGGTTTTTTCATACACATCCATAGAGAAAGATTATAAACATGAATAAAAACTAGCAACGTGATTTGAATAGTAAGAATTTGACCAACCAGATTAAAACCATCACAGGATAGAACCAACCTAACATTACAGACCTCAGATATAAAATTAGGATGTTGTGAATAAAATTTCTTCCATGCTAATCCATTTATAGGATGAACCAACTCATCATTACAATTAATTCTCTCATCACCATGACATCACATATTAGATGAGATTTCTACAGACATGAATATATTTTAAAGTCTAGGAATCAATGGAAAGTTCCACATGGATTTTTGTGGCACATGAGATGGTGTTCCATCTTCATTTGTCTTCAATTGAGATGTGTCACATTGTTTATATTCATTATAGTTAGCTGTTTCCTCCCAAAATAAATTTCAATCTTTTGGACAAACGTGGAATTTATTAGTAGAAAATCAAAGATGCTTAATTAACTTCCATGACTTGTAATGATTTGAGGGAATATCTGCACCATCAGGAAGAAAGTCCTTCAAAAATGTAAGAATATAATCAATGGATGTATTAGAAATTACATACATGGTTTTCCCATCATATAACCACATTAAAAATCCCAACTTGTTCATTTTAGTACATTCCTGATATACTGGAGTTCTGGAATCATCTAATAAAATTTTAACCCTCTCAACATAATCTTAAATATTTTCCCCATGTGTACTGATATCATTACCTTCTTTCACTAGCATACTATCCCTATTTGGATGATTCAAAAATGGAAACTGATCAAATATCAAATTCTCCATGTCACTTATTTCATTTTTTTCACAAACAGTAGAAGATTGACTCATCTATCCATGTTGATACCAAACATAATAGTTTGTTTGAAATAAAAATTTCATTAAATGGTATATAACTCATTCTCATATTAACCACAGTCTTCCAACACATTTATAGCATGGAAACTATATAAACCTCCATCTGAAGCATTGTTAAATAAAAAATTTAAAAAATTCTCCAAATTATTTTGAAACTCGGTTGAAATCTGATTGATACGATACATCCAGCTTCTATCTATTCTATAACAAGGGGAACAATGTTATCTTCCAATCAATAATGCAAACCATAATTAAAAAATTCATTAAAATCAATTTTATTATTAAATTAATAAAATCTTACTAGTAGCTAGAAAAACAAAGAATAAGAGAAATAACATATGCTATAAGAGATGAACAATATCTATTTGTAACACTAGATTCAAAAGTGTAAGACTGGGAAATCATATTTAACAATTAAATTGACAGATTTACTTGAGGCTATATTTGTTTGTTTCTTTTAATTATGTTTTTATCATCAATCAAAATCTCATTATGTAAATATCATCTTTCTCAATTAATTATTTTCAAAAAATACACAATACTTGTAAATTGTGTCGAGAAAGTCATTTTTAAAATAAACTATTAAAATATCATGGATTTGGTAAATAATAAGTTTTTAACTCTTATACTCCCCTATATTATTATGTGTAATGTGTAACAATATACATAATTAATAATTCTTTTGGTCTCAGAAATATTTTATGTTCAATAGTGAAACACTAATATCATTATTCTTATATAATCCTTTGTGAAAATTCATTAATATCAAATATATTAGAAAAATAAAATAAAAGAGGAAATATATGAAACAAATTGTTGTTATTATAAATAACCAAACAATGACATCAAGAGGGAGTGAATTGAAGATGAAATAAAACTCAATTTTTATCCCACCTAATAATAAAAGTTTATTAGAGGACACAATTTCTAATCAAATAGAATATATCATAGTATAGAAAAAATTTAAAAAGGGATATGTACTATATAAAATAAAACTATTAGAACATAAAAACTTTATTGTTAAATCTAATTCACATTTGTATTACAAGTGCCTTATTTTTTATCACCAATTTAAACCCTTTCAGTATCAAAGATAAAATTCATACCTCTATCCTATAAATGGATGATCAACAAGGTAAACTATAATGGGCCAAGGAAGGTTCCATGTCTATGATAGAGTTGTATGTGTCATTATAGTTGAACTATACCATGATAATGTTATCATCCTATATCTAGATAAAATCTAATATACAATCCCTTTTTTAGATCCTCTAAAACATAAATGTATTAATTTTCATAATCCTTAATCTAATGGATTTATTTTTAAATGATCCATTATTGGGTCATGAATTCCTCCTATAATCACATCCATAACTAAGATGTGAACCAAGTGTATTATTATGAAGTGAACATACATAGTACCTCATACAATCAGAAAATATAATTTCTTTATAAGCATCAAAATCCATCCAATAAACTCTAACCATGAATAGGGACACAATATTATTACATGATTTAGTCTCAAAACTAGCAAACCCCTTACTATGATTGGTAAGATGCGCTAATAATAGATTCTCTAATATAATCCCAATTAGTTAATCCATACAATATTCTCTAGAATAAAGAATATTATACTTTTATATAGTCCAAGATAAACTAGTAGCATGTGAACTTCCAATGATTTATATCTACAAACACAACAGTGATAAATATTTTTATGTTTTGAGAAAACCAAAATCAATTATATATCAGAGATAAATGAAGCAATATGAAATGATACAAATTGAATCAATAATGATGCCATTTGGATTTAGAGAGATATAGTTTGTTTTTAGAACCATGATGGAATTTTTTGGTACCCTTGAATTTGTTTTTATTGAGGTATCCAACCCATGAAATTGTTTTGATGATTAAAATCTACATAATTATCATCTTTGAAATACATACCTTGGATTTGGTTCATGGTTATCATCACATCTATATTATTTTTCAAGGAATCCAATTTTTCAAAAACCCATCCATTATTTTCAACTATCTGGACTCCTAAATTTTGTCCATATTCACCTTACAATTGGAAGATATTCGCCACCATGTCATATAATAATGCACATCTCTCTTCCAGTTATTTTTTTATTAATTAACGTACAATTCCAACATATAATATTGAACAAGTACCATGAAAATGATCCTTATAGAATCTTTTTATTATAAAACACATCTTTATACCATGATGGGGACACTTTTTGAATCAAGTATTTAAACATATCCCATGAACTATAAATATATTCATCATTCAATTGATTGAAATTTAATATATTAGTATCAATATCCATTTACTTTTAGGGAGGGAAGAATCGAGTCAAGAACTTCCATACCAAGACATCCCAAGTAGTGATAAAGTGTAATGGTTTACTTTGGAAACATTCATGGGATTTTTCAATCAATTAAAATTAAAATAATGGCATCCTTAACAAATAAATCAAAACATTATTGAACTATATTGTATGAACTACAATTTCTATATTCGAGTTTGTATCCCCATATATCTTATTTTCATCACTAGGTTAGATCCTTATTACTATTGTTCTCCTTCCATGGTATCTTCCTTGACCTTCCTCTAATTTCGTATGCTCCTCAATATCTTAGGGTCATAGTAGAATATTTCTTCTTCTTCATTTCCATGATTTGAGTGTTGTGAATCAATGATACAACTAGAAACTCTTAGAACTAGAATAAAAAGTGTAACAGATAAATAAAAAAGTAAAAGTTATAATGAATTCTTAAATATCCTAAAGCATTTGAGAAACCGCAAAAAAAAACTCAAAAAACATGACTATTCCATGGGGAATAATTAATTCCTATAGGCAATCTATTTTAAAAAAATAAGAACTCAAACCAAACAGTAACTACGAAAATGGTTTAGTATGTAGAATGATCAAAGTAGAATCAAATAAGATAGATTAAACACACATAGAATTATTTAGAAATAATGAAAATGAAAATTATTTTCATTTGGAAATAATCAATATGGGAAAGAATACCATGCTTTATAAATTAATGTTCATTAATTAATGTAGTAATGATTGATGAATTCAACTATATGTTTTTCAAAATATATCTTAGTGAGCCCCCTCCTAGGTAACAATCTCTCCATTTTAATTATTCTCTTTTTTTACTCTCATGTACTCTAGTTAATCGACTAGATAGGTAACACAATACCATGTTTAAACATAGAAACTGTAGCCCACCCATTTTTCATGGAATTCACATAAGCTTCTTGTTTATTTATTTAATGGAAAACCTCACTCCACCCTTAATGTTCATGGGAGGAAGGAGAGGATAATATACATGAATAAAATAATTAAATATAAAATCCATACAAAATTAATAATACAAACATATTATACTAAATAAAATTTGCCATAAATAAATTGATTGGTACTAAAATAGTTTTCCCCTCACGTCATTTATAATTAAATTTAAAAATAAAATAAAATAATAAATAACTCAGTAGTAGAAATATCCATGAAAAAATTCCCTAGAAAATATTCCAGAAGTCCCAATTAAAATATCCCTCTATAGATTCCTTTCTCCTCAATTTATAGAAAAAAATACTTGATTATATCTCAATGAATTATCTTGTATCACCTTTTTTTTATTGTTAATTCTACAAATTTTTTTCCTAATATTTATCTACTCAAGTTGTAATATCTATCTCCACACATGACCCTCTATTATATCATTTCAAATTATATCTGAAGTTGTTTCTAGGGGAGTGATATGTTTATATAATATTGTATCATCCATATCTATTTATATTTGTAGCTTGAATATCCACTTTTAATATCTTATTATCTTTAAATTTTACCAAATTTGAACTAATTAAATATAATAATGTTCCTATGTTCATGATCTCCTTTTAAACTCCAAAAAATATTTTCATGTTTATCCAATTGATAAGATCATATATCTCTATATATATTGTGTAGATAAAAATTATATAATGTAGGAGGTGTACTATAGTGAAAAAGAACTCAATTGAACTCAAATTCCATATGGTTTAGACACTACTATATAGGATCATCCTCTATAAAAAAATCATGATCCTATTTATTCAATTCCCTCTATAACATAGAATCATCATTCGCTGAAAATTTCATTTCTAGTATTTTTCATTATTCTTTATATTTTATCCATGGTGAAAGAATAATTATGTGGTGAAATACTCCATAATCCAGAAACAACATCATCTCTATTGACTCTAGGGTCTCCATGACATAGCTGAATACCAAATTACAGACCTCATGCTCACTAGACATAATTCATAACTATTTTTATGTTTTAAGAAAACCATATTCAATCATATATCAAAGAAAAATGAAATAATATGAAATGATACAAATTGAGCCAGAAAAAATCAAACTAAACAATGAATCAATTAACAATACTAGAAGAAGATTAGGGACTCACTATTAAAGAATACCCAAATCATAAAAACTTAGAAGGGGATACTCGACTAGAGGGGATCCCCAACCTAGGTGGGATGCTCAACTAGAGGGGATACTCGACCTAGTAGATGGGGAAGCTCAACCTAGAGGGGATTCACACCGGCTGAGGGAAAGATTGACCTAGGAGGGGATACACGACCAAGGAGGGGATGATCGAACAAAGGAGGAGGAGGCTGGGGGATGCACATTGACCATGGAATGAGGAGAAGTGGGGGTGTTTGTCGACCATAGGAGGAGAAGTGGCGTTGAGTGAGGGAAATGCAGGGGGAGGGAAAGGGAGCTACGGGGGGGGGGGGGGGGTGGGTGGGTGGGTTGTAGCCCGATGACTGAGGGGGGTGAGCATGGGTGGGGTGAAATTATTCACCTCTCTATACCAACAGTTGAGTAAAAAATATTGGTATAAATTTTCTATACCCACGGTTCATTTAAAACTGTGGGTATAGACAAACCCTAATCAGGCTATACCCACAGTTTATAAAACTATGGGTATAACTTCATGGGGTTAGACCCTCTGTCTAGTAGTGAAAAGTCCTAAAGTCTCAAAACAATCCTAACTACCAATTTTACCACAATTTACATTACCTTTCTTTGTTGAATTGACAACACTACATATTGAATCAATGTTTTTAACTGAAAAACCTTTATAGTTGTTAAAATATAGAATATTAGTAGAAGCTCTTGTGCCCATTATATCACAAGAATTCACCAAAATGAGTATATTATCTTCCTCTACCCTTCTAGATTTCAAAATGAGAAGTGTTTTTCATATAAGAACATTGACTCAATATATAGTGTTGGAATTTCGACAAAGAAAGGCAATGGGAAGCATGTTAAGATTGGTAGAAAGTAACTTTTTATCTCTTTTATGGCTTGTTGAAGATAATTGAAAGCATAATATGACTTCCCAGGAGATCTATGAAAAAATAAATAATTATTACATAAAAATGATATGGAAATTAATTTATAAATAGTAGATGAAATGATTACAAAATTAATTAAATAAGTAGTAGGAATTCACATTTTCAGGATAGTTTTATGCATTCTTGATGTATTTCCTTATTGTCATTATCTCAGTTGTAGGCTCAAAGTCCAATATCTCATGATAATGAGAAGATTCAAATGAACCACCCTAAATTGAAAAAATGAATCCACCTATATAAGAAAATAATTATTATATGAGTAATATTAAAAAGAAATAAATTAAACATAAATATGAAACAATACATCAATTCTATGGACAATGATTTTACTATGAAAACGTCAATATTACATCTATGATTTAATAGTGGAGGGAACTTGAAGGAAAATGATAAATTCCAACACTACATTGGTGAAAAGGTTTTGAGGGAGAAGAAGTATGTGGAAGTTTTGGTGTAGAAATTCATGAAAGATGGGAAGAACACCCCAACTCGAACAAAAGAATCCACCTATATAGGAAAAAAATTATTATATGAGTAATACTAAAGATAAATAAATAAAACGTAAATATGATACAATATAATAATTATATGTACAATTATTTTACTATAAAAACATCAATATTACCTCTGTGATTGAGAAGAGGCCACATCATTTCTCTTCTTACAAAGGTAGTGGAGGGAACTTAAAGGAAAGTGATAAATGAAACACTATAGGTGTTAAAAGGTTTTGAGGGAGAAGAAGTTTGTGGATTTTTTAGTGTATAAAGTAATCAAAAAAGGATATAAATAATCTAAAATAAAAAAAATCTTCAAGGAATAATGAAAATTAAATCACCATTTCATTATATAATTTTTCAGTAAAATAGAGAAAGTATATCATAACATTACCTTTAAATCATCCCAAAGGGTTTCCTTTGTTATAGTTTGTTCTTATGAGGGATTGGTAACATCATTATATACCGAATACATTGTCTGCATATGTAGTCAAACTATTAATTTAGATTATATTAATATAGTAGAGAATATATAATATTATGAGGAAAAACATGGTATATTAAAAACACTTTTACATTATCATTGAAATCTTTTTCTTTTTTAAAGGTTTTAGGGATTTGGTTCCTCTATCAAGAATCAAAATCCCCTTTGTGATCCCCTATAATGTACAAGAAATTTTCTATATTGGGAATGATATGAACTAATTTTGATCTCCCAATGAAAGGGTTATCTTGGATTAAATTTTCCTCTGAACAGAAATTTATTTTAGTCGCCAACGGGACAATATAAAAATTATTGTTTGTTGGATATGAGAAATAAAATACTTACACTTCTTATGATGCCATTATGGAATTCTTTTCTTTTTCCCCTTCCACACTAAAATTTACCTTCATGAATCCCATTTCATTAACTTTCACTGCACTCATATTTTCAACCCATTTGAAACAGAAAATTGGCACTTGAAATAATGTATAATCCAAATTGTATATTTGTTTTATAATGAAAAAATATGGCATATTTTCAAAAATTGTATTTCTATCCTTGGAACTAGATATGCACATTACTTCTTCCATAAACATAAAACCACTGTTTTGCATCATACTGTAGTCATTGTGTTCTTTTATATAGAATGTATAACCATTGATTACAAAATCAGTGTAAGATGTAACATTTTCATTCAATCCCATAGAAATCCATTGAAGTCATTCAACAATTGAATTTATATTTTCAGATAACTCCTTATAAATTTGATCTTGAAACCATCCTATAAACTATTTATTATGTGTATTTGATATCCATCCTTTAGCCCTTGATGAATTAAAATATTTAAGAATTTATTTGCGGGCTTCAATGTATGGATCACCATCTTCACCATTATGTGAAATGTAAAGGTGCAATTGCTTTTTCTTTTTAAAGGTAATTGTAACAACATATCTTCGATAAATACCTTCACCCATAAGGTGTCCACTGCAATGAGACTTTGGGAGACCAATGTAGTCAATATTTGATAGGTAATCGTTATATAATTCAATATCTTCTTCAATACAACCTTCTGGATGACTTCAATTAATGAAATACCCTTTAAAAAACTTCATATAATGTTCAATGGGGTACATTAATTTTTAATAGATTGGACCACATAGTTGAACCTCTCTAATCAAGTGAACCATCAGGTGAACTATTATATCAAAGAATGATGTTGGTAAGAACATCTCTAATTCACATAATATGACTGTGAGCTCCTTATTCATGATTGGAAACTGCATCAGGTCTATAAATTTACCATATATGGATTTGAAAAATATGTAGAGTCTAGTTAATATATGTTGTACATTTTTAGGAAGAATGCAATAGAAAGAAACATGAATCAAATATTGCCTCAAATCATGACATTAGTGTGATTTTAGTCTTTGTAACTTCAAATTAGTCATTGAATTAACATTATTGATATTTGATGAATACCCCTATGGAACTTTTACACTATTAAGGAAAAGAAAAAAAATGAATTTTTTCCTATCTGGATGGAGTAAAATATGCTAGTGATGAAAAATACACCCTTTACCCTTCACCGGTGCCAACTCTTCCTTTATCCCCATGTCGATCATGTACAACCTAGCCTTGATGCCATATTTTGTTTTTAAAGGAACATTTATTAACATTCCAATAACAACATCAAATAAATTGTTTTATATGCATGACATCAAGAAAATGTTTGACATACAAACAATTCCAATACAGTGATTCAAAGAAAATTGTTCTCTTCTTACAACCAAATTTAATAAGGTTTTTTGAAAATGTTTTACCAAAAATAGTGTCAATATCTTTTACTTTATCAAATAGTTTATCACCTATTATTGGAGATGGTGATGTACCTTGTTCGATATTCCCATCGAATGATGTCGTCTAGTATCAGTATTTATGTCATCGATGTAAAAATTTATAATGTCCTAAAAACACAGTCTTTGAGGAATTTTTCAACCAAACTGAGTTTGTGTGTTTTTCAAAAATAAGACACCCCAAAATTTCTTTAATGTTATATCCTGATAAATTTACATGAGTAGGGAAGTCATTTATCATCTCATATAAAATGGAACTCAATGTGAATTATTTACTTCTATGAGAACCATACATTGTAACACCTGTATCCCACATCAATTTCAAATCTTCAATCAATGGAGCAAAATAAACATAAATATCATTACCAGGATTATTTGGACTAGATATAAGTAGAGACTACATAATGTATTTTTTCTTCATTTATAACCATGGTGATAAGTTATAATTTACCAACATAATGGACCATATACTGTGAGTAATACTCTATACACCAATAGTATTTATTCCATCTGTAGATAATGCAAGATGAATGTTTCTTGTCTCATTTACAAATTCTGGATACTCGTAATCAATTTTCTTCCACTGAGGAGAATCTATAGGATGATGCAGTTTCCCGTCTTTAATTATTGCATCTTTAAGCCATGTCAACTATATCATGATTTCCTAACATATATATAGTCTTCTAAACCATATAATGATAGGAAGGTACCATATAAATTTCTAAGGACTTGATTCATTTTTCTTATATCGATCCATGCCACACTTAGGGAATTTTATGAGTGATTCATGATCCTTGTAAAACAATATAAAATCACTTGGATAAGCATTTATTTTTTAGAGATAATTCCCATTGAACATATAATTATTTTAGCATCATATGTTCGACATGGTAGTTCATTTTCTTCTGGTAGAATATCATTCAGGTGACCAAGTAGTTCTGTAAAGATGGGTAGATCCATCTACTGGCAGCTTTCAAATTATATAACTTCAATATAGATGACAATGTTGTTTATTTATTAAAACTGGTATACAATGGTTTCTTAAAACATCTATTTAAATTATCAAAAAAAATTGTACAATCATGAAGGTCATATTCAATTTTCATTGTCATTTCCTATATGTGATCTTCGTTATCATTTACATCGGTATTCATATCAAATGATCCATAAACTACAATATCATCCTAATTGGTGTTCGCATTTAGTTTTTACCCGTGTTTAGTCCAAAATTTATAGCTCTGATCTATTCCATGAAAAATAAAATGTTCTTCTAACTCTTTTGGACTAATTTTTCTTGAATAAAAATAATATAAACATGGAAAAATGATTTGAGAAGGGTCGTATGCATGCTCTATTGAAAACTGGATGAAATATTTAACTCCATATTCATACTCTTTGAGAAATTATCAGTGTGCATCCATTTTTGATTCATATCCATCATATTGGGTTCATAAAATATTAATTTTTTATAATAAATAAATAAACACACACAAGATATTCATTATCAAAAGTTAAAGTTATAGATAATTATAATAAGGGAAACCCAACATTTGATT